>JABBWB010000130.1:0-109421 GCA_016628085.1 Suillus occidentalis
GAGGTGTACAAGTCTCCGTAAATAGAAACTTCAGCATCAAGATGAGGGGGATTCCAACATAGTTGGTATGGTTCATAATGGAAAAGTCGGTTGTCACGAATATTGGCTAGCTTTTCCCGACGACAGCAACAAGGGAGCGATGGTACAAATCAGCTACTGTATAGGTGCGAGGTCCTGGTGCTTTAGTTGTACGGGCAAAGGGTACCTCAATGGATAGGCGTTCTGCTCCAACCAGCATCTTCATCTTCCCACTCTTCTCCATCTCCCGTCATATTCATTTGCGCCCAACTGAGAGTTGATATGCTTCCAGCGGGTGGAGCATACATCTGCAGCATTAAAGGTTGCGCCGCCCAAGATCCCTACCAGCTTGGTGTAGTCCCCTTGCGATTTTTGTACCCCCTGGTTCCAATACCAATCACCAAGTTGAAAGGAGGAAAGGTTGGGATAGGGATGGTACTGAGGCTCGCTGCCCGAAGTGATGGGTGAATGGGGCTGTTCTTCAGTAACCAGAGTGTTGCTAGAAATAAAGGAGAGATCTGCTAGGGTAACGTACTCTTCTGGGTTGTGGGATGGAGGTGTAGCGGAGGCATATTGGCACACTAGCCCGAATATGTTTAGACGTGTGTGGAATATCGAGTGCAACGGTGACGCTGATCTTTCAGACGAAGTCACGACCTGACCTATAGATGCAGGAGGTCTGTCATGAACTTCCAAGGGCACAGTGGGTGGAGGTTGAGGAAGTATGTCCCTGAATCGCTTGGGCAGCTGGTGGTTTTGTCATCTCGATCGGCATCAAGCCAAGCTTATGTCCTGTCCGTCAATTCCCCCTACTTCATCATCAGGGGGAGTAGTCCCTCCTACAGATGAGGACAGAGGGTTAGGCAGAGGAGCTTTGGACTGTTCTGGAAAACCGCTAGCTTCCCCCAAGGGCAGGGGATTGGCGGACAAATTCAACGAGCGACTCGGAATAGGCAGATCAATGGTTTCCACTGGATTATCCTCATTGGAGAATGTTCATGCCTTTTTCCTGCAGTTCACAAATTCTTTAAAGGATGATATGGCTGATGACAGGCACTTCTTGGTATGCGAACATGAGTGCTGGTGCTGGCTGAAGTGGTTTTGTGTGGTAAATGTTTGTTTGCACACACAGGTGTAAGTGGGTATTGACATGGAGGGACGATAAGCAAGCCAGTCGATGGAAGTTTTGTGTACAACTGCGATGGAGAAATGGGAGCCGAATAGCAGGGTTGTGGGGTGGCATGGGGTGGCGGGAATGATAACATTTGTGATGGTGGCAAGGCAGCTGAAGAATGATGTAATATCAAATACACCCTTCAGGATTTCAAGCTTATCGTGATGTGCATGAATTTTGCTACCTGTGTTGCCTCTGCGTCACACATGGCTATTATGTTGAGGTGTCTATATTCCTGCACCCTGAAGGGATTTCCCAAGGGGAATACTTTGTGGAATGTGTGAGCAGCACTTGTGTGTACATGTGTCAGTGGGGTCATTCAAACAGAGCAAAATGAATACTTACTTCTGATAAGTAAACATTGAGAAATTCTTTGAGAAAACCTATGTGCCTTCAGCATATTATCGAATCAGAGGTACGTTTAATAAACTATGCACCTCTCATATGCTCATAGCTGTTATAAACCACCGGCACACCTCCACAATAGGCAGGGAGACTTCAGGACGAAGGCTGAAGAAAGCCTAACAATATCGGGTCAAACAAATGCACCATATGGACAGTCTGACGTTGTCTCACCAATTTGAGACACACTTCCCCATACTTTAATTGATTGATGCAGTGACTGACATGCTGTAGTCTGCTGTAGCTCAAATTGAATTTCCATGTCTGGATCTATATAAACCCATACATTGCTACTGGTTATACTACTACGTCTATGCACTGGAGAGAGAGAAAGGTGGAAAAGAGTGCTTGCTCCACATCGTTGTGAATATATAGTGACTGACTATTGAATTCAATCTCAGCCCGGCAAAGTCCAAAACAGCTGTTTGAGGTCGTGCCCCTAATACTACCATAGATATGAGATAGTGGGTGGTGACAAATAATCCAGAATAAAAATAAGGGACGAAATACTAAATTCACCGAAAAATAGCCATTAGGCAATCAAGGTTTGCTAGTATGTGAGATGTATGATACTAAAATTACCCGTTTCCTGATCAGCGGCGAGTCTTGCGGGTGATATATCTGTTCTTGAGGAAGAATCGGACATGGTGGCTTGAGTAAACATACCGATTGAGCAACAAAGCTAGGGTATGGATAGATCGCAGATTTACCACTTACCCATGTTAATTCCGGCATGCTGCCCTTTATGTTCCTGTCTCACGAGATATCATTGATCACCTTTAGCAGCCACGGTGAAACAAAGATGTGTTTTCGATCTCCCATTTCCCATGATGACGTATTCTGCTTGGCAAGGCCATCTCAGAAGAAAATAATGTGCATGTGTGCAGCCCTGTGATGCTCATTACATTCATTGATCATGCGCTCGTGAAAGCTGCCAGTGAGCCATGTGTACATGTACAGGTGTAAATGAACTCACATATTCTGATTTATGCCAATCTTTTCTTGACAGGGGTGCTGTACCGACCTTGGCAGCGAACTGACAACCCCAAGGTTGGAGTTGAACCTACCAAACCAAGTGAAGGGTGCACACCAAGACAGAGATCAAAATTTGAGGCACAGTATTGGTTGTTAGCTCTTTAAATCTTGTTCTCTTGTTAGAAAAGAAGATTGTAATGGAGGTTGCAAACAACGTAACACAACTCATGACAGTACATGGTCTTGGGAAGTAGGCAAGATGTAAGCATCATTTGAACCGATCAGTTGAGAGCACATACACCAACGATAATGTCACCATATGACTGAGCTTGTCAGTAAGATAACTAGTACCATCCCTGGATCTCTGCCTATCCTTTTTTTGCTGATGGAACGTTTAAGTAACCTTGTCCTGCTTAAAATGAATCTATATCGGTGGTAGAATTGACGTAGCACTTACTTAAGTTCACCACAAATGATGCACTAGACACGAGTGACTTGTGGCAGATGAGGATACATCTGCCGAACAACAATTAATGACTAGAAATGAAATTTGACATCCTGTTGGCTGATTCCTGAGAAGCATCATGTTAGTTTGAAATACGCAGAAGATCAAAAGACTTATAGTACCAAGGCTTTTGCACACATCAAGCAAGTGTTGATGAACTGGATGCTTGTGTGATCACCAACCCTTTGCATAATTAAGAATTCATCAGGGCAATAAGCTCTTCAGCTCATAAAAATGATATCCCATGAACCATTTTGTGGTTACTGTAGGTAGAGAATCAGATTATTGTATCCCATCCATTCTTGAGTCCTAAGCTTACCGCAGGTCTAGTAAAGGTAGGATTACCATAGTGGATTTTTGGTGTTGGGAGATACAGTAATCCAAGCATTACACAAGAACAGCAAATTTTGATAATGTACAGCCTGTACAAACAGTCGATTAAATGCATGAAAAGATGGATGAGTCACTTACTGAACACTGGTAAGCCATGATCGAGTTGTCGAAGCCAGAACTGATAAGTGCCGGGCAATCATGTGGGTTCTTGGATGAGAACTTGACCATTGAGAGGAAGTTTGTGCACATAACATTGGCTGGGGTCAATAATACTTGGGATGATGTCATTGCGAACCTTCTGATCCAACTTGTCAATTTGGATATTGTTTGGGTAAGCTTAGTTGGCATCCCTAAGCGAATTGATCAGATAAGGGCACATACAAGCAACAAGTTACCAGATAATTTGATGGCATGGTAGATTTCAATGGAACTCAAGGGCCCTTCTGCAGATTTGACACTGAATTGCGGTCAGTATATGTCATAAATTTGCATCTTATTAATGTCGTGTTGAAATAATATATGTATTGTAAGAATTGTCCTAAATGGTAACATTCATTCGTAGTACTGTACAGAATTTACCGTGACATGGTTTGAGAAGGTTCCACCAGGCATATCTGGTTGAAATGGAGAGTTACAGTGACTGTAGGTGTAATTACGATCTTGACTTTGCTGTCCTTAGCATAACAAGATGCTATAGTTCAGATAAGCCCAAGATGATCCCCGTCCAAAATAAGGACATCCTGGTTCTTCTTGCAGGGAGAAGCTGGGCTCAGGTCACTGGTGGGGATGTGATAGTATTTAACTGCAGCGCCTGCAGTGTTGGAAGTGCAAAAGACTGCGACACAACCCTCAGGTGTGATTCCATTCTCACCACAGAAAAGGTCGGGACAGGCTGTTGATACAAATCTCTTGTTCAGCCGACCCCCCATGAAGCTCGGTGAAACCTTCAACACTACATGATAACTGAGAAATTTTGATGCAAACTTGTTGGTCATCAACCAAGGCAGCAGGCCTGTCATAAAATGAGTCCACTTTACAATACCATAACTTGAACGAGGGACTTACCGCTATCTGAGAGTTTCTCTGCTTCGGCATCAATGTGGTCCTGGCTGTCAATTGCCCAGGGAGCGGATGTAGATGAGCTAGGATTGATGTCTGATGCAGGGTTGTGTGCCACATCAACATCCCCTGGGCTTGCGGACCAGGTGGTCCACCCATTGGACAATGAAGGAATGGGACCTGTGATGGATGTCAACAAGCCAAGAGTCATTTCAACAGGTGGTGTCTTGCTTCGGGTTGGTGGGGACACATAAGATCTTTTCCACATGTCGCAGAACAAAAACAACTCCAGGCCTTCGAGCATCTTACCAGTTAACCTCATTCCATACCTCAACAACCATCAATATTAGAATCACTGCAAAAATATGCATGCTGCTCACCTAGTGACAATGTCATGGAGTTTGACGGTTGTGCATTGCTGCCCATGGACAGCAATGTTGCAAGTCTCAGTGGAAAGACTGTAGAGTGTAGCTCGGTAACCCTTCCAGTCACCACCAATCACAAAAACTTCCTGGTCGATTTCCTTCTTAAAAGAATCTAAGCTAACATTCTGTAGTTTGGTAACAAATCCGATTTGAACATTGATCTACCAAAAGTCAGAGATGCCCGAGTCACAATGATAGATACTTATAAGCGACTGGTCACCATCACATATTAGAGTCAATTGAGCATTTGGGAAGTCCACACTCTGCACGACCCCTTTTGCCCCATACTCCAGCCCATGAGCAACACTGACGGTGTCTCTAGGTTTAACATCATAGCCTCTTTCTTTCGTGTACTGAATTGTCTGGGTGAGGTCCATCCGCTGAACCATGGCTTTAGGGACTGAGATACTCGACAGTCTGGACTCCGTGTCAGCTGAAGTGAAGATATCTTGAAACCACAGTTTACTATCATTCTTAGACAACCAGTCAATGATGCCATGCTTGCCAGTGTACTCCCCATCCAGGACTTCAATGAAGTCCCCAATTTCAATTGAGTCAGAGTCCTGAGGAGGCTTGAAATGATGTTGCACTGGTAGGCATAAATTGAGTGTGTGACTCAATGGACGCCGATCTAAGTAATATTTTGAGACTTCCACCTGTAAAGTAATTGTTAGTGCATCCCCCGAATTGACTGATTCTCATAGACTCACCACTTCCTTGGTAGCTGCTTGACAAATGTGAAACACATCCTCAGTCATTTGGAGAACATACCCTTCCAAACCCAAGTATGAACCGGCTATAACTCTGACAGAGTCACTGACCCGAAAGACACGCTCTATGTCTCGGAGTCGAACATGAACTTCTTCCGGACATTCATTGAAGGTAAGTTCCAAGCCCATGGAACCACAAGTATGGTCAGTCGAGATCACTTTACCAACCTCTCCATGAAGAGAGCCTGTGATGACCCTAGCATGATCACCCACATGCAAAAATTGCGTCGAAAACGACACAACAGTTGCCTGAAGGAAGGGCTTGTCCTATCCGGATTCCAGATGAAGTTGAATGTTGTCGATGTGAGGTGAGGCGAGGAGTTCCAGCTGATCGCGGTGGAAGCGTTTAAGTAGGAGCCCCATGTAGTAGCTTTCTCCTTTGAATGTCCATCCTACTACTTTGGCATTAAGGATGATGTCAGTTACTGAATTGTTTTTTGGGAGACAAGATCGCTCAACCAACGCTCGACACCCCCAAGGCATTGGATAAGGAAAGTCACATGTAGGAATTAGGATTTCGACAGTATCCTGTCCGGACTTGAAGACCCTGCCTATGTAGCTCTTGTACTTGCTGTGTGTGATCCTCACCCACGCCAGGTTGGGAAGAGTAGTTCATGATCGTTCAACTGCTCCACGTTCTTCGTCTGTGATGTGGCTGTACTTTTTGACAGCAGCGTAGAGCGAGAGAGGCAGGGAATGTGCGATGGTCTTGGGGCTGTCTGCGACAACGTAAAGTTGGCCCGCTACCCAAGCTGACAAGGTAACAGGGAATTTTTTCTTGCACAGATGGTCAGCTATATATTCTACAACAGTTCCTGTGATGCACTAGGTGAGTGATGACTATAGGACTCATAAGAAACCTACTTTGGACATCAAGTAGATACATCCTGCTTTCAGGAGCTCTATGGGTGCGATCCTTGCAGCTTTGCGAATTCTGCTTGAACCAACTGGCCATGTTGTCAAAGGTTGCAGCCAACCTCTGTTTTGCTGATGGTCCTTGCATTCGCATAACCTTCAGCAACCATACCGACATTCCCTCCTCATGCCCCTCCTTGTCATCATCCCCCTCCTCGGCCTCATCAAGTAGATATATATTTTTATGCTGTATGTATTGCTTAGGGAACAAAATTATTATTAACCATGAAATTGACTTACTTTGTTGGACTTGTGGGATCTTTTAATGCGTGAGCTCGACAAATGGCTGTCCCTTTTCGATGGGGATCTGTGCACGGACATTTGTGTTGGTGGATCCAGTATATATGTTTTCCACAGTGCCGTGAGGACCCTCAAGGACTCATCATTATCATCGTCACCATAAAATAACAGATGCTGGGGTTCCACCCAGTCATCTTCAGAGTATCAGTTGCCAAGGTATGCTACAAGTGTGTCGTCCATCTCGGATAATGACATGGATGTTGTGAGGAATTGTTTTAGAATCTCCCATGCACCATTGTCATACAATGCTGATTGCACTGTCTGATTCACTGTACCATGCCCATGAATAACAATAGTGATAATATTCAATCATGACTTACCTGTGCCAATCCTGCACTGACACTTTGCAGTTGGTTCATTGCCACCAGATCTGGTGCGTTTGGACATAATTTTATGAGTATGATGAGTGTCGGACTTGCAGCAAACTTGAACTTATGCGTACTTTGTATTGTATTTGAGTTGATATTTCAAGAGTCTGTGTTTTGTATCTATGCTATCGTATAGTAATCGAGGTAGTGGTAAGAGAAAGAAGACCTATTGATGCGCAACATCAGTATTTATAGTGAATCACTATTGTGTGGACCTTAGCTAAGACTTACAGCAAGATCTGTGGATTGTGGACCACAATGAAGCAGCAGCACTGTCTCACATAATGGGGATGTGACTTGACAATATTATCATATTGACTGACAGTGGCAGTAAAGTGCTCCTATCCAAGTAAAGTAGTGTGAACGGTGCTAAGTAGTGAATCTGCCTCCCCTGCTCGCCCGGGACTAATGGTAATGCACATTAACACTACAAATTGAAGTCAAAACAAGAGAGTCGGAAAAGATATTATTAAGCAAGAGACGCGGCTGATATGGTGAATGACTACATTATTCAGACCCAGCTGGCAACACCCAATTAGTAAGTTGGCTGACACTTAATGCCGGCTGAGTTTGAATGTAGTCATTCACTATATATCGGCTTTCCTTGCATACACTGTACTTCTTTCCAACTTTCATAAGACTTGACCACCTGTACTTACTTTACTGTACATGCTTACTGAACTATAGTCTAGTGAATATAATGCTTATACTATGAATTTAAGCAGCGTTCAGCTGACCAGGTGCCCAACGTAGAAGTCATTTTCATGACCGGGCGCCAATATTTGCCAAGCACTGCGTGCATGTAATGGTAAGGTGAACGTCAATCTGTTAAGGCACATTTTAATAACTTTGATATCCAGTAATCTATATTGGTCTACTTCCACGTCAAACGTGCTACGAGTGCTTGGTAGATTTCTCGAAGGCGCAACCTCTGACTCTCAATCGCTACGTTTATTGGTATGGGATCAAGGTCAAATGACACCCACAAACTCACAAACCACAGATATGCACTTCGTGTTGTGAACCTTCAATATCGCAGGCCAAGCAATCCGGAAGCAATTTGGGAGAAGCGGTATCTTCTGGAATCTGCCCAAGGTCGGGCACATAGACGCCATATGGCATATGTCGCTCAAGGTTGTCAGCCCGATAGTAATCTTCGAGCCACCTTCGCCTATACGTCGCTACCCGTTCTAAAAGGTATGCAATATCAGCCTTCGCGCTCTTCAACTGGTCGTTGACGTGGTGCAGCTCAGACACTAGCTCGTGTTTAGACTCCTCGTCGGTGCCTAGGTGGTTATTTTTTCAGTTCCGTCGTACGGTTTTCGGTCTCCTGAATCATCAAACCTCACCTATTGTTTGAGTTCCCGAATGGACCAATTGATTTGTATGAAGGAATTGTCTGCAGGGTAAGTCTTATGCCGGGTCGTTCTTTGTAACGCTTGATTACTCACTCATGATCTTCACCATGTAGTTCATCAACATCAGGACTTCTGTGGACTGAGGAAAATTGGAAGCTCAAGGTAACTTGTCAATTCGATATTGCATGTCAGCATTGCTGAAGAGCTTACTTCAGTGTGACATTATTTCCAACGTGGATACATTTCCGCAAAGGCTTGCGAGAGGGTAAGTCTGGCATCTGAAATGCAGTAGTCACTGAGACATTGCTGTAGACTTAAATATCTGCACGCCATGACTATTGCCAGGTGATGTAATACGCCATCCGATATTAATGGCTCTAAGATGGCAATTTTTTTGTTACGATATATGTGCCACTCAGATGGCGGGGCTCATTTCCCTTTACGATAACTATGGCGTAGGATGGCAAGAATTTTTCATTGCATGACATTGGGTATATAAAGTGTCTCTTTAATGACTGGTTATCAGAACCTCGTTCATTATCATTATGAGTAGCGACGATGGCTCTTCGCGCAAGCGTAGTGGTTCAGCACTTTGTTTGGGCCCGCGCAAAAAAGCGTGAGTGTTCTTCGCTTGGTGGACTATTGCCATTCTCACTTTGTTCTCATCATTAGGGCTTCCTCGAATCCTCTAGTACTTCATGGCCGGCATTTTGGTCGCACGGTTTTTGCCCTGTGTAATTATCCTTCCCTTCTAACCTCTGGTATACTCCGACTTGAGGAATTACAAGATTCTCCCATAGAGGATTTTCCAGCCGAGTGAGTGCGACTGTGACGTTCACATGTCGCCACGACTCACAGCTAGATTCAATGGCAGCATTCGACGGGAACATAGGGTGTTCATGGAGTTAATCGACTCCTATCCTAATCTTCTAGATCGTCTGACGAGTGGCGAGGAGGAAGACATTATTCATGTTGGGGAATTAGTATGTTTAAAAAATTCTAGAATTTCATCGTACTCACTGGCCACAGCTGGGTAAAGGAGCCTCTGGTGCGCGAGGTGACGATACAAAGACCCTCAAATGTGCTGTCCTCGAATGGCTTCTTCCCCGAGGACAGGCGGTCGTCCCTCCCCTCTCCCGGAATATCAAGTCTGACCGTGGGTTCAATCACGAAGTCACTGGTGCTTTGCTCTGCCCTGCAGGCCTTGATTGGTCCAATGCCGAGTAAGTCGTTCTCCCATGCAATCAACTAGCCGTCATAACTCTACCAGAACCAAGGAGAGCCTCAAGAGTGGTGAAACCGCAGTTCGTGGAGATCAATGGCCCATGTTCATATATGCTGGGTATGATTACGACCCCGAAGATCCATGGAAGGGGTTGCTGAAGAGCGAAATACTCATTTCTGTAAGTTCACATGTTGGCGATATAGTTTTTACTCAACACGATATCCTTCGGTAGGGTTTCAAACACGTATTTACTTCTCCAAGTTCAGTGGATAAGGAGCCGAAAGCTACGCGCTCCGGTAACGCTTACCTCCATGGTATGAAGTCAGTGACCAAAGGATCCATAGCCTATATTGCTACACAGGCATGCATAAATCATTCATGTACGCGCCACCATCTGCTGACCGACCCTTCAGGTTCGATTTTCATTGAGTTCATCATCTGTATTTTCACGGACCGATATGATCACGGATTCCGAAAATTTTTATCTTAGTATTCTTGACCTGCTTGAGGATCCTGATGAAAGTCAGGAAGTAACTAACCTGATGACGTGGTGGACGCGGTTCGTGATGCATCTCTCTAACCTCGAGAAGCTGTCTAAGTTAACACTTAACACAGTCGAATTTTTCCCAATTCATCATCTTCGCAACGGAGTATTAGTGCAAACAGTGCATTGTCGAAAATTCGTGCGAAACGCGCCGCTGCCTTGCAAGAACGAGTGACTGCTGGCAGCTAATATTCATTGTTTTTCGTGATCATTTGTTATTTATCATAACTACTTATTGTAAATCATGTATGCCAAATGTGATTAATGAATGCTCCCCCCACGCGACGAAGTGTCACCTGTACTTGCTATCAATGATGAATTCTGCCATTGTCAACCACTCGGACATGATCAGTCGAAAAACTAACATCTTGACGGGGCGTGATGATTCAATATCATACCCTGCCACGATTTCGTTAATTATAGATCCTACCATTGAAAGCTGCTCAGACATATTCGGCCAAAGGTAAAAATCATGACATTGCTCGGCAATTGAATAGCATACCCTGGAATTAAGTCAGTTAATATGTGCTCCGCTATTGGAAGCTGACTATACAATGCCATATATACTCAGTTGAACATCAGCATTTTGATGGGGTGTGATTATACCTCATCATACCGCTGGTGATTATATATCATGCCATCAAAAGTTGCCCAGACATATTTGGCCAGAGTTCAACGTCTTGACATAGCCTGACAATTCAATAGCACACTGTCTGATATTCTATGTTCTGCCATTGGAAGCTAACCATATAAAGCCAGATATATTCAGCTGAATATCAGCATCTTGATAGTGCACAATGATTAAATATCATACTGTTAGTAATTATAAATGAAACCGTCACTCTAAAGCCTGGCATGTTTTGTAGAAGATGAACATTTTGCTGTGGCAATATAAAACCCTGGCACACTGTGAATGGTTTCCAAATCCCATCGTCGAAGTCTACCTGTCTAAAGCCTGATATATTTTCCATAAAATAAACATCTTGTTATTTGTTGCTATAGCAATATCATATCTTGGCACGAAGTCAGTAATTGTGAATTCTGCCATTGGAAGCCAGCTTTGTAAGAGTAGACATACGTGACAAGAGTATACCAGTATGCCAGTAGATCACACAGTGCTACCATGGTCCTATCAATATTGTAGCATTGGGAGATCTCACCGATGTAGTCTACCTATCTATAGCTTTACCATGTGATCTACAATTGTGATACATATTTTCGATATTATATATCAGGTAAACCTAGCTAAACCTTTGCCATTCCACGGTCAAATGCCTGATGTGTGCGCCTCCAAGACAGCCATGAAATCGATAAATTCAGACCTTCGACAGAGATGCTTCTAGGGCTTGCAAGGAGATGTTCCTGTATGCTCAGGTGAGATGCCAGGTCGTAAGAAGACTCAGAATGTCGGAAACTTTCACATGTGTCTGACCTTCAGGTAAAACTGCTAAAAAAAGGCTGCAAACCATTTAAACAGCATTGCGCTTCGAGCAAGGAGAGGAGGTGGCGATTCCGAAAAACCTTAGATATCTGGCTCAGCGTCTTGTCACATGGGCTCGCGAGATGGAAGGCCCAGCTTTGATGTACATACTGGAAAGTGTTTGAAGCTGACCGACCCCGTGCCGCCCCCGAAAATCGCAAACGCGGTTATAGCACGGATGATTGCTATGTACGTCTGGTAGAAGATGGAATGATCCTGACGTTTTAACACAGGGAATGCTGGAAGCGTCAAGAAATCTCATACAGGCCCGTCCAGAACCCCAAGCCAGGACTACAAACTTGAACGTAACATTTCCGAATCCATAGCAGACCTTCATGGGCATGCAGCGGCTTTGGGAATACGATGAAGGCCAGTGATTGTTGTCATACATCCAGGAGAGCAGTACTTATTGTCATTTCATGGATCATAAGAGAGACGAATGTGCGAGTAGGGAATGTGTTGAAGTGATTGATCGTACATGGGTTACCTTGCGGTTTGAAGGGTTTGAGACAAGTCGCGAATTGACGAGTGATAGATATTGACGGGGAGACAACCATCAGTGGGAATATCACAGACTGTAGCTGCAACAGTATTGTCTCGACATCGCTGCAATTGCCTGGGCCAAAAAGCTTTGAAGTTTGTGAGATTGGCCAAGGATCCGCAAGCGCAGACACGACAGGTATGCTCGCTGGGGTTCAGCACAATGTGGAGAGAATACGGTCGTATAACCCGTACACCTCCGTTTCTGGCAGAAGATCATTCGTCAGCTCGAGCATCAGCTGAAGTTGGTCGCGGGGGTCATCATCTCGATTGTCAATGAAGTTAATCATTGTAGTCGCCACGGTGAACCGTATCATAATGGCCGTTCAGCTTGCCAGCCTTTCTAACTGGTCCATGGGTGGCGGTGGTAGGGGTGGCGATTTCGCAGCTCTCGGAAGGAATGCCACAGGAAAGTATAGATGACATTGTCGACATATGCGCTGTCTGACGAGATGGTGGCAGCAACAGCCTCACCCAAAGTGATCACTGGTATCTCACACACCAGCAGGTACATCTCCTTGAGTCAGCATTCAAAAAATGGATCCGCAACAGTGACCCAAGGCAAATCCTCATCATTGAGCCCACTCTCTTCCATCACCTGCTTCTTCACTTCGCGGTCCACATCCAACTCCATGATACGATAGAAACGGGACATGTCGACTTTGAATCTTCTCTGCGCCTTCGAGCCAATACGAGAACGGGCTGCGTGTTCCCTCGAGAATAGTCGGTGCTGACGGCCCACAAATAATCGATATTTCTTGCTTTGAACCAGAAATTGAGCTCGGTAACAAGGAACTCGCCTGGTGAGTGCTGGTATAGGTTATCTTGCTTCTTTAGCCATGTACACACTTGCTCGAAGCTGAACACCCTGGACCAGCCAGCTATTTTGAACACCATTCTGGAAGGGGGAGTGATGTCAGCCTTTGCACGTAACAATAACGAGCGTACTATAGGTCTCTCGCACTAACCAAGCCCTGATAGAATGAAAACAATCGTTCCCTTTGAATTGTGAACAGGGAGTCAAAATTTAGAATGGAAAATGTTCCTGATTGGACCTTTGCTGGCCCGGAAGCATTGGAACGCTGTTCAAACCGAGGTGACTCTTTGCAAGTAAAGAAATTGAAACCCAGATTCACTCTCTCCTTGCTTCACGGTAGTCACAATGTGATTCTGGCCTGCGATATAATATCAATACCCCGATTGTCATGCTATACCGAGCTCCCTTGCCAAAATCTGGAGACCCTGTGTGATCGCATTCATTAAAAGATATTAGATAGACAGACGTAGGGAGCCTACCAGGTGTTTACTGAAGAAACGGGAGGTTGGAAATCCACCAATAGCAAACCAAAGTCCCGGATGTCCAGAGGGCCGATATACCTGATTAAGTTCGCCCTCTGAGTCAAGGCCCCACACCTTGGGCGGAAGTTGTTTGGTAATTTCGTTGCCAAGAAGAGCTCTCGTAGTCTCCATGATTGGTTCATTTCCTGTACTGCAACATGCATGAGAAACACCAACAAGAAACTATCAGTTAAAACATACGCTAGTACGATAACATCTGCTGGGAGCTTGGAACCGTCTTTGAACGTGATCCCATCTTTGTCGAGGTGACTGATGTCTTGACCTTGCTTTATCTGGGTGTATATCGCACCAATCAGACGCAGCCCTCAGACAATGAATACAAGTCCTACCTTGACTTTTCCTTCGATGATTAGCTTACCACAGCCAATGTCAAGCACTGCGTAGTGTTTAAAACATCAGTCGTCTCAAAAATGAATGCGAACGCACTGCTTCCTGCCGCCAGGCGGTTGAACAAAAATCCTGCAAGCCCAACCTCACCACTACCAGGAAAAAGTTCCCAAGTCAAGTTGAATCCAACCTTGCTCAAACCTTCGTGGAGCTCTTTATCAAGCATCTTCATGTGTTGCACCCCACCTGATAGGTTCAGTTGCAGAAGAAAGGCAAGAGGCATTGAATTGGTGCGGAAATCATATTCCTCGATCGGGGTGCCATCAGGGAAAGGCGACTTGAAGTGGGTTTGTTCCATGGCACTGGAGGATACAACGCATGTAGCGCTTCTTTGGACCATTGTTACCTGTTATTCCTCATGAATTCATGATTTGAATATAGTTCATTCCATACACGCACCTCAGCGGCACCATGCGCGACAAAATCTTGACAAATGTCTGCACTAGCATTGCCCTAACGCTCTCGTGAGTGCACGCGTACTTATGAGATGGAGACATGTGACTTACCGCACCCACAACGACAACGCGTTTGCCTCGGAATTGCTCCGCATCCTTATGTAAGTCGGAAGTGATACAAGGCTCCTTGGAATTCGTCCATTCCATTCCAAGTAGGGATGCGAGGGCTTCCGCTTCCTGTGGCAAGTACCACGTGCTTCGGGTTGATAAAAACTGTCTGGTCTCCGCGCTGAACTTCCACGGTCCATCTCGCAGATGACGAGTCGTACACTGGAGTCGATTGTACGCGACTCGAGAGCCAAATACACAGTTCATGGTCCACAGCATACGAATCCAAGAAATTAGCAAGTTTCCCCTTAGGAATATACTTAGGGAAGGTTGAACTAGCATGACTGAGATAAGTGATACTTTTGAACGGCGGAAGGGACATACGGATAAGGACTGTAAAGCACTGTTTGTAGATTAGCCCCAAGCCTCCTGTAGAAAGATGAAAAGGCGTACTGGAGCTTTGACCTGCGGGAGTATGCAGCGTAAGGTTCGGGTACCTATGAATCGCATTTATAACGAAGAACAGCATACAACCGCTGTATTTGCACGTACCGCTGTCGCCAGGAGTCTCCGACACGCGCATTCTTCTCGATTACGAGCGCACGGATGCCCAATCTACGCAGTTGCGCTGCAGTCATAAGGCCAGCTAGTCCACCGCCAACTGTTTATGGCTCGTCAAAACATCATGATTCATAAAGGAAATGGCCCACTGATCAGAACAGTGGGGTCGGCCTCGATCGCACGGAATCTTGCGTCGACATCTTCCTCCCAAGTGATTCCTCGATCCTCGTATAGGCCGTGTTGGTCCGCCAAAGACTCCTCGTATCCGACGAGGTCTTGCATGTTTGTGAAAAGAGTCAAAGCCTTCCACCTCCCATCGACATCTTGCGTCAGACGGAAGAAACCTCGTCCGAGTGCAGCTGGTTGCGTGATGCTGAAGGTGAAGGCGCCTTGTACTCCTTCAATGCCTTGCGGGCCTGGCAATTTGAATGGTGAAGGCGCATTCACGGTATGATCGTCTAGCTTGAAATCGCGAAGACCAGCATGCTCAATTCGCGGCTTTCCATCAACCATCTCCGAGAGGAATCCGTGAATTTCGTTCGGACCTGACAAGTGACCTAAAATTCCAAGAAAAACACAGAAGATCTAAGAGAGCTTCGTGAGTGTGCCTAAGTTCCGCAGACAAGCACCGACCTCTGATCCATCCGTTCGATGGGAAATGGCTCACAAATGACGCAACATCTCCGGTGGACGATGCGACCTCTAGACTTTTGAGCCAGTCAGCGGCAATTGCACAAAGGTCGTCTGAAGTCATGTTGGTACAGCGGGGGGTAGTGAATGTGAATATAGCGCAGGGGTGGACATATAAATGAAATTGGTATCCTTAAAGAGCTCAGATTGACAAGGAACTCGCCGTATGATATGGAGGCTGCGGCGTGGACAATTTATCAGCCATTCCGCCAGTAGATTACCCACTTGACCAGTGCTTTCTCATCAATTGATGAACTTGATAGTTGGTTCAGGTGTGCGAGAGTGAGTCGTGAGAACTTCTGTATCACGGCTTTTCGTGATAGCTGACACCTAGTGAGTAAGCTGAACTCATGTTCCTGACCTCACAGAAAACGAACGGTTCTAATTTTGTCACAGGTGGGTTGGCATCTGTGGCTTGAAAATGCAGCAAAGCTCCGAGTCCGATCAAGACGAATTGTGATGACTGTGCTTGTGCTACAAACCTAGACTCGTAACCAGTCTGACTATGCATCAATTTGAGATTGTGAGAAGTTTTTCAGAATATCTGGGATTTGGCCAGTCTGGGGCAAAGTATGGGCCAAAGTATGGGCCAAAGTCTGGGACACGCCGGCAGTCAATGGCACATCGAGCAGAGTTTAAACCCCGCTCGCTGTCTGGAACAGCCATGCCAATCGACTAATCCCGCCAACGCGCCCGCCGCCTCCTAACATCCCGCCAATACGATTGGCATGCTGCATATTCATGCTCCGCCTCAACCCTTCCCACCCATCTCCCTGCCTGCCCATGCAAGGTCCTTTGTAATGTCCCACAATGCATCAACGGATTCGGGCGATATAGCGACGACGGAGAGAAAGCTGGTAATGGAAGGGGGCAGAATGTCGGGGGCAGCCATGATGCTGATAGTATGAGGCTGAGGCTGGATGATGTCATCCTTGAGGAGGCTGGCATATCGAAGGAACCGGCCGAGATTGATGTATGACATAGCAGCGAGCTCACGGTGTTGCCGTATGGCAAGAAAAAGGCTCCCTACGTCCATCGAGCTAAGTTGATATAAAGCTTTGGCGCTGTTGCAGACAACGAGCAAGCGTGAGAAACAGTGACGGACAGCAGAAAACTTTACACTCCGCTTGGTGGTGCCGTTGACTGCCGGCGTATCCCAGACTTTGGCCCGTACTTTGGCCCATACTTTGGCCCAGACTTCGCCCCAAACCGGCCATTTCAGAGATGTCCTCGAATTTTTTGACCGAGTACGCGTTGGACTATTCTACTGATAGAGATCAAATCATGCACGTCATATCAAAGTCATCTCTACTTACGGGCGGCACGTCTAAAACGGCTGGCGGGAACAGCGGACTGGCGGGGTACGCTCACGCCAGGGCATTCGTGCGCCCAAGTTTGAGATGGGACACCAGGGGTCTCGTAGACTAGAATGAATTGTCCTAATACATAGAGTATTCTCCAAAGGACATAAATTGGAATTTAAAAAAAAAACCAGCCTGAGTACTGCCGACTTTGGCAATCAGACCTGGCGTCGAAAGGTGACGGTTGAAATTGAAAGGAAAACTGTATTGCAAGATGGGCGGGTATGTTTAGCCTGGTAGCAGGAAGTCCGACTCATCAGCAGAAGGTGCTAATTGTGGCATGTGAGTCGAAGACAGAGTTATTTCGGCCTACTAGGGGCACGGGATGGTTACCAGTAAGCATGGCGAAGGGCTACGAAGGGAGTCCGTCCGAGTCGCAATGAATTGAGAGTGACTGAAAGTCACGGCCTGTAATGATGTGACATTCACTTACCGTCTATTTACAGCTTGCCACATCATCGTTCTCTCAGAATGAGAAATGGTATGCCCATCCAATGCAGATGTCATCATGATGTATTCCTGGTCATCTCAAAGGTGATGGACTCGTGGAGAGCGGGTCTGGCGACAGGTCTCATCGCACAATCTCCCAAACTCACCTATACAGGCTTCAAGACACTCAAGCTGCCGCTCTCTCTTATCCTCATCACGCTGTGAGGTCCACTGTAGATGATGGGTTTCTTGCACGTGAGGGATTTGGCGCCTTGTAAACTGGTAAAGATCACTGCTTTTCCTTTCTTTTCTGTTGCGATCGGACTGCAGGCGCTATATTATAGTAAATCATAGTTTATCATTTGAATTTCATTACTACAACTTACTTATCATGTACTCGTCATCCTGAACACTCCCGGCCGTCTATTGCATGATTTGCCCTGATCGTAAATATAAAAGTGATCTGTGCACGGGACCAGAGTCCTGATATCGGGTGGCATCAGGTTTTGGACTTTTGCTGATGTCATAGACGGGCTGGTCAACAGTCTAATCTTGGGTCACTGTACGCAACTTGATAGTTCGAATCAATCCTATTTCCATGTCGATACTCCTCTCGTTCCACAAATCAATACTTGAAGAGATTCATGACCCTGCCACTTCAGATTTGCTCGTCCTTGCCCGTGGACTTGGACTTCGTCGTATCATATGCACCCTTATGCAAATATACGACTCAAAGCAAAGCCTTATTTTGCTCTTGAACGCCTCACCAGAAGAGGAGACTGCTATTGGGGATGAATTGGGTATCATGGGGTGCAGGCGGCCTGGATTGCGGATTGTAGGGTATGAGATGGGAAAGCGGGATAGGTAAGTTATTCATGCCTATCGTGAAAAACGACCACTTTGAGAACGGCTCGTAACTATCCGCGTCATTCTACTGCAGCATATTAACACGACGCTCGCAGACAGGACCTCTATAAGAATGGCGGCCTCATTTCCGTCACATCTCGCATTCTTATCGTTGACACGCTGCAATCCGACATCCCAACTGAGCTCATAACGGGTATAATCGTTTTGCATGCTGAAAAGTGCGTGAAAACTCTTCTGCATTGTGCTGGGGGCTGACTTAATGCATCTCCTAGGGCCACTGCTCTTTCTCTTGAAGCATTCATTGTCCGGCTGTATCGAGAAAAGAATAAGGCTGGCTTTCTCAAAGCATTTTCAGACCAGCCGGAGCATATCACCAGTGGCATGTCTCCGTTGAAGAACATTATGAAGGAACTTCAGTTGAGACGCGTTCATATATATCCACGGTGGGTGACCTCTCTCCTCACCGATGTTCGTGTTGTTCGCCTTTCAGCGCTCTTGTTGCTTTATTTCTCATCCGTTTTGGCCCCAGATTTCACGAAGACGTCAAGAACACGCTCGAAACTCGTAAAGCAGATGTTATCGAGTTGTATCAGCGTCTTACAGAGCCTATGGAGGCAATTCACCATGCGATAGTTCAATGTATGACCGTCACCCTTTCAGAGCTCAAGAGATCTAACAAGACGGCAAGTATATTTGAACTGGCCTTCTTGCACCTGAATGGATCCTCATTCATTCGTCTCGCAGCTTGAGCTTGATGATCTCAATATAGAGTCCGCATACTTCCGCTCCTTTGATGCAGTAGTCCGTAGGCAATTAGATCCCGTATGGCACAAGGTTGGTCCACGGACGAAGCAACTTGTGGGTGACCTTGCAACGCTCAGACGTCTATTAACGTATGTTTTCGTCACAATCATATCGTTATCATTGTACACTCGGTCGCTGTCGTCTACCATGTTTCCTGTTTTGTTGTCTGCTGTCTATTCTATACTGCCACTAACCTGTGCTCTCCATCAAGGTACCTGCTATCCTATGACGCGCTCGCTTTTCACGCATACCTTGAAACTCTCGTAGCCTCGAATACCACAACCGCGACTGGTGCAGCCAAACAACACCAGTCCCCTTGGATGCTCACTGATGCGGCCAACGTCATTTTTAGCACCGCGAAACGACGGTGTTATATTCTTACTGCTCCAAAACCTACGGCTTCGGTTCCTGAGAGGCAAGTGATTGACGTCGACGATGAAGATGCATGGGCTGCACTTGATGAGGTGCATGGCATAATAGTAAGCAAAAGTAGGGATAGCGGGAAGGAGAAGGAAAAGAAGAAACCATGGATTCCAGATAACATGTCTCCAGTGCTCGAAGAGCTTCCAAAGTGGGATCTCCTTGCCGACGTACTTCAGGAAATCGAGGAAGAGTTGATGAGACAAGAGGCAGTGTCAACTCGTGAGTCCCATCTACTGAACAATTTTCTTGTTTGACGCGCGTCAGGTCCGCCAACTCGCGGGTCAAACACGGTACTTGTCATGACGTCCTCTCCACGTTCTTCTACCCTCGTAAGTGAGTTCTTGGGGGAGATGGATGGCACTGCTCCGAAAGGCTCTCGCGGACGATCTATGATGGAACGCAAATTACGGACATACCTGTATTGGAAAGGTGAAAATGCCAGACAAAAACAACCAAGACACCAACAACCACCTCATTTTTCTGCCCCACAGCCACAGCCACCATCACAACCCGAGGGCGAGATTAGTGAGGCTTTGAAGAAGAAAGACAAGACGAGACAAGAACGAAGTGCGAATCGGAGAAGGGTGCGTGGCGGTGCACCACTTGTCGTTGCGCCAAGTAAACCAGCGGTTGTCGATCCAAAATTGGAGTCGAGAGACGATGCGGATGTGATTGCAGCCTTGTGCGTCAGGATTCTTGTATCTGTGCACTCCTCACTAAAATTAAATTCAGTCTCGCAAGTCAGCCCTCAGACCTCCTTGTCTCCTCCGATGCAGACGCTCTCCTCCTTGAAACCCTTCTCTTAAGCGAGGCAGAAATGGAATATGACACGCACTATGGCTTGGTTCCACCCTCGCAGACGGTTGTTGTGCGCGCATATACCGATGACACGGATGACCAAATTCTTGCAGAACTACAGCCGAGATTCATCGTAATGTTTGAACCCAACCTTGATTTTGTAAGGCGCATCGAGGTTAGTCTTTCATCTGGGAGAGGTTTAAGTTTGACACGGCAACTCGGACAGGTGTACAGAAACTCGAACCCCGGTATGGGTGTCCGCGTATATTTCATGGTCTACCAACTTTGTTGTGAGGAGCACAAATACCTTGCTGGACTGAGGCGCGAGAAGGAATCTTTCGAGAAGCTCATCAAGGAGCGCGGAGTGCGTTATTTAGTTTCACTGTCTTGCGTGTGGTGCGAGTTGTTCATCACCATGACTAGTCCATGCTCCTGCCGATCTTCGAAGACAAACACGCTGGGAAAAGCGATGCCGTCATCAAAACAATCAGCACCCGTCTCGCAGGCGGAAGGAAGGAGTTGAGTACTGTGGCATCGCAGGTCATTGTCGACATGCGCGAATTCCGTTCCACGCTACCTTCGCTTCTTCATGCATCTGGCCTGCTCGTTGTTCCGGCGACGCTAACTGTCGGGGATTATATCCTCACGCCGGATATTTGCGTCGAGAGGAAGAGCATACCTGATCTAGTAGCGAGCTTCAATAGCGGTCGATTGTAAGTCTCTCAAATTCATGCTTCTTTGTCGCTGATGAGTCGCAGGTACACGCAATGCGAGCTGATGTCGGTGCACTACAAGCACCCTGTATTACTCATCGAGTTTGAAGAGAACAAAGCGTTCTCACTTGAGGTACATCTTACACGACAAGTCTCCAAAGGTTTACAGCCTCACATGTCTTTTAGACCGTAGCAGAATCAGCGAAATCGTATGCCAAACCCACAAACAAATATCCCGCGAAGAAATCGACAGGTCCAACGGATTCTGATCGTGCACCACCCTCTGTTCAATCCAAACTTGTCCTTCTTACTCTTCACTTCCCTCGTGTTCGGATCATTTGGTCGTCGTCCCCCTATGGTACAGCAGATATATTTAACGACCTCAAAGCCAATGCCTTCGAGCCAGACCCTAATCGCGCGATCGCAATTGGCGCTGAGGAAGACCCAGAGGCAGGCGCAGGCATCAACGCTGCTGCGGAGGAGCTGCTCCGATGTATACCAGGAGTGACAGCGAAGAATGTTAAATATGTGATGAGCAAAGTGGGGAGTGTCAGGGAATTATGCGAGCTAGACAGAAAGGGTGTGCAAGGCATTTTGGGTGTTGAGCCGGGGAATGCGTGTTACGACTTTATGCATCGGGGAGATAGGAAGAAAGGTGTGGTATGAGTACTTACGTTAGAAGGTAAGGTACTCGTCGAAGTATTGGATGAAACCTACATGACTTACACGGAGGGCGAGGATATATAAGTGCAAGTGAATGTTGGTCACGGCTGTTCTGTCTGTAAAAAATGCAACGTTCTTAAAACGAAACGAAACATCCACGCGTCAAACGTTGAGCGATTGAGAGCACTTGTATGTCACTTGCGAACCTCAGACTAAAGCCTTATCAAGTGAACGTGTGACACTGATAGATGGTGAACAAAGCACATAGTTGAATTCACAGTGGTACCCGAGAGTATACTCTATCTATTATAATACCCCTAGTCCACTTCATAAGACGCAAGCCCAAAATCTCTCCCACCCCACACGAGGATACCAGCGTACTTTAAAACCGGACACCCATAAACAAGTATCATCTGATCGAGTACCCTTCTGTCCAGGAAGAACATCAACAAACCCCTCTATCGCTTTGGGAATGCCGGTCTGGGCCCTCAGCAAGGTTGCAGGCAACGTAAGCACCTCCATATGCATATCAACTCCCCTGTAGTTCAGCCCAGATGGACTGACGGGGGTAATGATACGTGGGTACGGCAATATGACTGTGTGAAGGCTCTTGAAAGAAGCCAATGGAGCGGTGTGCATCCACTCAGGCAGGCAGTATTCTTTAGCTAAAGGAAGTGATTCGTAGTCGCGGTCTAGGTATGTGAGGGACGAAAGTTGACAGATTGAAGCAAGGAAGGCAACTCCCTGGGGAGTGTCTGTGAATTTGTTCCACTCTGTAGGGCTGATGGGGGCCCCGCATGATAGTGTGAGTCTTTTGGTGTTCCAAGGAGGCCGGGGACGTTCTTCGTCGACAGGTGTGGCTGGACGGAACTTCCATGCGTGTTCCAGGCATTCTATGAGAAGCTTGACACTTGTCCATGGGAGGACAGGGGATGGCGGAACAATTATCGTTGGAGTTAACTGGACACTTGTCCAGCTGAGGGCAAGGGATGGCGCAGCAAGTATTATTGGAGCTAAGAGGCTGATGGCAAGCGGACGCTCTGATGGTTGCAGTGCATGTTCCAAGTTGGCCGGTCGGATATTTAAGTAGCCACTGCCATCGGATCCAATCCACATCTTGCGCACACGGGGTGCGTACTGATATTGGAGGTCGCTGTTTGCCTTCTTGTATTCTTCCTGCATAAACAGAGCTTGCACGAACAATTTCACATTTCGAGATTCCGGCAGCAATATGGTGTGCAGGAGTTCAGGAAGCACCGCGCGCCTGACAGATTTGGAGACGAGACATAATTTGAGGACGGATGAGTATGGATTTTTGCGCTCATATTTCTCAGCCTGGTCAAAGGTGGGTTGCGCGGCATATTTGAAGACGAGGAAGGCAAGCTCGATTGGAAGGTCGCCAAAGCGAAAGGTAGTATGATCCATGAAGTGCAGGGTAAGATGCGGGTAAGATACGAAACTGGTTAGAAGAATTCCTCCCTTAAATACTCCACAACAGTGTGGACGCATTGTGGGTGAGGCCACACACTGTGGCCCATTGGTCTAGCGCATCTTTTGTTCCTCTAGCTAGCACAGCTTGCTTGGCTCAACGGTTCTGCTCCGACCCCGTTGTGCTCTGACCCTGCAAAAATTCCCGACTGTTGATCACTGAAGGTTTCATAGAAATAATGCAAAGGTAGCACAAACAATAGAATATACCTGTATCCCGCTTTTCAAGTTTCTCTCGAAGCACTTACACAATTTCGTTCAGGTTCCGTCATGGCACAACCCCCATAGCACATGGTGCATTGCTGAGTTGAGTTGCCCCCTGGGAATTTCCACTGTCCTTGAGCAAGAGGGGTCCTGCGACTGAGGCGCCGTGAATCAAATACTTGGTGTTGCAGGCCTGATATAGATAGCCGTCACGGTCAGCTTGAACATCACCAAAACTTTCCCTGAACAACAAATATGACCGTGACCGATCACTCCTACATCTCTTGTAGTTCCACGTAAATCGCCTCGTCCATTTCTTCGAATCACGCTACACATCATGGATCAGATGATTCAGATCAACTCGAGAATGGAAATTAGCCCTCCCTAACAAAACTACCTCTTGTGACTGCAGCGTGCCGCTAGATCAGGATAAGCCACAAGAAATACCAATAATGAAGTCGAAAAGAAAGACAACCCGCTCTAGAAACCTGCAAATTTGCTCACCCGAAATTCCCTGAACCCTCGGAATCTGAATGTGGTATTTCAACATTTCGACGTTCAAAGCCAGTACTCAGTCCTCACATATAAAGAACTTACCCCGGCATTCCATCGACAAATCCCTGTACATTCACTTCGCTCAAGATTCAGGCATCGGCCCACTTCGTACGGTGCTGGGCTCGACTGCAGACTTGCACCCAACTTGATCCCTACAATGTCTAGTTCGGTCTGATCTTGACAAAAAGGACTATAGCGTCATGATAAACTCGTCCCGTGCGTCTGAGGGCATGACCAGGGCCCAGGAGAGAGAGTAGTTTCCAGGAAAGAATATATTCTGAATCAGACTGCGCCCGCTAGTCTGGGTTGGGTCTCAGCAAGCATCTAGCGACTACAAGGAGTCCCTAAGCTAGGAGAGTGGGTGTCTGGACAGCCAGGGAGGCCTTGGGTTGTGCCTGGAAGTCGAGGGGACACGGAAACCACCAGCGCCGGGATGGGGGAACGTTGGCTTACGCAATTCTGTGCTCTCTGGTCACCATAACTACGTTACTATGATAGGCACGTATGATTGACAACAATGTATCGGGCATATGGTGTAGCTGGTTATCACATCCGCTTAGCATGGTGCTGACTGCGGGGGGTCTCCGGTTCGAGTCCGGATTTGTCCACATTTTTGCTGTTCAACATTCCCATATTGATATCTCGTTTGTCGGTCTTCATCACAGTTGTATTATCCTCACCGATATAATCATGCTTTTCATCTGGCAGGTAAGAATCAAATAACATGTTCAATTCCATCTGACACTCATTACTCTCCTTTCGACGCCCTGTGTTTTCTCCCATACAGTCTCGACTGCCCCTCCTTTATCCAAATCTCGTACACAATGCACAAACTCTGCTACTCCGCCACCCACACCAAAGTAGAGCACTTTTGCAGCTACAAGACAGAGGTAATCGTTCACACCTTTGGGGCCTTCAGCGTTGCAAGCACTGCGCATAATGGCAGTAAGGCTCGGAAGAGATTCCATGCGGTATATGGTCTCGGATGTCAGCACCAGGTTGTAGCTCCCACATGATTTTTGGAGGTCGAATGTATCCCATGAGCCAGAGAAGAAACGTAAATTGACTCCGTAGGTCATCAAGGACTGATTGAATGCGTCTTTGAGACTTTCCGAGATGTTCAACTCCAAAGGAGAGTCTGCCCGTTCCTCCTGACATGCGGAATGTCTCTGCTGCTTCTGACAGATCTGTACCCTTGGTGAGACGTGAAGAAAGAAAAAAAATCTGAACTGTACGAACACCAGGTCAGAATAATATTGGGAATGGTCACCAATTCCAGCACAGAAGCGTTATAGTCCTGGAGGTGGATATGTGTCTGATTCTGAGAAGGCTGGGGACGGAAAATAGTCGATGAAGAATGTACAGCGACGGTAATCGATGTACCACATCCGATCTGTGAATCGATCAGATGAGCTTACAGCCTATCCGAGTCATCAGAGCACGGAGTAATAGATGCTCACCTCTAGCACACGCTTGCCGCTGACATCAAACTGTGAGCTTATGCCGTCCAGGTAGCTGGCAAGATCAAGACTGCATTCCCAAGTCTTCAGGCCGCCCTTCAGTAGACGAGAGGCACAAGGTCAGAGGGCGCATCTAAAAAGTGTAGCGCAGACCGTTCGTTGATGGACGGTTGCTCCAATGCATCCGGGTCATCGGTATTTTGTGAAGATCAGTTGAAACCTCGCATCGAACAGATCACGGCGTGGAAGTGAAAGTTCACCTCCGCTGGCGAGTGGGATTGTGAGTTGAAGAGTAAGATATTTTTGATGGCAGGCTGTTCAACTAATCCTTGCAACCAGATTAGTTGGTACAGAATGAAGACTGAGCAGTAAATAGACGTACCGCGTCCGCGAGAGAAAGCTCTGTGAATGACTCTGGGACGACTGCCTGCACAGAATGGGGCCCATTGTTTGGTGTTGTGTGGTTCATATCTGCAGTACTTTGTTCGGTACCGTCCTCCACGTCGAAATTGAACTTGAACATTTTGCGCGATGAGATCTATATAATAAGGTTCAAACATGCAAGTTGTTGTAATAGTTTGTGGCTGTGTCGCGGACTATTCTTGTATTATTTCCTTATCCTCGAACCTCTTGTCTCCACCTGCGCCTTGACTACACGCTGCATTATAAACCGTCACCTTATCTGTGGAAACCTATTTGGTTCTCCTCTGACTGCGCGCCCCGTCTTTCCCGGTAGTTCTATATAACTGTCGCATCCAGTATCAGTTTGCTTTTACATCACCACCATGCGCTTTTCGCAGGTATCGCTCATTCTTGCTACAGGGTCTGCTATCATACCACACGCCAATGCATGGGGAGCAGTAGGTGAGCATGGCGGCGTCTCGCATTTCTGAAGATTCTAATCCCTCTGTAGGCCATGAAGTCGTCGCGACAGTTGCTCAGATGCATCTCCATCCTTCAGTCATGCCCATCCTGTGTGACATCCTGAATTACAAAGGCGACTGCCATCTCGCTCCAGTCGCTGCCTGGGCGGACAAGGTCCGCGGTCTGCCGCAGTACAGGTGGACAGGTCCTCTGCACTACATCGGCGCAACGGATGACTATCCCAGCGAAACTTGCGCTTTCCCGGGAGAGAAAGGTTGGGAGGGTAGAAAGAATATCAACGTGCTCAGCGGCATAAGGAACACCACGAGTGTTCTGGAGGATTACATGGACCTCCGTAAAGCAGGCTTGGCCACTGAGAGCGATGATGATGCAGCACAGGTTGCGCTCAAGTTTCTCATTCACTTCGTTGGGGATATGCACATGCCATTGCACCTCACAGGACGTGACCGCGGAGGGAACGGAATCAAAGTCTCGTTCGACAGTCGTGTAACAAGTTAGTCGTTCCCGTTCTCATCTTTCCTTTTTTCATTTTTCTTACTGTGTTCCGGTAGACCTCCACTCGTTGTGGGATGGCCTCCTCATAGCCAAAAGAATCCGCACCATACCCTCTAACTATACCCGCCCTCTGCCACTCCCCGAAGTTGAGAGTCACCTTCGGGGCACCATATACGACCCTTACATCCGTCGTGTCATCTGGGAGGGCATCATGGGCAAGTACGAAGATGAGCTCGACTCGTGGCTTTCGTGCCCCGCTGAACCCTCCGTCCAACCCCTGCAAACTCATTGGGAGCAATGGATATCTTGGACTTTCGGGCGGCGCATAGGGTCCTGGATTGCGGGGTCGCCCCTCACAGGTGGAGGCTTGAACACCGATGACGAAACCTTGTGTCCATACCATTGGGCAACTCCCATTCACGCTCTAAATTGCCAGATCGTGTTCCCGAAAGCCTTGGATGAACCACCATACAACCGAATTTCCTTCTCTGGGACCGACGAACATGCCTGTAACTCGAACTCATCCAATAAAGCGCTTGAAGTCCACTGGCTTTCCAGGCCAAGGAAGAACCCATACCTCGAGCTCGACACACCGCAGTATTCCGGGGTAATTGAGGATTCATGGATTGTTGAAAAGTTGATGTCTCAGGGTGGTATTAGGCTTGCAGCTGTTCTCAATTGGCTCTTCGCAGACATGGAGGACTCGACTCTTCCGAATAGAACTTACACCTTGTAAATTAGAAAGCAGCAGACAGCACTCGGTTATATGTAAACATAATATATTACATTGACACAACAAATGTCTCAAGTACAGGTACCTAGTCCTCAGAAATCGACCTAAAACATAACAGTCAGAAAGGAATGCGACGTAGTGCCATATCATAAATCAGAAAAGCCAGTGTTTTCTTGTCCCCCGCAAGGCAACGCCCGCTGGACCAACGCAAATGAATCAAAACGAAGCATAGACGTATCTCTTGCGAGCAAGAGCGATCGAACGAACACGCAACTACGGGAGACTCAAAGAATGGATGAACTTGGTTTCGTCTTTGAAAGGGTGCACAAGATGATAGTGGATACTCACTCGTTCATATTCAACGCGTCACGGACGAAGAGCCAGTAGGTTCAAATCTGTCAGAACAGTAGTTAGCATATTGTCCTCTTCGTAAATCGCGAGAATAGCTGATCAGGATTGAGAGTTATTGGTAAAAGGTTGTCCACAAGAGATTGTGTCTCTTTCGGAAGCAGAACTGTGTAATCATCACAAAAAGGTGCGCAAAACCACCAGTATCGAAACGATTGTTTGCTCACCTTGATCCATGCGATGCATACGACTGGGAGACGGGAGAGCGAACCATGAACACGGCAAAGAAAATCGCGAGCAGAAACTGTATAGGTGTTTTTAAGTCTCCGCCAGACTCCGCTTCAAGATCAAGCTCGGCAAGCGAGATTTTTTCATGAACCTTCACTGGTACACCATCGTCCACCGTATCATGTATACCAGCCAAGGTAAGCCTGAACAACCTATCTCACCAAATGACGATACTTTCCATCCTCGAGTCGGCGACGATCTCCAATGAGCCATCACTCGTAACATGCATCACCAACTGATTCTCATCTTCGTTATTCATCCATGCTTACCTGTATCGCTCACTTACTTTTCCTTTCCTCTTTTTACAGCTCGTCCTATGATGGATGTATAATAATGTGGTTACTGGTGAGTATTCTGCTATAATATCTTCTTTCTCCCTGAGATGCTCTATAACATACAAGCATATGTCCGAATTTTATGATGGACACTGTTTTTCCTGAGGGACCGCACATCTCATCGTCGTCAGCTCTTATCTGACATCTCGTTTTCTAGGTGCAGTCGCTCTGTGACCCCGCCATTTGGCTATTGAAGTAGTGATTCGTGATTGTTACTTTACTAGAATTGTATAACATGCTTGCTTCCTGGAGCTAAACGAAATATTATATCGTGCTTTCTGATTACCGCTTACTTTTGAAAAATTGGCATATAACTGAAAGTGACAGATTGCATGCACGCATCTGGTACGTACTTGTGTGCCACGGACCTCTACTGAGTCACATAAATAACACAGCAAATCACATAGAACAAGAAGCAGAGTCAGAAGTGGAAGCTTTCACAGTCGATACGAATTGATAGGTAAAACGGTCTTGTAAAATCTGATAGCATTTACATTTCACGCATAGCAGGAATATTATATATAACAGACAACCGCGGGAAAACAAGAAGTAAACTGGAAAGCGGAAAGTGGAAGCGACTGACGATATCTAGCGTGAATTGAGGCTTTTTGCATACTTCCACATAAAGTCTATCAATATTGTGCCAACATTGACAACGTAAGTGACCAGCCAGAGCGCAGTGACGACGCGACAGATTGTGCTTTGGGAGTAAAAGCCTGCTATCAACATCGCTGTGAAATGCATGAGGGACTAGGGAAAGCATCGAATGATGAAAAAGCTCACCAAACATGAAACAATTCAGGGACCAGGCGACAAAGAATATGGGGGTGACTATCGACAACAAGTAGGACAAGACAAAGTAGCCGCCCGGTTTGAGTTGCTTAACATATTTAGGTCAGCCGGTGCAAGCAGTATGGCAAGAATGACCCTTACCTCTTGGGTCCATTGCCGATCGGTGTGCACCCATCGTATCATGCTCGAGCCAGATGTTAACATCGCGATCATGGCGAGCATGAGCGACAAAAAGAGGAGGCAATGAGGAGCAGGTGATGTGTAGTCAAAGGATGGCACAGGAGAGCCCGTACTGACGAAAACACCACTGATAGCGAGGAGGACGCTTGCCTTTGCAGGAATATGTCAGTGTTTGCCTGAGCTCGCATGGAGTTGGACAGCTTACTGCGGTTATAGTGCTGGCCAGGATAGAGCACAACCTGCTTCTGACGGTTTCAAAAGCTTGCTCTGAATGCAGCGATTTCCAATGATCATCGAGATCTGGGCGACCCAGTGCCAAAAAGCAGATCACTCTCATTAAAAGGGACATGCGACGAAGGGTTTCAGGAAGGGGCTGTTCTTCGGCAAGTGCTCTTTTGTCGGTAGTCATATAGAGCTGTAAAGGCCAGGTTCAGTCATGCAAGGATTCCCAAGTTTGAAGGCGCACCTCAGTGGAACAGGCCATGGCGTGAAGTAGAAGAGTACTACCTCTCACACAACGACATTATAAAGGAACGGCAAGGGATTTATGTAACACTGTTTGGTATGAGGGAGGGCGCCCTCCGAGTCCCAAAGAGATCTCGAGCTATGTGCATCGGATGCAATAGTAGTATGATGTTTTTGGCAATTGTAAATTTGCGATGTCAATTTACGGACCCACCATGTTTTTGCAGTGCTTACTCATGGGGCACCCATCAAAGAGAAAGGTAACTACAGACCGAATTAATGGATCAGATACATTAAGCTTCAGTACGCCGTTGGCCCGAGTCAGTTCGCAGGTCACTGGTCAGTGAGGCCCGAGTCAGTTCGCGGTCACTGGTCAGTAAGGCCCGAGTCAGTTCGTGGTCACTGGTCAGTAAGGCCCGAGTCAGTTCGCGGTCACTGGTCAGTGAGGCCCTGATAAGGCAATTATAACAGACCCGTTGACGACTGTCCGACATCCATTGGCAATCCCAAAAATACGACACGATTACCCAGCTGTTGCGTTGCAGTAGAGACTATAGGAGAATAACTAAAAAACCGCGCGCGATGGAGCGTCTGCGTAGTGTACAGCCTGAGCATTAGATGTGGGGACAGTTATTAGGGACCAGATCCTGATAATATCCAAATGCTCGTCCTGTATCGGTTTAAGGGACTCGGACTCACAAAGCCAGTGCGGTCCGAAACCTGGGCCCCAGCGACGTCATACAAGTTTTCGGTATACATGATATTGGACCAGAAAGTTTGTCTAAATATTGTCGTGTTGTTGTCATGTGTCCACTCATTTTCTGGAAGTACTCATGGATGTGCTCTACCTGACCTCCTTTTTGAATTTGTGTTGTTTATGTGTAGAGACACGCAGATGGTAGTAGTCCTTATTCACGCGCACGCGTCGAACGCAGGTCAGAACAAAGTTTTTTCTTTTTTTGGAATTGTCATTATTTACGAAAATTGCAATAACTGCCGAATTGTTCCGGCTGCAGTCATTCATCGTCGTTCTGCACCTTTCACGGTATCCTCGGTGTTCAGAATGGATGTTAGCAGAGACTAGATTAATCGAACTATGCTCCGTACAGTAAATTTGCAATTGAGAGTTGTGGCTTGCGTCCCATACTTATTTTAGAATTGATCAGCCTTCTGGGTTCCTGATACGGTTATATACTATTACATAATTGTCAATTGTGCGCAGTTAATCCTCGATTTTTCGCGGGGACCGTTTTGGCTATTCAGGCGTGCGTGTGCATCCGAAATCGTGCGAGGCCCATTGGTCGTGACATTGTGAGAACTCAGATATGCAGAGGTGCTCAATATTCAATCTGCTAATCATCAATAAAATTGCCCATTAATAATCATACTCATACTTGTTCTCTTCATCTCAAGGGTTGTCATCCACCAAAGCGACTAGAAAAAAGGACTATGGATGTACAATATCATTTCGATCCCAATCAACTATGGGAAGAACCACCGCCCCCGCCCCCATAAGACGATCCATTCCCAGGAAGCCCATGAGTCTCCAAGTCCTTCCCATCTAGCGCTTCTTGAATCATCGAAATAGTGCTTTCCAAACTCCGACGCCTCGTCGAGGGACTCGTCATCGTCGTCCCAAGCGAAGCCTGCCGACCATGCCTGCCCTTGAATGGCGTGCGCGGAGGCCCCATCTGTCCACTGCTCGGGAGACTGGGTAAAGACGTCAGTGATCCCGACGACATGGAAGGGTCCACTGCAACGCTGATTCCACTCGGAGACACAGGGGACTCGATAATGTCTGCTGGAGTCGTCGGTAACGATCCAGATTGTGCTTGAGCAAGGTATGCCTTTGCCTCTTCGGCGTCGAAAAGTTCTGGAGGGAGGCGCTCGTTTTCGATATCTGACTTCCGCCTGTAGGAAAAGATGTCATGAACACCGAGAGCGTATGCAAGGAGAGGTTGTACATACGCATCCTCGAAGCCAGAAATGGCATCTTTAATGCCCTCCGTACCCAGGGCCAGTGTGCCGTATGGCAACTTGCTAGAACCAGATATGCTCTTGAGCTCTGAAACCTTCTCCGACTCCTCTCTGCAACAGATTCGTCAGACTAGCACAACGGGTAGACAAGGACCCCATACCGAAGCAAAGCAAACACGCGCGCCATCCGTCCAACTGCAAGGATCTTGTTTTTGATGATCTTTCGCCTCTCCACCGCCTCCTCGGGGTGGGCTACTTGTGAAACAACATTTTCTTCGTCAGACTCCTCAAGCTCTTCTTTGCTGCAAGTGTTGAGCACAGCAACAAGCATATCCGTGACTATATGCGCCGCTCAGTTCTGAACAGATGCTGTTGATGAGTTCCGTGAACGTACTTTTCTCTCCCACAAAGGGCAAACTCCAAGTGAACACGTCCATGAAGTTAGGTAGCCAGTACGGATGAGGCGTACAGTTAAACTGCCGAATGTTCATCACGTTGCTCTCGTACTTCAAGACGGCAGCTTTATTGTTATACACGTCGAGATAGTTGGGAGCAGAAAAGATCGTCATGACAGAAGGAAAGCCCGTGCTTTTTGTCTTCCGGTACATACGATAGCTTTTGAGAGACTACATGAGTAAAACGAACCGCTGGACAATCAGAACATACCCAGCATCTTGCGCTTCGTGTGCGCGAATGATCGAAAGAAGATTATTTCGCTCTAAGAACTGACAGGCAGCTTGGTAACTGCACGCCAACGATCAATCACGATACATCAGGGACTTGAGACAACTCACGTGAAGAAGTAGGAACAACCCCGAACGTGATTATGGACGAAGCTTTCATTCATCTTCTCTTGCCCAAAGTCTTCGACAGGATCTGACCATAAAATATCGCACATCAACCCGTGCGTCGGAGGCTCGCGGAACCGGTCGATCTATACATGATATAAATGAACATTGCGTCATGGAAGATCCGTGAATGGGCGTACCGCTCTAATATCATCTAAAGTGTTCAACTCTGGTGAAAGACCGCCGTGGATGCATAAGAATTGCTTGTTCATGATGGCAGCAAGGGGAAGTGCACAAAATGAATCCATGCAAGCGTCATAGATGCGTTCTGAGTATTTGTGTTTGCCTGAATGATATTAGTAGCGGATTCACATAGAAGTTCAGAGTGACCGAAACATACATTCAAGCTTGAAAGTGAAATAGTCTGTGAGATGCCGGCATTCATGATTGCCACGGAGAAGGAAGAGGGTATCGGGGTACCAGATCTTGAGGGACCATAGATATAGAACGCACTGTATGATGGGATGAGTTGGAGAAGGTCGAGTATCAATACGAGACTCACCTCTATACTGAAGTATCCCCGATCAACGTAATCCCCAAGGAAAAGGTACCGTGTGTCTGCTGGACTGCCGCCGACTTCGAACAGTTTCATGAGGTCGTACTAGAGAGATGATCAGTAATGCATCAGCCTGGTGAATAATTGAGAGCGCCTACATATTGGCCATGGATATCGCCACAAACTAGGTGACAAAGTTGGTTGGTATGGTGTGACCACGGCAGACGACAAGCACACTCACCTGTGATTGGCGCGTCGACCTGCAAAACATTCGGCTCTGCACGAAGGAGTGCAGTTGCCTTTTCCAAAATCCATATCGCCTGATCCTCGGTGACACGGCCTTCGCGGTAAAAGTGGTTCTTGAGAAATGCTACGTCAGGTTTGGTGGGATCTTGTCTAGAGAAAAACTGGGCATCTGTCGGGACGTTCATAGCTGGTGCTTGCACCTGAAATGAGAGCCTCAGCGGGCGGTTAAAATGAGGAGCCGATGACACGGGCGTACATCTTTGACGACCCGCTCTTGTGTGCTGATTGTGTTGCCATCTTCAAGTACGTGCTGGGTGAAGTCGATATCGGGCGGCGGTTTCTTGTGCTGGATCTGCTCAATTGCACGTTCGACATGAGCTTGTGCGATGTGCATGATGACAGGAATTGAAGAAGATATCCGATGGTCGCACACGGATAGAAGGGAATTCAAGAGACGCTCAGTGGCGGTGACTGGAGAAAACACCCCTGGGCCCACAGCTTCAGTTTTAACACGAACTGTCTATTATTACGACCAAGCTACAGCACTACTGCGGAAATAGCTAGAGTAATCAATGAGAGCATCGTCCATCTCCTGTACAATGCAGTGTATTATGAACCGAAGTACACGCTCAGAACATGTTTTGCAACGTGGAAACCCAATAACGAAACCACATAGCTTGCGAATAGTGGTAATAATGGGGCCAGCAATATTTCTGAGCGTATCAAGAATGGCAGAGCTGAATGCGAAGAAAATTAGCGGCAAAATGGAAGAGAAGGCTTAAGGCTTGCATACCACTTAGTCCGAGGTACACTCCGTAGATATACTGGGCAAACCTGTTGGTGAAATCATTGTTGAAAAGACAATTTAGGTAGCGTGAAATTGAAGACTTGCCCTGCAAGATACAAGGTATTTCCAAGAAGGAGGCAAACCCAGTTATCCTTTAACACTACAGGAAGAAGGAACAGCTGTGCTAAGTAAAGCGTCAAATACAAGGGGAAAAATGCGTTCGTGTGAACATCGAAAGCATATGCCCATTCAACTGAAGAGTCTGTGGGTGATGAATGAGAGGAAGGTGATACCAACACCCGGTTGGCGAAAAACCTGTGAAGGAAAATGATGAGTCAACATTACGCCTGAGAAGAGGATAGTAACGAACCAAAGAAGAGTCGCACTCAGTACACCGATAAGGAGGTAATCTCGTAGTACCATCACAAAGGCTAATCGCACCGCCTGCAGTGGGGAATACGAATACACGATAGACCATGCTACTGCAGAAACTGAGCGACGAATACGTTGTAAATGACTTCTGAAAATAGGTTGCATGGATGGATCTCACCGAAGAGGCTTGCAAATAGCAGAATCAAGATCGCTGGGTCATCTCTTGCCCAGGTGTTCTTGGTCTCTACAGTAAACGCATGAATGTGGAATTCAGATCAAGATTTATTGACGTACGCTTGTGATAGTACACGTTTCGATAACTAATAGTCAGGCGTCAATATAATTGCGTTGATATTTCAGGAGTTGGCTCACACTCTCTTGGGTGCCAGACAGAGATACGACAGCTGCCAAAAGGCCAGTTCAAAGTCCTGCGGAGTCAATCTATCTCAGCACGTCTACCAAGAGTTCAACTGCATGCGTTTCACACCATTTGCTGAAACCTATGCAGTCGTCGAAATATTAATGGCACACGATTGGAGACAGACATGGGAGTGCCAGATAAATTGTGATTAGGATAAGATGGAGATGTTAAAGGAAGGATAGGCATGTCTGTACCAACTCGGGGGCGTCGGAAAAGAGTGCGAGACGAAGACACTTTGGCCAAAAATTTGGGGAATGGTGACTGAGGCGATGACCAACGAAGAGGGCTGATCGGAATCGGGTTCGGAACAACTGCTGTTGATGATTTGTAAGCGCGTTTCGAGTGTGATAGGCAAAGTTGAGGCAAAGGTTTCCAATTGGGTCATGTTCAACTACACATTAATATTTAATGTTAATGCTCTTCAACATACTGGTGTATCTAGCAACAAGATAAAACTGCTTGCATCTAGTCCGAGACAGGGAATTGAACTGCGCTGCAATCACCTCAGCTTCAATTAGATTGATGTCTCCATCGAGGCCGACAGCTAGGTAGTTGAGATGAGTGAGGGCGTTGCAGGAACAGATGCTGTGCATGGGAAGGGGTCCTTTGAGAGGACGTTATTTTAGTTGCTTCTGGTCTGATGGAATTGATGTGCCCAGATAGGCTGATCCGACAGCAGCACGCTGAATTAAAAACTTGGAGCACCTTAAGCTCCTTGAGTAGTCGAACAGAACAAGGGCTCGTGGAAGTTGGATAGAACAAAACCAAGCCCTTCAGGAATGGCTTCAGAATAACATACAGGTCCTCAGTGCCAAGCCTCACCAAGCGCGGATTCCAAGATCGCAACCAAGTTCTTTGATGGTAACGAGCATATGTCCAAAAGTGACATCAACAATAACTTGAATAAGGCCCTCGTATCTGGTACCACCCATTGCTTCTTGTGTGCCATTTATTGTTGCAGGATACTACGAGTCCTCCGGAGCCTAATTATCTTGATCGGGGGTGCGGCACAGCTCTGATGAGTTACATTGCACTAGTGGTTCTGCTGCAGAAGCATGGTCAAAAGTTGTAGACGAGTCCAGCTTCCAATGTGCGAATAGTAACCGCCATGTCATGAGACGCTGCAGCATGTCAATTTCATCAATCGAGTGGTCAATTGCAAGGACGTGGTGAATTGTGTACACCACAGACCTCATCAAGGCGAACTGATTCTATGTATAAGAACCATCAGAGCTCGGCACTTCAAATGAAATCATACTTGTTGCATACCTAAAGTTGGAATTGTGATCGTCGAGTCTTGACATCCGAACAATGCAACAATGAAAGGTTAACGGCTTTTGTTGCAAGTCTCTGCGATGTCTCCAGATGCTCGGACAATAATACTCATGTGCCACGACGCCTGAGACTATGATGGAATGATTTATCTTGAGATCATTGTTTACCGCCGAATCAGTGATGGGATATGCAGCTTTGCTTTGTGGAAGACCGGGGTCTCACCTCGGCGGGGAGCGGGCGGGAATTGAATTTTGAGTCGGAGCTATGAGGTTCTCCTCGGCCAACTTGGGAACGCTTTCTGTCGTCAGTTCATCACTCTTTTCGTCCGCGCCATGGTGGAAGATGAAACAGAAGTTCTAGACTGGGGAAATGAGGAGGAGGACCGGGGAACTTCGGAGCAAGATCCAAGTGTCGCCGCCGAAGACGCAGAAGATGCCGTGTCGCTTGGAGGCGACGAGGACGACGAATTTCTGACCTACCAGCCTCGCGTTTCACAGGGCGCTAACCAGCGCACACAGTCTCCTTCAAAGGCTGTGAACCACTCTGAAAAAAACCAGGAGACATCAGTTTTTGGCGCCAACGCTCGGGGCATGGTTCCGAGCATGATAGGCCCAAAACGCCAGCAAGACCTCCTCAGGAACCACAGACGGTTTCTGAATCATCTCCGGCCCTCAATCGTCAGCTGTCGTTTGGCAAACTTACTCATGCTCTTCCTCCCAAACCAATAGTGTCTTCAGTCCCATTTATGCATCCTTCTCATCCGTCCATCATTGAAGCTACAGCTATGGCGGCCCGTGTCGACCGGGACAAGAAAAACGGCATTGTCGCTGTCTCCAAGCCTACGACATTTGAATCAGGGGATACACTTCCCCCAGATTGGGAGGTTAGACACCCGAGAAATGGCCGCGGTGTCTATTATTATAATTCTCGCACCAAGGAATCGACCTGGACGCGCCCTGGCAGCTCCCCGCCTGCTCGTGATCGGCGTGTTGCTGACGAAATCCGGGATATCGTTGTTATCAGCAAGACTGATGATTCCCTGACCTCCCGTATAGGTCGGTCGGATGCTGGTACCATTTTGTCCTATGATGATCGCCATTACCGTCCTGGAGAAAGTACTCGGCGGGATGAGCGATTGCCAGCGCAATCTTATGGTACTCAAAATGATTCTTTCTTGGCATCCAACAGAGCCAATGGAGAACGGTCTCTTTCGCCGCCTGCACGCCACCGCGCAGATGATCGTGTTCCGTCTTCTCGTCGCCAGCAGTCGCCTTCAGCTAATGGGGACCATAATAGGGGCAGAGCATCCACAAAGGATACTGTGCGTCCTGGCTCACCTATAGCAGATGTAGATCGCGTTTGGGTAGCGCCTCGACTTCCGTCACCTGTCGATCGGTCAGTGTCACATGAAGGGAAACACCGTGAAGCCGAGCAACCTCCTTACAAAGAACGCGAGCGTCGCGAGATCCCTCGCGATGCCGACAGGATGTCGACAACAAGTACGTTATCTACATCATCCCCTATCCCCATCCCTCGTCGGCGTGTCTGCTCCTCCTGGGGTACAGGGCGCAATGCCTTTGCTGCGTCCCGCACAACTTCGAGAGTTGAGCTGCGCAGTATCATATTTCGTTCTTTTGTATTCGACTTCTTCCTCGCATGGACACACGGACGCTCATCATGGATCCCTATCTTCTTCATTCTTTTACCCCTGTCCTTATATCTATCCTCCTCTTTTTTCTTTTCTCCTTTGTTATTCTCTAGGACCCAGATCGCCTGCCAGTCACAGTCGTGACGTTCAGCATCCGCCCGCATTGTCGTCTTCGAACGATACCGACATCTCACGCAATGAGTTGTCCGCAGCGAGGCAGAACAGTCGCTTCATTCAAGCGCCTTCTGCCCAGATGGATCAACGAATTCCAGATCTACCTGACAAGCCCTCGCGAGAACCGCGCCCTCAAGCCAGGTCGCTTAGCACAGATGGTCATCGGCCTCGCTATCGAACAAGTGATCGCCAGAAAGCTGATGCAAGAGCTCATGAAAGCCCGGACATGGCGCCTCAGATGCTACCGCAAGCTCCGCAGGAGCATTTGGTACCCCCCACCCCATCCCCCCCAATCGAACGTACGTATTCTTCACCCATCCACTCTTCCTTCCTCATGCCAACGTCGTCTGCTATTCTCGTACATCTCTCGCTTGTTCAGGCTCTCGAAAACGGGTGCCTTTGCCACCACAGCGCGACAGTTTTCAGGAAGGCTCACGTGGCAGACTGGATGTCGGGTACCGCTCGCCACTGTCAACCACTCGTGACAGTGCCTCGGCTGCTCGGTTGACCACCAATGATGCACGCATTCCCTCGGGCCCACGCCTGTCTCCTTTGGAGACCTCAAGAGATATTAGATCCTCCGACGCGAGAGGCTCTCGGCAAGCGCATTCCAGTTCTGCGCCTCATTCGAACTCTCAGATAGATACCTATGCTCATAAAGAGTCTAGGGACAAACGAGGCAAAGATCATATGGATATTGATGACCCTCCTCCAGCTAATATCGCTAAACCCATTGAACCCTCTCGACAACTTGTGAACAGTCAACGCTATCGAGAGGATCGCGACGGCTCCGCTCCTAAACGCCCTCGAGCGATGATGGACGATGTCGAGGTGCCTGCACGACGAAGATCTCCAGGTAGGCACTTGCGCCGCTTCATTCGTTTACGGGCAATAACCTGCACATAGAACGCTCTCCCAAACTGTCGCGTTCTGAATGGAAAGAGCCTCATCGCACAGCACACGAAAGTGTCTCTCGATCTGCGCCCTCGCGGGATGACAGGCGTGCGTCTGCTGAATCAGTGGCCCGGACTTCGGTAAGCATCTTTTCAATGCCTTCTGTCAAGTTTCTAATTTGGATTTACAGCGCGACATTTCTCGCCGTCATATTGATATGTCAAGGCCGCCTCCTAGTGCTCCAATGCCAAAGCTTTCTGGAACAAACAGCATGCCAATTGGTGGTAGAGGCAACCGCTTCAATGGTTCTGCGTCAATTTCACCGCAACCACCCCTACAGTCTGTGCCTTTCATGCCTCCAGCGAGTTCCGGCCCACGGCGTGGCGCTCATGTTGTGTCTGGAAGTAACGCGCAGCCTGTAGTTTCTCACCTAATTCGTCTACCTACGGGTGCCAAGGACAACCACGATCGACTGGTATGTTATGCGTACATATCATTGAGACCGCTGTTCCTTACTTTCACCCATAGCCCCGTCCGGACGTTGTCTACGACAGAGAACGTTCTTCCAAGATTTCCGTTGATCAACGTCGGCAAACAGAGCGTGTGGCTTCACCTGTACGTTTTCTTTTGTGCGGAAATGTATTGAGGCCTCACATGCTTACGTCACAGCTCCTTCCACGCAAGCCTCTCTCTGTGCCTGACCCACCTGCGACTGCCCCTATCGATACAGAGTCACCGTCACGACTAGGGCGCGCGTACGGCAAGAGTGGGTATCTTGGCATAGTTGTTTGAGCTTGACTGATTTTAGCGCCGTAGACTCGCTTTGGACCTCCAGTTCTGGAACCTGAGGGGAAATCCAATCTCAACAGCAGATGTGATCCGACGCCTGAGAGTCCTCATTCCCATCATTATGATGATCACGCCACCCCTCCTCCGCTTTCCAGGGATTCTTCCATGATGTCGGCACGCGATGCCGCCCATCCGTCACAGCAATCTAGGAATGATGGGGACGTCTCTGTTCGCTGTGACCGGTTGCCTGAACCGCGGCCCCATGCCCCCGAGAGAATGGAGGCAAAAGATCTTCCTGAACACCCGCGTAGCAGCGGTCGTAATGATCGTCATGACCATGGTCCCCCTTCACTGGATCACACGAAGGAATGGCGTGTAGATGACTCAAAAAATTCGAAGTGGTCTAGATCACGAGATCTGCCTCCGCACGAGTCCTCGCGCCACGCTGATGTGGAGTCATTGCCCTCTGGTCAGCATGTTACGAACGGCGAGGAGTTGCACCAGTCTCCTCCGCTCGCCATGCATCCGGAGCGTGCACGACTCCTGCAGAATAACCTTCCGCACTCTCTACCTCCTCGCCCCGATACAGAACCAAGACGTCCTCGTTCAACTCGTTCCCGTCATGACTCTACACCTTGGGCATCCTCCGGTTCACGTTTCAATCCGCACTTCGAAGAGACTTCCTTCCCTGGAGATCGCTTCGATCGACCGTCTAACAACCACGGAAGCTCGCTGATTGATCGGTTGGATGTCGATGGATCCTTGTCATTAAGAGATCGGGTGAAAGTCCCTATGAAGAGGCCTTCGGATGATCTTGCTGTGAATGACGCATCGATGGACATAGACGATGGCCACGAAGGTTCCAAGCGGAGCAGGAGGCGAGGAGGAAAGCTTAAGAGACCGAGGCGTGTAATATCCTAGTATCGAATTGTTCTTTTTTTCAACCTTTTGGTCTGCTTTCGATGATGCATCTCCATTGGACAAAGTATTAGCATTACAATCTCATTTTGTCATGTCTAGTGATTATGGTTAATCGTCTCTTGGTTCGGCATCTTTTGCAAGCTCTCCTCGAGAGATGATATGTTATTAGCTACTGTACCTGTCTAAAATTGTCGTGTTCCCAATGCATTTGAACAAAATCCAGATCGTGTCGCGGCATCAACCACTCCAGAAATAGGAAGAACAGGCAATCCACCACGAGGATAATTGTGTAGATCGGTCCTGCAAATGGCCCCAGTTCCATAGTTCTAGAACATTTTAACTGTCTATCAGCATGAAATTGTGCGAAGTTACCTTTGCATCCGAGTCCAGAGATCCTTCTGCTCAGACTTGACGACAGCATCGTATACAATCTCTGTTCGTTCTGCAACTTCTCCCCAGTTGTAAAAGTTTTTTACCCTTTGATGAGCTTCCATGGGATCATGCTGGCCATTCGAAACGATCGCGACTGCCTCGGATAGCGCACGAATCAAGTCTGACAAAAATCATGGTGAAAAGCGGTCCAAAATTATATATGCGACTCGCGCAGCGTCCCACACGTACCATCCTCCTCTGGCTTCGCAAACGAGATCATGTCATGAGGGAGAATCTCTGGGACTCCGCCTACTCGTGTCGAGACCACATAAAGACCCGCGCACGCGGCTTCCAAAATGGCGATCCCAAACGATTCCGTCAGTGAAGTGTTCAAAAATATAGATCCCCGCACTAGAACCTGCAGAGACTGTGTGAATCATGATCATAAGAGTCGAAATCGCTCTTGTCTACTTACATCTCGCACGTCGCGATGTCGGACTGGACCGAGGAGCTCTATGCGGTCTTGAAGGAGATGTCGTTCTCTTACTTGCAACAGGTCGTTCAGCTTGGGCCCGTCTCCCCCTAGGCCAGCGAATTAGGGCTAGATGATACTGAAGATGAAGCGACTTACCTACGATGAAATTGACGTTAGGAAAGGCGGAGCATATTCGGGGGGCAGTGGCGACCAATAGGTCAATTCCTTTACGATACGCCAGACGAGACAAAACCACGATGTAGACTGAAGCAAAATTAGTTATCCCCTTCACTACAACAACATGGAAGCACCTACTAGTTTCTGACGAGACCGGTTCGGTAGCTGGAGTGAACTGCTCCGCAACCAAAGCGTTTGGAATCACGTAAACATTTGGCCGGACGACAAGTGCAGAGGAATCTTCAGACTTCTCAAACAACTGACCGCGCAGGACTGTATTTTCCCTTCTGATTCACGGCCAAGAGAAAATAAGGACAATATCGATTGTAAGGGTTGGCCACATACCCAGTATGTGAGACACAAATAACAGCGTCGACATTTTTGAGAGCAGCCGCAAGGAGTTTGTTGGTTAATATGCTCGCTGCATCTTCAAATCCGAAAAGACTGTGATCGGTGAACACCGTGCGGACGCCAAGATGGTGCGCATGAAGAATAGCCTCCTGGCCCAGAGATGATAAACTCGCGTGCGCATGAATCAGGTGAATATGCTCGCGTGCAATGATGGCGCGGAAATATGGCAAAAACGTAAATAATTCGGAAGGGTGGCGGAGGAGGCGATGGTAGGAAATGGTATGTAGTATACCTTCAAGCCTGGCAGAAGCCAGCGTACGCCCACTCTGTCTGGAGGATGGCTGTGTGTGATTACGATCACCTGCGAATATTGGATGCGACATTGTAGAGAACGTCAAAGGAAGTTTGAAAAATCATGCCTTGTGACCACGACGGATGAGATTTGCACTGAGCATGAATATATGGTTTTCCACTCCTCCCACGTTCGGGTGGAAGAAGTCAGATATCATCCTGAGTGGTGTTACATTGAGAACGTGTTTCCTTCAATACAGAATACATACGCAATGGCGAGAGGCTCATGCTTCATTTCGTGGTTCCAGTAATGGCCCTGGCGGTGAAAAAGTGGAAAAAGTGGCTCGACCCAGGATCGAACTGGGAACCTTCTGTGGACAAGATAGTGTGAGACAGAAATCATAACCATTAGACCATCGAACCATGCAAACGCATCAATAATCGTGGCACCATGCGGTAGCGCTCAGCACTCTACGGCACCGGGACCTGGTCATTTACCGGTCACCTTCCGTTACTCACGAACTGAGTAACTTTCCTTGAATTTCTTTTGGAAAAGCGAGTCTATTACACAGCAACCGACGCCGTCAGGTTCTATTTTCCTTGAACTTCATCCCTACTCCAGTGCTGAGTCGTGACAGTGGTGGGTATATAACGTCTCCTCTGAGGTCAGTACTATGGAACGTGCACCAATTCATCTGTGTTTCTTTATTTCAACGCAATGGCGTTGTTCTATTCCACTGAGGTGAGCTTTCAGAACGTACAAGACTTGATGTATGACTGAACCAGGCTGGTTTTAAGTTATACGTGACGAACGATCAAAGAAAACCTGTCAAGGAGGAACCTCTTCCTGAAGCCCTTCGTCATGATGATATGTTCCTTCTAATGAGGGTACTCTGTTTTTGTGCTCTGGGGCGTCCCGATCTCGAAGACCACTGGAAGTCGCTGCAATCCGAGGAAAAATTCGAAATCGCTAGGACTAGGGTGTGCTCTGTCTTGGACAACGTTATCACCGCAGTGAGTAACCCGACTCCCCGCGAGCTGAAGCCTGCACTAATATACTGCCCAAAAGGCAGAAGTCCTCCTCGCTACGAGTGGTGTTTTCATCACTACTGGTTCTCCTGTGACCTATTTTGACTATTCATCACCCGCTCCCTATTTTCTGCTCTTAGTATCGTTCATGCTCGCTATGATTGCGATGTTGACATCTGGCTCGAGCAAGTTACGCTGGATTCAAACCGACCGGCAGTGGACCCGAGAAGTAAGTATTATTTTCGCTCTACCACTGGCATCAACTGACAAAGTCTCAGCGACTCAAGCTGGGCGGCTACTTCGTTGTGTCCTACTTGTTGTCAATAGTCACCCCTATGCTCTTCGTAGCCTGGTCCCTGCATTGCTTCATACTTGGTGGATTGTTTCTGTCCTCTGGTTCTCTTTCTAGGTCCTCATCCATTTTACCCCAGCGATGGTGCTAGCAGGTATTTCCTCCAAAAGTACGGTATGCCGTGCTTTAACGGTACTCTGGATGGTCACGTACATCGCTAACACTGGGACGATATCAACGGAATTCGTGCGAAAATACGCAACAAGTTCCAAATCACGCTAGTTTCCGTGGTGCGCAGCCTTTACTTTGTTTCCTTCTGCGTTGACAGTATCCTGATGTGTGCTTCGTCAGATTCCGGGTTGGGTTTTCTGTTTTAACCGTGACTAGCTCTTGTATTGGTCGATAATATTATAACCTCCCTCATGTGAAGCACGCAGCTTGTACGACATTCCGGCAGATAGATGTTGATGAACACCGGTTAGGTGACAAAAGCAGCTGGGATTCCAGAAGTGAAAAACCAATAGCAGATTTCAAATGCGATCTGCTGCTCCAGTGGAATGTTATTGCACACTGCTTTGTGTAGTGCTAACGCAGCATCTGTGGAGTCCAGTCTCCCTGGACCACCATGTTACCCACTGTCACGGTAGTGTGGCAAACCGATAAGAATGCAAACTTCGGATTATGCCAGTATTTCCCTAATCGTCAAAGGCCCGTTGCGGGAGTTTTGAATGGGTGGGCTGGGTGAAGCCACTGATTATAACTCAATGCATTGGATACTCATTGTAATGTTGCATAACTGTGCACTAGGTGATAGGAAGGATACGATGGGTACAACAGGCTGAGCGACGACGGCTAACTCAGGAGAGACACATTGGAGTGCATTCCCTGTCTGGATTTCCTTGACCGATGGCCACAAAATGTTGCAGGGATGCACGTTCAGAAACCTGCTGTCTTGCATGATGAGAGTGCCGGAGTCGGGGTGTTATATAATATGTAAACGTGAGACAAATTGGCTTTCTTCCTCTCGGGTAGTGTTGCATGCGGAGGAGGAAGCAGCGTGAGCTGAGCGGTAGGACACCGCCAGATACGTGAACCGGGGTGAACGTTTGAGTCATTGAACACTCGGGCTACGGGGTCAACCATATGTTCCCAAAGCTTGCAGAGGACGCTGATAAACTCGTGTCGATGATATCCAAGGGACTGAAGACGTTGATTAGTGCGATATCAACCATGGAATGTGGACCGGATCTTGGGTGCTCGAAATGATCAAAACATAATACGTGTATGCATCAGCAATGAGAAAAGGCAGTGAGATCTTGAGACACGGGTCAAGCAGCATGAGAGTCGAGATGGTCAATTGCCGCATCTGCGGGGATTGAATATTATGTAAATGTTGGCGTCACAATTCAATTGAATCGCGATTTCTACACCCACCCCATATGCATGGATTGATCCAGATCTGCGGCGCAGAACATAGAATTAAGCTTTGTTTCCCACGGCAGTCTCCTTCCGCGGTCAAGGTCCGACGGTCCGTCTCCACAAGTTACAACTGTATCCGAGTCCTTCCTAAGGATGTAGCCTAGATCTGCAGACTCGAACACGTCATATCCCCGGGCCAGCCTAGGGCTTCGCCCGAAGATAACACACGGTTTTGCGCAGATTAATTGGATTTTCACCCATTCTTCTCTGTGGCAGGTTCTTCTCAACCGAAGCCCTACTCATATCGGAAATGCTACTTTTCCAGCTTCAAGTTCTGTGCTCGCTTGCTCTAGATAGACTCAAGCAGCCCCTAACCCTCTAATGGGTAAAGTTTGATGGAGAAAATGAAGAAAGTTCTGTCCGGTTTGTCCTGGTTGTCGGTGCTCTCTATCCCCATCGTCTATGATCACCCTAAAATGTGCTAGCCCTTGTCTCACAGGTATCCCTAACCTAACACTACAGATCGTATCCCTTCTGCCTCGTTGGCAACAGGTTATACCGTCCGGTGGCGCCCAAAGTTGGCCAACAGCCTGAATAAATTTCGACGTGTTCCGCATAGCTGTTGGACGGTAAGGACAAAACTAATGGAGTCAGACGGATGGTCATTTCCTATACACTACGTTATTGAAGGCCTCGAGCTCAGGCATTTCCGGTGTGCTCTCGTTTGTTTCCCGGTATCGAACGGAATATTATTGTCACTCTCATCATCTGTTTCCCCCGGACATGATTTTTGACCGTTATGGTAATAGTGGTCCACTCGCTCATTCATAGTTTCAGGAACCATGCATATTCTCAGAAGTCTACACCATATCCAGCTCCGAGGTAGGTATTACGAGAAAGATTACAAGCTGTATGTATATATTCCATGGTAGGTGAACCAATCGCATATGTGCTCTTCAATTTCTCCCCATGGCCGCCTTCTATTCCACTGAGGTGCACTCAAAAATTATGAATCCTTGTCTTATGATTAACCATGCTGGCCTTTCCAGTTATATGGGACCCGTGACCACAGAGAACTTGTACCTTTCCCCGAAGTCCTTTGTCGCACATCCCTCTCGATGAAGGCGCTCTGCTTTATAGCGCTTGGACGCCCCGATCTCGAAGATCATTGGAAGTCGTTGCAATCAGATGAAGCATTTGAAACCATTAGGACTACGTCGTGCTCTATTCTGGCCAATACTATCACCACCGTAAGCTATTCAACTCCACACGAGATTCATCCGATACTAACATAGTCCCAAAAAGGCGGTCGTCCTCCTCGCCACAAGCGGCGTATTTGTCACTACGGTCTCTCCTGTAACCTATTTCGACTATTCATCACCCGCTCCCTATTTTCTGCTCTTAATGTCTCTCATGCTCGCTATGATTGCGATGTTGATATCTGGCCTGAATATGATACGCTGGCTTCATACCGACCGGCAGTGGACTCAAGAAGTAAGGGTTATTCTTACCATACAACTTACAATGGCTAACTCAGTACCAGCAACTCAAGCAGGGCGGCTACTTCGTCGTGTCCTACCTGTTGTCATTAGTCACCTCCGTTTTTTTCGTCGCATCGTCCCTGCATTGTTTCATGTTTGGTGAGTTTGTTAATGACTCGGTGCTTTCTGGGCCCTCATGTATTTTACCTCAGCGATGTTGCTAACAGGGTTCTGCTCCCAAAGCATAATCTGCCGCACCCTCACTGCGCTTTGGGTGGTAACATACGTTGCTAACATTGGGATGATATGGATGGAATTTTTGTGGAAGTATGCGAACATCCTCAAAGCACGATAAATATCGGCAGCCACTTCGTTCCTTAGTCTCGAATCGTGATGTTCAAGTTGTCCGCTGTAATCGATGCTTCGTCTTCGTCTTTGTTTTCGTTTCCCCCCCATCAAACGGTAGACCGGTGAATATGTAGTTTGTCAATGCGAGTTACAGTCTACCCTGTACAGGATCAAAAATTCTACGTATTTTGTAAAGATTAGACCTATCATATAGTGGGTGTACTGGGGGTCCACCTCATGTGCACGTATCCGTGCGCGCATCTGATATCATGGAACCCCAAACACGAGTCTGTCGCATTTATCCAACATTTATCATGGTAAGTGTCAAGCGTTTGCAAGCCTCTTCCTTCCATATTCCGGGTGTCAGAGTAGAGACCGGTGGAGATACGTGTCACGAGTGGAGCCTGGAGGAATCATAGTGAAGGCGAGAACCGCAGCTGAGGGAACGGGAAGCTTCGGCGCCCTGAAGAGTTCGAGCGTCAAACAAATCTAACTTTAACCCACCGTTCAAATTATGATTGGCCAGTATCTCAGCGATACAGCTAGCTTCACCGATTTCGTCAACAGGCCAGGTCACAGAAATATATCCCACGATACATCTTACGAGGGGGATTAAATGATATTCTCAAGGTGTCGAAGACAAACAACTCACCGCTCAGGATATGAACTGTACATGGCTGAGAATCGACGGCCAAGCACCGCAATGGCAAGAAAAATACTGCCGTTGTTGTTAAGGGCGCGATAAACACGATTCTTCTGCGTGCGTATTTGTTCAACAGCGGGCTCTCAACGTTCAATCCCGTCTTACGGTGATAAAAGACCTACTAGATGGTCGGCTGTGTATGCTGCATTGCGGGGTGACGCATGTTGATGGTACTGTATCGATGTGTTGTCTCACGGCTTCTTAGATGATGTTCAAGCTTTCAGAGATGAACGCCTGCCATCCGCTAACGAAACGCTCAACATCCTCCTCACGCACAAGGCCACCACCCAAGGTGCTGATGCCGCCTGCTCATGACGGAGAGACTCAAAGTCCTCCCAGAATCACTCTAGACCATCCCATATTTCCACGAGGGAGTCCTTGCGGATGGTAACACTGGCATCGGTGCGACGACGTGCACGAGGTCCAGCGAGTACTGTGTGGACAGCAGGGCACACACCAGACATGGAGAGGGTGAGAGAAACATAATGGGAAAAGAGGAGGTATGGAAGGGAGGAATAATCGAACGATTCGTTTTCAAAAGGACATTCGAGACTGGAGTCAATAATGAGGATACGAGATGGGCGGGTGACATCATGATACGATGTAGATCAAGTGACCTACCGTCGTTCTTCCTTCCCCTTGCTTCGGCTACTGGGTGATAAGCTAGAAAGTACGTCGTACTGCACTGCTGCCTCGCTGAGTCTGGTTGGGGATATGAGCTCGACGTTGCGTGGCAATCTGCTGGCATCGCATATATCACACAGAACATCATTCAGCGTATAAAAACAAGAGTGTTTTGCTACTGACCCTTCATATTTATCGTATCGAATCGCACCCTTACACAATGCGTTTCTCCTTTGCGATTGTGCTTGCCATCGTTGCTGCTGTCACAGCATCATCAACCTCTGTTGACGCTGCCGCTGATAAATGTCATTACTTCTGCAAGACCAATGACCAATGCACCGGCTGCGCTGGGGGATATTGCATGAGTTCCACTGGTTTGTGTGCTAGATTTGACTATTACATGACTCACCGATGCTGCAGTTCTTTTTTATATACAACGTAAGTTGTATTTCTGCTTTTACATCGGTATTGTACGAGGATGGCACTGACGCATGGGTTACAAGTGATTGAAGGCTTGTGTGGATGGTACTTATATGGAGGGGCGAATCCATTTAGCAATGAGTTTTCTGTAGTATAGGTGCATGGTAGTACAAGGATATGGGTATGGCATATTGCCATAAGCTTGTAAGTGGGTAGAGCTCCAAGACTGTCTAGTCAGTGGGTAAATGCACTAGTTAGTTTGCGCAATACGTCGAAACCTCTTATATGCCAACGACTACGGGAGGCCGTATATCACGGTCTCGCGGCCCTCCTACCACAGAGGCATTGACAGTGATCGTCCTTGTACTGTTTTCCCGGCCACCCCAAAGCATCGCCCATAGCAAATACATAGTGGAGAGCCAACCTCCCTTCTTGAGCACAATATCCTCCCATATTGACTGAGCAGAGTTCCAGGGCATGATCTCGATTCCACGTCCGCCGTGTAAGTGTCCGAACACATGAAGCACTGGCGGGTGTCCGAGAGAATTCCCACATAGGTGCAAGGAGGGCTCTACAGCCAAGTCCAGCGAGATCGAGATGACCGTGGGGAGGACCATGGGTGATGAGAATATCTGTGTCGTTTGGAATGATGGACCAACGACTGGGAGAGCCAGTAACACCCGCACGTGGGTATTGGAAGGCGCCATTGCCGTGCTTGGGAGTGAACGGGCTCCCAAAGATTTTGAATGCGCGACTGCGCACATGGATAGAGTGAGCTTCGCCTTCCAGGTAGATGATGCCATGCTGTTGCCATGAACGGGCCCATGAACGACCCTCGTGTGTCTGAAGGTACGTGTGGTGATTGCCGGCTATAACAATTTTGTGTTCATGCGGAAGAGAGACTAGCCAGTCGAAGGTAGCTTGGAACTCACGAGGGGTACCGCAATGTGTGAGATCACCAACGTGAACTGAGGATATCACCGCGTGGCATCAGGGCAGATACGTCGGTGTTGTGAGTGTCTGAGATACATATGGTACGGACGGGAGAAAACGAGCGACGGGGTAGTCGTTGGCTGAGATGATTGTATAGCTTCGAGGCTAGATAAAGGCTGGGATTCGACTTGAATATTAGCCCCCATGGACTAGGAGCCTTGCGATTAATGAAGTTGCATCCAAACCAGACATGCTCAGGTCTGAAAAACGCCTGGCTTAGTCAGCGAGTTCTCAACCTTTGAACCGCTTCCAACGCCATTACATATAGCTTGGCAGGTGCATCGTCTTCAGAAATGCTTTGGTCTCAGGCCTGACCAACAATCGTTTCCCTAATTAGCGAGACGCAGACTTTGCGCGTCGCGTGTGCAATCGATCGACCTGGTCGGACGTCAGACTGATAAGTTTGGTGAGTTGGTGAGTGCATTCACTGAATGACCGCTAAAATTCTACACCTTACCCATTTGATATACAACGTAGGTGGCTCTATGGTGCTCAACTGAGTGAGTAGTTCATCGTGAGTATGGTCAGAGTCCGTCGAGTATGGTCAGAGTCCGTCACATACCTCACCATTTCTGAATCGAGAATTATCTACACGAATAGGCCGCTCAAATGTCACAATGTTGGTCAATTTCAGCTCTCCCGAGTCCCAAATCTGTCCTTCTATTATTAACTTTCTGTTCAGTCCAAGCGAATCTATCCCCTTCGAAGACCCATGTCATGGCGACATTCATTCATTCCTCAACCTATCCTCCGCCGACTTTTCCCATTGCTTACTCCTTCACTCAGCGACACACTGTCCGCATCTTTCAATCACCTTTATCAATTTTTGTCATAGACTAGACGGGTTAGTTCCTCAATAAGTTCGTATACTTCTGGACGCGATCTGAGCATGCGTGGACGCTTTCAGCCATCCCTGACCCAAACCCCAATAATAAACTCAAGGCAGGCTCCGCTACCGACAAAAACGAGGCACTTCAATACGCTATCGTGGACTATGTTGCGTCATGGAGAAAGCATACAGCCACCTCATTACGAGAGGACTGCCCTGCAATGCGCCGCCTGTCGTGGTCGACTTCGAGGAGCTCTAGGCACGCCCGAAACACCCCGAGAGTGTCTCAGCGTGGGCAGAAGCGGTCGTTCCGCTTGGTGAGGTGACGGATGTCTCCGACTCGCAGGGGAACATGCCTACGTATGGAAATGCTGGTGAAGATTTCCTGCGCTTTGGAGTCCAGGCTGCGATGCCTCATCAATTTTTGGTGATCACTATTTTGGAGGGGTACGTTTACATCATTGTCGTCATTTGCTGATGTCTAGGTCGGATTCGTGACTGCGGGATTCTTTCGAGCACGTTCTCAGCCATACCCATTGCCCTCGCCAATTCATAGCATTTCGTTTAGTCAAGCATTTCACCTCTAACTTCCGCCAGAATCCAATCGATTTCGCCACTGCTACTATGTGTAAAAAATCAGATACCATCGACTGGCAATTTATCTGATTTCTTTCGTATCATGACAACTAATAGTGACCCATAGGTGAAATTCAATATGGATCAACTACGGGGCTAAACAAGGGGAACGATTTCTGAATCGAGGTTTCATGGATGCAGGTTGGAATGAGCGTTTGAAACAGTATCAATTAATATTTGATATCTGGGCTTACGAACTCCGGACAACAACACATTAATATTCCGAACCAGTTGGTACCGCCGACTCGTCAACGAAATTTCACTGGCGGAGGGATTTTTGATGGTCGACACCAAATGATCATCAGAACTTACGTGGCAGTCCGCTGGCATTGCAGATACTATATGTCTGAACGAGGCACACCATGCAAGAAGGAAGACCTCCAAAATCTTGGGCGTTTGCTTGATGCAATTTGATTTCGGTGGATCAATTCTGCCTAAAATGCACTGTAACCACGAAGAACACTATTCAAGATATAAAAACTGGGTGGCTTCCTACTACTAACCATTCAGATTTATTTTATCCCATATTTCATCCTCACATACAATGCGTTTCTCTTCTGCTATTATCCTCGCCGTCGTTGCTGCTTTGGCATCATCAATTTCTGCTACCCCCCTTGACGCTGACATCCAGCATTGTCCCGCCTTCTGCGCTCACAGTCGTGAGTGCGCCTCCTGCCCTAGAAAAAAATGCGTGAGCTTCAGTGATTTGTGTCTTGAATCTAACCACATAACTCACCGGCATGAAAGATCGCCTTTTTATGCCTAGTGAGTCCGAGTCGTCTGCATTCACATTGGTGAAGTTGGTCCATGGCACTGACTCGTGAGCTACTAGTAATTCAAGTTGGTCGCTGGGTCCATCAACATTTTGGTCTCTGAAAATTTTCATTGCCGTTCGAGCAATGGAGATCTGAAAACGAGTAACTCACCTTTACATTTTTGTTTGCGTCTGGTTAATAGTCATCAGCTGGTCTGCAAGCCTGACTGCGCACTTTGAGAGTACACCTTATATACACGTGAATGTATACCGGATTCGAAGTGTCGCATATTTATCGTTTTCGCGCAAAAAGGGAGGTTCTCTCATCTGTGAGGTTTTATAGTCAAACGGTCATTAATGGAGTGAAGATTGCGGCGGCTCCTTACAGAGTGAACCTGATCCGACAATTTCCACTTTTCGCTTGATCGGCTCGAATCACGATCTTCGACGCATAGAACGAAGTTTAAGTTCGATCGTTCTACAACAAATCGCCAGCAAACCTTGTGTGGCAGTCCGCTGGCAGATAGTAGTATCTGATAGACATATAAGCACAAGATGTCTTCTACTCGCTCCTCAGACCTGATCACATATTACATCTCCACGAATAATGCGTCTCTCATCTGCATTTGCCCTCGCCGTCATCGTCGCTTCGGCCTCATCAGTCTCTGCTATCGACGATAGCGCCGACCATTGTCCCCTCTTCTGCAAAGATTATGATGGTAATCATTGCGCACACTGTTTGATTGGGTTTTGCGTGAGTATCAGTGGTTTGCTTCTGGATTTAACCATTTGACTCACGGGCACGGAAGTTCGGCTATTTATGCTTTGTGAGTCCGAGTCGTGTTTCTGCGTTCGGAGTACACTGATGATGAGTTACTAGTAGTAGTCGGTCGCTGAGTCGATCAACATGTTGGCTTCCGAACAAATTTTATTCTCACTCGAGCAGTGGAGATCTTGAAATTCTCTGTAGGTAGCTCACTTTGCAAAATTTTGCTGCATCTGTTATTTATCAGCTAATCGTAGATGAAAATTTGCAGGCCTTACATCCTACTGCACAAAGCTTTTTAAATGCGCACGTCTTAGATATACGCGAATGTATGTTGATCATACTGGGCTTGCGCCCGGTTCTATCGTTTTCTCGCTAGCTGAAAAGGGTTTGGTTATCTGTGATGTTCGAAATGAAGATGGTGATTCCTTACAGCTGAACGTTAACCCTGAACTCCGAGTGTTTTCACTTCAAAGTAGCTTCAAAATCTGCTAGATATGCAATTCATGAGAATGTCACGGCTTGACTTTCGATAGATAGTCGTGTACGTACATGTATGACTGTAAGCGATCGCAATAGACTGTGACGGCGGGTGCGCACCAGGTATGGCTCGATGTAAGCAGACTCGGAGCGCTGCGTGTGGGGGTTCTTGAGTCCAAACTTGCTCATTAACCAAGCACCTACAAATCAAAGCTCTGAATCCTGCTCAGTGAGCGCGCGCAAGGTTGAAAGAACACAGAAGTATAGATATATTACTCACCAATAATGAAGAAGTGCTAGATACTCATCCTCGCACTATGACTGGATAAAATGGAGCATACACCAGCACCCAATTTTCAACTATCCGTCACCCAAGCTCAAGACGTCAAAGAGGCCATAAGTGGAACTTACATCGATATCGCGATATCTGTGCGGAAGATGTCGTGTGCATCTCTCTTAATTTCTGTAGAGTAAACTGTGCTTCTTGCTGAGATAATACGGCATACATAAGATAAAAGTTGAGGGATTGCGCTACTCACAGAACGTGTTTTGATGTTAGAGTAAGAAGAACCAGGGAAATGGTGATATTGAAAGATTGGGAGAGTATCATTGAACTGAGCTCAAGCGCCGCGGCAGTGTGTCACTACCAAAAGCGTCTCGGCAGCAGTACCCGACTCCTGTATTGCGTGCACGGTGTATACTTCATAGTCAAATGGATCGAGCGCCACTGTCCTTTCACAATGATATGATTATTAGATATGATGGAAGGTGCTCTTGAAGGATTGATATATCTGAAAACCCTACAGACTGCAAAATACTACATATTCATTTTGAGCACACCTGCGGCGCCAGCGCCAGATCAGAGAGATTATATATAGCATAGGCAAACCGCAGGAAAAATAAGAAAAAGAAGCAAAGTGAAAAACGACAAGTGGAGAGTGGAAAGAAAGCGGAAACTACTGGTGATATTTAGCGTGATCGAGGGTTGTCGAATACTTCCACATAGAATGCATCAGTATCGTCCCAATATTGAGGACGTACGTGACAAGCCAGAGCGCAGTGAATACGCGGCAGATCGCGTTCTGGGAGAAAAAGCCTGCTATCAACATCGCTGGGGGAATGCATGAGGAACGTTCGAGAGAGCTTTGAATAAATGAACGACTGACCGAAGATAAAACAATGTAGGGACCATGCGACGAAGAATATGGGGGTAACTATTGATAACAGGTAAGACATGACGAAGTACCCGGCTGGCTTGAGTTGCTGATCATATTTAAGTCAGTCGGTGCAATCAGTAAGGCGAGAATAAAACATACTTCCTGAGTCCACTGCCGATCGGCGTGCAGCCAGCGTATCATGCTCGAGCCGGATGTCAACATCGCGATCATGGCGAGCATAAGCGATATAAAGAGTAGACAATAAGGAGCGGGTGATGTATAGTCAAAGTATGGTACAGGAGAGCCGGTACTGATGAAAACAACACTTGTAGCGAGCAAGACGCTTGCCTTTTTTGGAGTATATCAGTGAGCTCCGAGTTGCGCGGAGTTGAACAGCTTACTGTGGTGATGGTGCTGGCGAGGATAGAGCATGATTTGCTCCTAACGGTTTCGAAGGTTTGATCTGACTGCAGCGACTTCCAATGATCTTCAAGACCTGGACGGCCAAATGCCAAAAAACAGAGTACCCTCGTTAAGAGGGACATGCGATGAAGGGCCTCTGGCAGAGGTTTTTCGGCAAGTGCTCTTGGGTCAGCAGTCACATAAAGCTGTAAAGTGCAAATCGATTCAGTGATGCAAGGGCAGGGATTTTCAAGTTTTGAAAGCGCACTTCAGTGGAATAGATTGGGGCCATGTCGGAATAGCGTTGAAAAAACCGATTGAATAGTTAAGATGAGACGGGCTAACATATATATATAGACTCGGATGCCAAGCATTCCATTAGCACTGGACAGTAAGTGCTCTCTGAAGGCGCTCTGCTAGAAGTACGCCGGCGCCGCAGTAGTACGTAGTATATATAGCTAGCTATGAGTATAGGTCCGAGTAAGGTACCTAAACTTTTCCATGTTATATTGCTCCATATTTTGTAAACCTTTCGATATTCCAGTTCAAAATGTATCATTAGTACTGTTTGCAGAATTGCTGAAACCACTCAAGAACTGCCTGAGCAGACCAGATACCTAGTAGACCACATATTGTGAATGAAAGACATTTAGGCAATATGAAAAGGTTTGGGAATACTACTAGTAGTACACTATCAATTACTACTGGATAGCTATTCAGGTGACTAACTTGGGCTTACACAGCAAGGATGAGGATACTCTGCGCTACTAGTGGCTCGCCGTGGTCAAGAAGGTGTATGCAAGGGGCAAATAAGGTGGCATAAACCATATGCATAATCCATTGTCGGCGTCAAAAATACTAGGTGTGTGGGTTTTAGACACTCCATTCCCAGTAGCTACGGCACATTCTGATCGTTATAACCTTTTTGGTGATGATAAACCATCAATCTCCGGCCCTATAAATATGTCGGATCTTACCCTGGGTGTCGTTCTCTTTCCACGAACTGTCACCGGGGCTGTTGCAGCTTTGCGGTGGTCATGGTTGGGATCATCATATCTGCTCTGTCAGTACTGCCGTTGCCTTACATCCATATCTTGACGCCAGCCTCTCTGTATCAACCTGCGCACTACTTGCAACATTTGCGCGTTGGGTTGAATTAATTTTGGACTCTTGATGCATCTGATGGTTGACGTTGATCCTACGTATGCGATCAATGATTGGCCTGGACGAAGTGTTAGCGTCAGCTCGGGGTGGGACGCACGCAGGTGGAGCCGCTCGGGGGGACAACTGCCTGCGAGTTCGTTCACGCCAGGTTACTAAGAAGTGATGGACGAACGAGAATTTATTACACGTGAATTTTGAGTGCGGATTGCAGCATCAAATTTTTAGAGCGGTAGGTGGGTAATTTCGAATGAAAGAAGTACTGTAAGTATTAATAACGACGAGGATGCATCAAAACGGATGCAGAAGTACACACGCTCAGCTGCCAGACGTAAGGTGCCGTTGGGCGTTGGGCGATGTCGATGAAACTTGTCGTGGACGAACTTTCCCTGACGGACAGACAGATTCGGTCATATCAGCGCTAACCCCCTCTGATGCTGACAAATTTTCATAGGTCGTGGGACCGGCTGTGGGGCCTGTAGGCTGTGTGATCGAGATTCGAGGGCGACGGAGAGATTTTAGACCTCTACGGTACTACCCTAGAAAAGGGTACAGGTACTTTTCTAGGGTACAGGTACAGTATTGGGAGTTGCGCCAGTCTGTTCGAACACGTGTTTGAATAGGAACTGACATTACATAGATTATTTGTGTATGCTGTGCTTTCCTGGCAATTCGATGCGACTCACCCTCATCGTGCTCCTCCACTCATAACGCGAAAGGCCGCTCGCGGCAGAGCCCGCTACGGTCGGTAACTCGCGTGATACCACGTGATCGTTGGTTGATTCAAAATTTCGTCCTTACTTGTTACTAAGTACCTTACACAATGTGCGACGTAGTTGACCTGTTTTTGATCCAGGTCCAAATCAACTCCATTTCCCCTCAGTAGCCGTTCCAAAGGACGTCGCTTTGTTTTAGTCAAAACCGCAGTCAGAAACACAATTCTCCCAGAAAGTACACCTTCATCTTCACAATGTGTGTTCAATTGTCGACGGAATGAATCGCACCCTTCAAAAGCTTGAGATAAAGAAGAACAAAGCCCCATGCCAACATGATGGGAAATAATCTCCCGAAGATCTTCGACAGACGAATATTCATCAAACGAAAGTCCATGAGCAGTCGCCAACGCACACAGATCTGATCGTCGTAATGTTTCATAGCCGTCAAAAAAATCGTCTACAACACAATCATTATGATGCGGCAGATATGAACATTGTACAGTAGACGATGAACCCGCTTGGGTAGCTAAACTTGATTCGGCTTGCGTAACAGACGAAGAAGCGGAGATGTCGTCTATAATCAATCATTCAACCATCCGAAAATAATTCGTTCAGACACACTTACCTCCACGGTGAAAATTCCAAGTATGACCAGCACCAAACTGCACGAGATCCATCTCCGAAGGCCGAAGAAACTGAGAGCCATCGAACTTCGCATTGACAAATGCGAGCCAATCACAACCAAGCTCGACGTCGCATCCATTCAGATAGACGGAGCGAAAAGTCTGCCGAGAATTATACCAGCCGTCGACAGTAGGAACGCGGACTGGACCAGAACTCGACTCCACAGCCACCCCATTGTGACCAAAAACGGAACGAGGCACATTGCAACTGTGTGCAGAAAAGACAACGACACAGTGGAATCAGGACTCGCATCATTGATGCGGATAACAGCAGGAACATCAGCAAAAGATCCCAGGACTTTGTGACAACCAGAAGACATAGTAATCGACGATTAGATCGGTAGACGCAGAGACGAGACCAAGAAACGGCCTCACATGCTCTCCAGTCTTAAATTAGTGTTTTGTTCGCAGGATCATTTTTCACCCAAAAATTTGATCGATGTGGTTTTTTGGTCGATGACACATACAAAACCCACTACTGCCGTAGCGGGAATTATACTCCCTATACGCTTTAATTCAACGTCCACCAAACCTCTTACTCTCCCCGTTGACCGTATTCGTGCGTTGTTACTATCAGAAACTGGTTTTGGAGTAGGATCAGAAGATGGCGGACTTGCACTGTCCATCCAAATGCCACCCGATTTCGAGCTTCTACTAAGTCGATGGATCGAGGGGGTGGTTCGTTCGGTGCGTCCATACCCCACTCCCCTTACATTTCAAATTCATGCCCACCTGCAGCTTTGGTCAAAGGGCGCTGCAAATATGTGCCCCATGCACCTCTGCGGGTGATTCACCGATGCAGCTAACCTCATTTTTAGCACCGCGAAATGATGATGTTATATCCTTACTGCTCCAAAACCTACGGCTTCGGTTCCTGAGAGGCAGGCGATTGACGTCGACGATGAAGATGCATGGGTTCCAGATAACATGTCTCCAGTGCTCAAAGAGTTTTCAAAGTGGGATCTCCTTGCCGACGTACTTCAGGAAATCGACGAAAAGCTGATGAGACAAGAGGCAGTGTCAAGTCGTGAGTCCCATTTACTGAACAATTTTCTTGTTTGACGCGCGTCAGGTCCGCCAAATCGCGGGTCAAACATGGTACTTGTCATGACGTCCTCTCCACGCTCTTCTACCCTCATGAGTGAGTTCCTGGGGAGATGGACGGCACTGCTCCGAAAGGCTCTCGCGGACGATTTTTGATGGCACACAAATTACGGACATACCCCAGCGGCTGTCGATCCAAAATTGGAGTCGAGAGACGATGCAGATGAGATTGCAGCTTTGTGCATCAGGATGCTTGTATCTGTGCACTCCTCAGCAAGATTGAATTCAGTCTCGCAAGTCAGCCCTCAGACCTCCTTGTCTCCTCCGATGCAGACGCTCTCCTCCTTGAAACCCTTCTCTTAAGCGAGGCAGGAATGGAATATGACACGCATTACGGCTTGCTTCCACCCTCGCAGACGGTTGTTGTGCGCGCATATACCGATGACACGGATGACCAAATTCTTGCAGAACTACAGCCGAGATTCATCATAATGTTCGAACCCAACCTTGATTCTGTGAGGCGCATCGAGGTTAGTCTTTCATCTGGGAGAGGTTTGAGTTTGACACGGCAACTCGGACAGGTGTACAGAAACTCGAAACCCGGTATGGGTGTCCGCGTATAGTTCATTGTCTACCAACTTTGTTGTGAGGAGTACAAATACCTTGCTGGACTGAGGCGCAAGAAGGAATCTTTCGAGAAGCTGATCAAGGAGTGTGGGGTGCGTCATTTAGTTTCACTATCTTGCGTGTGGTGTGAGTTGTTCATCACCATGACTAGTCCATGCTCTTCTTGTATTCTTCCTGCATAAACAGAGCTTGCACGAACAATTTCACATTTCGAGATTCCGGCAGCAATATGGTGTGCAGGAGTTCGGAAAGCACCGCGCGCCTGACAGATTTGGAGACGAGACATAGTTTGAGGGCGGGTGAGTATGGATTTTTGCGCTCATATTTCTCAGCCTGGTCAAAGGTGGGTTGCGCGGCATATTTGAAGACGAGGAAGGCAAGCCCAATTGGAAGGTCGCCAAAGGGAAAGGTAGTATGATCCATGAAGTGCGGGTAAGATGCGAAACTGATTGGAAGAATTCCTCCCTTTAATAACTCCACAACAGTGTGGGCGCATTGTGGGTGAGGCCACACACTGTGGCCCAGTGGTCTAGCGCATCTTTTGTTCCTCTAGCTAGCACAGCTTGCTTGGCTCAACGGTTCTGCTCTGACCCCGTTGTGCTCTGGCCCTGCAAAAATTCCCGACTGTTTATCACTGAAGGTTGCATAGGAATAATGCAAAGGTAGCACGAACAATAGAATATACATGTATCCCGCTTCTCAAAATTCTCTCGAAGCACTTACACAATCATCTCGTTCAGGTTCCGTCATGGCACAACCCCCATAGCACATGGTTCATTGCTGAGTCTATGAGTAGATAAAATGAAGCATACACCGTCACCCAAGCTCAGAAAGATCAGAGGTCAAAGAGGCCATAAATGGGACTTACATCGCGATATCTGTGCGGACTCGGAAGATGTCATGTTTCTTGATTTCTGTTGAGTGGACTGTGCTTCTTGCGAGATGATAGTGCAACATAAGATAAAAGTTGAGGGATTGCGCTTGTCGCAGAACGTGGTTAGTTGTTAGAGTAAAAGAACTAAGGACTCGGAAAAGGGTGCACTTGATGATCGGGAGAGTATTCGAGCTCGAGCGCGCCGCCACCGCAGCGTGATATGTCTCGGCAGCGGTTCGGCAGCAGTATACCCGATTCCTCTATGTTGCATGCATCGTGTATATCATAGTCGAACAAATCAGGCGTCCTATGCTTTCACACTGATATGATCAGATACAGTAGAAGGCGCTCTTGAAAGATTAATTTACTAGTAACAGAAAACACAGACTTGCATAATACTACATTTTGAATACACCTCAAAGGTGGCGTTAGATCAGGGGACCCGAGGTTGTGATAAACCGCAGGTAAAGAAGAAGAAAAAGAAAAAGAAGCAAAGTCGAAAATGGCTAGTAGAGAGTCGAAAGATAGCGGAAATGACTACTGTTGATATCTAGCATGATCGAGAATTGTCGAATACTTCCACACAGAATGCATCAATATCGTTCCGATATTGAGGACATACGTAGCAAGCCAGAGCGCAGTGACTACGCGGCAGATCATGTTCTGGGAGCAAAAGCCTGCTATCAACATCGCTGGGGGAATGTGTGAGGAGCGAGAAAGCTTCAGATAAATAAAAAACTGACCGAAGATAAAACAATGTAGGGACCAGGTGACGAAGAATATGGGGGTGACTATCGACAGCAGGTAGGACTGGACGAAGTAGCCGCCTGGCTTGAGATGCTGATTATATTTAGGTCAGCCAGCGGTGCAATCAGTATGGCGAGAATAAAACATACTTCTTGAGTCCACTGGCGATCGGCGTGCAGCCAGCGTATCATGCTCGAGCCAGATGTCAGCATCGCGATCATGGCGAGCATGAGCGATATAAATAGTAGACAATGAGAAGCGGGTGATGTATAGTCAAAGTATGGCACAGGAGAGCCGGTACTGACGAAAACAACACTTGTGGCGAGCAAGACACTTGCCTTTTTTGGAATATATCAGTGAGCTCCGAGTTACGCAGAGTTGGACAGCTTACTGTGGTGATGGTGCTGGCCAAGATAGAGCATGACTTGCTCCTAACGGTTTCGAAAGTTTGGTCTGATTGCAGCGACTTCCAATGATCTTCAAGACCTGGGCGGCCAAACGCCAAAAAACAGAGTACCCTCGTCAAGAGGGACGTGCGATGAAGGGCTTCAGGGAGAGGTTTTTCGACCAGTGCTCTTGGGTCAGCAGTGACATAAAGCTGTAAGGGGCAGGTTCAGTGATACTACGGCAGGGAATTCCAAGTTTTGAAAGCGCACTTCGGTGGAATAGAATAGGGCCATGGCGTTGGATAGTACAGATGGCCAAACGGGCTTTCCATCCATCTAACATATATAGCGTAGACTCGGATGCTTAGCGCTGAATTGTTCATGAAGTCACTGTATGGGGACAACACTTTCAGCAAACTTACTATACTATTTGCGGAGAGCCCTAGACTTTTCGATCGGTCGTCCTCCGCGATTCGCCCTATTGAACTATTTTTATTATTACTATGCGAACAATCGCTCACCGAGGCCAATACCATGTAAGTACTAGTACGAGTGTCTATTAGAATTGAGCGCTGAGCAGCAGCAAACATCATGATGGCGGTGACATTTTTCATCCCCGAGCCATCCCGGTTGATCGCGTTACAGTACACAGACTTTCATATACCTCGATTTAAATCAGGCGTAATGCGCATCCTCGTGCATATATGGGGGACCTTAAGATTCAAGAATTTCGAGATTGTGCGATTTCATATGAAGTGATATATATAGCTACTACCAGGCGGGTCTCGCAGCATTAGCACACCTTGCAACACCTAATCTCGTCGAATTGTCATTACAGTTAATATCTTCCTCGCTGTCTTTCACTCAGATCAGATACTGCAGACAAGCAAAGTGGAAAAACTTTGGATCATTCACCTGGACAGCTACTAAATAATATTAATATTCGTGTTTTTTTTTTTCGCTTATCCACCAACGTGGGAGTCGCGGATAGCATTTCCCTGCATTTCCTCTGTTGTTCCACACTAGTATTTTCAAGTTCAACAGTTACAGCTGTGCGGGCAGCGCGTACGTATGGACAACCCAGATCGGAACAGATTTTGTAGCACATTCTAGTACTTCAAGCTGTTGTACCCGATGAAACGTATCGTGGACGAACTTTCCGACAGACGGACTCGGTCATATCCGTACGCCGTGGGCATTGCGAACAGATAGAACTTGCGTCTCTTCGAACACGAATAGGAACCGACATTCGATTATTTGTGTATGCTGTGCTTTCACTGGCAATTCGATGCGACTCTACAATCACACCCTCATCGTACTCTTTCACTCATTATACTCCCTATACGCTTTAATTCAACGTCCACCAAACCTCTTTTCCCGCCTACGTATCCCTCTTACTCTCCCCGTTGACCGTATTCGTGCGTTGTTACTGTCAGAAGCTGGTTTTGGAGTAGGATCAGAAGATGGTGGACTTGCACTGTCCATGCAAATGCCACCCGATCTCGAGCTGCTACTAAGTCGCCTCAAGACCGATGAATCGAGGGGGTGGTTCGTTCGGTGCGTCCATACCCCACTCCCCTTACATTCATTCCAAATTCATGTCCACCTGCAGCTTTGGTCAAAGGGCGCTGCAAACATGTGCCCCGTGTACCTCTGCGGGCGATTTCGCCCTCTTTGTATTCGCAGGCGCCCTTCTCACCTATGTACGCACTGCTGCAGTGCTGTTGTTGCTTACTACTAGCGCGAATGGGAGGGACAGATGGAGGGGGTATGTTATAGGCATATTAGTATGCGCAGCCCTTGCAGAGGGCTACGTCCTAGTTTCTGTTAGCGCCGCTCCACTCCCGAAAGACGGAACAAAAGTCTTCATGGTGCGTCTCTCTCACTTTCGGCATCATTCACAATTTAACTCGGTATGAGCAGTGGCACGACAACATCCAATTCATACGTCAGGCGCTTTTCCTCTTACTTCCAATCATAACCCAGTTCCTCCCAGAGGTACAGCACCCAGGACCACCCAGCATGTCCCTCGCCCCAGCTCTCGCTCACCTCGAGCGTTCCATACCCCGTGCACATTTGTTGAAATACACGCGTGCGGCTGTCATGCGCAACCCTGAGCTGCGCGAACGCGCGGTAAGGTGGTGGGCAAGGAAGAAGAGGGAAGGAGATGCTGGCAGAGAAGACGAGGCAGTGCAGAAAGCTGCACTCAAGATGGGGCTTGGATTTGCTGATGCTGAGGGTGTTGAGGAAGGCAAGTTAAGGATGAGCGCAAGGGTGGCAATAGAGTCTTTGAAGAGAATGTTTGTTACCCCTGTAGGTTCTTGAGTGTCACGATCATGTGCTTTGTGGTATCGGTGAGTCTTGTCTCTGTAGTATTGTTGTCCAGCTGAAACGGTGATTCCAGGTAGGTTAACTACATCAGTCCTAACATGTATGATGCAACGTGGCTGCGCCACTTCAACCCCATCTCCGTATCAGGCAAGGTATTGGTATTGCAAATAACCTGCTTCTTATGCTCCGTTGCGGGTCGAATAAGATCAGGACATGTGATTGAGGACACCCGGTGCCCTGTCAGCTCTCCATGCATGATGCAAACGAGTGTCTATAAATGAGCTGATCATTTGACCGAGTTCCAAGGTCCAACACTATCGACATGGTGATAGTGATGCTTCTTTCCAGTGATGCACTTGCCAGAGACCTTTACACCAGCCAAACCCATTGCCCAAGAAGCGGCGTTCCCTGCCAAGTTCTCGCGGTGCATCACGCGTTCCAAACGAGTTGATATGCAGTCTGCGATACATGGATCATCGTTGCCTATACCGGGGATGCATGGAGGCGTTGCTGAATTAGAATATTCCTTGTATGGTCACTAGCCTCGTCCTTTCGTATATGCTGGATATGCGAATTGCGAATTGAATACTGAGTACTGAGGATCTGAATTCGAGGGTTGTCCTTACAGTAGTGTGAATTAGCGCCCATACAGGAATATCATCCAACACACGCACGTGTTTCCTTCTCTCATTGAACACCACACCGGTGTGCTCTCTCCAACTACACATTCGCATATTTTCTTTTTCTTTCTTTCTTTCTTTTCTTTTCCTCTCATCCATACCGCCCAAGCACAACAATCAAGATCAGGAAGACCATTATCCACCATGGCAGACGAAGCAATCATCAAGATACCCTCCGGCGAAGTCCTAGAAGACGACGAAGCCCCAGGCCCGACCATCTCCCTCCCTGACTCGGGCGACGCAGGCGAAGGCGGCAAATTAAGCATGATCGTTCAGCTCGTCAAGAAGTGTCTGGGAGTCAAAGATATCGCCGCCATGTCCGTTCCTTTCCCTCTTTCTCCTGGTGAAACATGTCACTGATTCTAGACTTTCAACCAGGCGCCTATCATTACCAGCAAGTCTCCTAGAGCCGCTTCCGAATCTCGAGTATTGGCATTATCTCGATAGACCTGATTTGTTCGCTGCGTGAGTTGCTTCTACTTCTTGCTCTGTTATTTCCCTTTGTGGGTGCTTATGGGCGTTCGCTGATGCCGAATTAGAATCAACGATTCCAACGATCCCTTCGAGCGCATCCTGGCAGTTGTGCGTTTTATATTCACAAAGGACCTTAAATTCGTCGTACGTCCAACTCACTCATCACCCCCAACCCCAACTGATTCCTCACACAGCACGGCAAAGTGTGCAAACCGTACAACAGCGTCTTAGGCGAGCACTTTCGCGGGCACTGGGACGTCCCACCGGTCTCTTACAGCTCTGATCCGACTCAACCCCCCATTCTTCGTGTTCATACAACCGTCCCCCCTCCCCCGGCACAAGGAAGCGAGACAGTGAGCGTGAAGAGTAATCGCAGCGGCAAGAGCTCAAAGAGCACGCGTAGCGCCCTCAGCCTCACTTCTACATCCAAAGACAAGACATCCCCCACTCTAAGCACAGCTCCTACGTCCCTCAGCTGCGATGCTGGACTTTCTAAGCTTTCGTTGTCTCCACTTAACGGAAGCGGGAGTGGGAGAAATGGCAAGGACAAGGACAAGGACAGAGGCGGAGACAACATCCGAGTTGTATACGTAACAGAGCAGGTATCACACCATCCCCCCGTAAGCGCATACTATGCCTCGTGTCCCTTGCGTGGGGTGGAAATGGCAGGCATCGACCAGATCAGCGCAAAAGTGAGCGGTACGACCGTGCGCGTCGCCCCGGGGTCGTTCAACAAGGGCATCTACATCAATCTTACATCTGGTCCGGGCATGGGCGAGAAATACCACATCACGCACCCGGTGGCTAATGTGAATGGGATCTTGAGGGGGAGCTTTTATATCACTGTGGGGGACAGTACCATCGTTACTTGCATGGGGGCGAAGGGGGTCGCATATCGGGCTGTGATCGAGTATAAAGAAGAGGTGCGTTTCTCTCTCTCTAGTAATAGGGAATCGTGATGGGATGGGCGCTGACGATGGGACAAGTCCTGGCTAGGCCGTGCACACTTTCTAGTCGAGGGTGTGATACACACGTACGACGAAGGATCCACAGAACATGAGGAATGGACGAAAGTGAAACACGTCCCCACGGCTCGGGTCGTAGCTGTCTTTGATGGATGCTGGCGGAATCATATACGATGGCGGCGGACTGCTGCATCGCCCCCTGCCCCATCCACATCCTTATCAACAACGTCATCCCCAACGCCTAGTTTTTCGGCTCCTTCGTTATCGGAAACGGAATATGCGACGCTCGTGGATCTCTCGACATTGTTCGTCGTCCCGAAGAAGGTTCGCCCGCTAGAGCGGCAGCTTCCGAATGAGAGCAGAAAGTTGTGGGATGCTGTGACGACGAGGCTGCTTGCGAAAGAGTATGGGGAGGCTACGAAGGCAAAACTTGCGATTGAGCAGAAGCAGAGGGATGAGGCGGGTGAAAGGAAGAGGAAGGGTGCTCAGTGAGTTTCTCCTCCCTCTCTTCCCAGTCTTTTTCGTTTCGTTTCTTCCCTCCATTTTTCGGTACTGAATTGACCGCTTATGTATTGCAGGTTTATACCCCAGTACTTTGAACAAGATATCAGTTCCGGAATTCCCGTTCTTACAGCTGCTGGCCGGACAGCTGTGGAAGAAGAGCTCAAGGAGTGTTCTGATACTTGGCCAACGTCCTCATAGAACAGGGGATTTCCGAGTAGAGGCTTGGGATAGAGGTGGGGTGTATGGCCGACCGATCTAAACTTTGGACGTTGAATGGAGTAGAGGGTAGGGCAAGTTTAGGTACGGGCCACGATATCACGCAATGGATGGTTAATGTTTTTTGGAGTGTTTTATGCTCTTTTTGCTTTTTTTACTACTTGATGCTTTTTGTTCATTAATTTTTGCTTTTGGCGCAATTTCATGAACTTTTTATGGGTGCGGCGAGGGTGGGTGGTGTGGTGGTCGGCATCGATCAAGTAGCACCCACGACTTATCGACATCACTTGGGACCGTCTTCGTGCGCGCTCGTCCGAAGTTGCGATTGACGCCGCATCATATTGAGCTCGATCAAAACTTGACGACCATCCGCGTGCCATCCACCATTTGATTCTGCTCCGAAGTATGATATAGCTATTCCCCTGCTCCATCTCTCCCTATAACATGGTAAGTACTTCACCCCTCCTGTGATTCCATCACTTACTTCATCCGTTCAAGTTATACCAAAAATTGTGATTCACCATGATGGTTCTGCGTCATCGTGCAGTATGAGTGCTACAGCTTCAGAATATGCCATCTGAATTCAAGTATACTCGACAATTGAGCTCTTGTACTTGATCCTTAGGCCGTCGACAAAGAGCGTGAATACTTGAATCTTGATGGCCCGGAGTCGCGATGGCGTTGCACGACAAACTTTACAGCCGTTGTGTTCTTGTGCCTTTTGGCCAGCCTTCATAATTGGCCCAAGTGGTGGACCTAGCTGTTCTGACACACATCTCTCCAGACGAGTTCACCAAGCCGTAGGTTTTTGCTGTTTCCCCTTGCCCCCATCCAACGGTCATGCGCTGGTGGAGAGGTTCCACTCTGCCTAACCCTATACCACGGGCTAGAAGGTAGGATTTCCTTGTATCGACTATTTATAACTAAGGGAATACGGGTTCGAGGTCAGCGTCACAAATACCATTTGCCTCGCGGCAGGCACAGTAAGCACCGATTGAGTGAAATCAGACTTCGGCAACGGATGCACAATGATCACAGTTGTGAGCCCGCAAATCTGCTAATTGTCTATTTCGGAACAGGGGGAATCAGCATTGACACGTATCAATAGGCCAGGCCTGGTGCGATTGGGCCACGAAGTAAGAGTCAGTCCAATGTTGTTTCTGTATATGTAGAGCCATTTCGTGTGTGCTTTAACGTTGATATGATTCTATTTGACGTTATGGGCTCTTAGATTGGTATAAGTGGAAGCCACTAGTACTATCGACTGTCATATTGTATCCGAGCCAGCTGGAACTGCCGGGGTTCGACCGTCAACGAAATTTCACCGGTGGAAAGATTTTCGACGGTCGACACCAAATTAACGACCGACCTTGCGCGGCAGTCCGCTGGTATTGCAGATATTATCCGCCCGAACGGAGGCCAACAGGCAAGTAGGAAGATCTTCAAAGCTCGGACATTTGCTTGACGCGAGGGGATTTCGGTCCGGTCAATGGTAGATAAATTCTTCCTCAAATGTACCGTAACCATAAAGAACATTATCCAGCTTATAAAAGCGAGGTGTCCTACTAATTCTTCAGATTTATTGGATCCCATATTATATCTTCACACACAATGCGCTTGTATTCTGCCTTTGTCCTCGCCGTCGCTGCTGCTTTGGCAGGTTCAGTTTCTGCCACGCCCGTTGACGCCGGTGTCGAGGGGTGTCCGTGGGTGTGCTATGATTATCATCAGTGCAACACCTGCTGGGTGGGGACATGCGTGAGTTTCAGTGGTTTGCGTGCTAGATTTAACCACATTGTTCCCTCGGACGAAAGTTCGCCTTTTTCTGCGTAGTGAGTCCGAGTCTTTCTGCTTTCACATCAGTGAAAATGGTCTATGGCACTGACTCGTGAGCTACTAGTAGTTCAAGTTGGTCGCTGAGTTGATCAACGTTCTGGTTTCTGCAAAATTTTTATTTCCACTCGAGCGATGGAGATATTGGAATAGGTAGGTTACTCACTTTTAATGTTTGCTGCTCTTGTTGCTTAATGTCAGCTGGTCTGCAAGCCTTATCGCACGCTGTGAATGGACACATCTTATGTATATGCGTATGTATGTTTGATCATACTTGACTTGTAGCGTCAAAATATATCGTTTTCCTGCCAAAAGGAGGTTCATCATCTGTGGCTTGAATTATACATGTAATGATCTTCGATGAGAATGTCACAGCTTGGCCCCACAAAATAAAAGTTAAGTTTGATCGTTCCACAACAAATTGCCAATAGACCTTGCGTGACAGTCCGCTGGCATTGCACTTGTTGCAGATAATAGTATCTGTTCGAATGCGGCACTACCATCAAGGACATTAATCAGCATCATATAAGAGCAAGATGTCTTCTTACTAATAGACCTATCTGATCTCATCACCACTTCATATACTATGCGTGTCTCTTCTGCATATGTCCTCGCAGTCGCTGCTGCTTTGGCATCAGCAGTCTCTGCCACGCCTGGTGACGCTGTCGCCGAAAAGTGTACCGTATTCTGCTATGAAGATCGTCAGTGCAACTGCGACGAGAAACTTTGCGTGAGTTTTAATGATTTGCGTGCTAGATTTAACCACAAGGTTCTCTGGCATGGAAGCTTGTCTTTACATGTTGGGTGAGTCCGAGCCGTTTTTCTGCTTTCACACCAGTGAAATTGGTCCGTGGCACTGACTCGTAAGCTACTAGTAGTCCAAGCCGGTCGCTGGGTCGATCAACGTTTTCGTTTCTGAACAAATTTTATTGCCACTGGAGCGATTGAGATCTTGGAAGTATGTAACTCACTTTGAAATTCTGGCTGCTTTTGTTACTTAATACCAGCTAGTCCGCAGCCTTATAGCATGCTTGGAAAGGACACGTATTTGATATACGCGAATGTGCCTCTGATCGTACTGGACTTGGAGCGTCAGGATTTATTATTTTTCCACCAAAAAGGAGGTTCTGTTGTCCATAAAGTTCCCTACCATCCCATAGTCAAACAGGAATGGAATGAAGTTGATAGTTGCTTACAAAGTGAACCCCGAGTCCGACTAATTTCACTTTTCACTTGATTGGCTCGAAATCTGACACATGTGCATGTAAAGATCTTTGATGAGAATATCATGACTCGGCCACCGATAGATATACGCACGTGTATGACTGTAACGAATCATAATAGACATGTTCAACACATCTACGCAAGGACGACAATTAACTGCTTCCTCAGCCGCTGATTGGCGACATGCAACATGCTACCAGGTAGTGTAACAACCTGTGATCCTGTGCATCGATACCGATTCTGAAGCGGTACAACCAACTGTATCCTTCGTGCAACCCCCGGTGTTCTGGCGCATTGGCCTGTTCCTGCTCTAACAAGAGTCCTGTTTAGAGCTCATCGCCTACATATGAATTCGCGCTTCAAGCTTGCTCACGCTTGTGCAGCCTTCACAATATCTCCACTCCGATGTTGTTGTGAAGCGCCATGATCTGTGAGCCCATCGATCCGTAAGTGCTGAGCATAGCGGATATATAACAATCAATCAGCTACGAAGGTTTCGGCAGCATCCACACATATATAGCTAATGAAACGCACCTATATAAAATATCGGAACAGCCTCGTGATGAGATCAGGGCAATGACATCACCTATTCAATTTAAAGCGGACGCGCGCAGTTATTTGCAATTCCTGTAACGTACACCTCCGAGAAGTAGTATAGTAACAAGACAAAAAAATGCAGAAAAAGTGAAACTTTGAAGAAACGATGAGCGCAAGGCAGAAGTATTGATATCAGAAAATATGTCTGTCTTAGCCTTGAACAGTTTGACGCACATCAACGTTGACCCTTGGGTGTGGTCGCGGGAGGAAGGGTTGGTGGATGAATTTTACGCATGGGATTGAACGAAGGCGAGGATAGTGAAATGAACAATGGTACGTCAAGTCACAAACGACCGCAGAGCGTGCGTGCATCGCGTCTAGTTGCGCACATGCTGGAGGCTGCCACCAATGGCGTGAATAATAGTGGATGCATTAGAGGTGCGAGAGGATACGTTAGAGACCATACGAGAGGACGCATTAGAGGATGCATTAGGACGCACGAGAAGTACACGAGGATGTGGGAGGGTGTGTGAAAAATGTACATACAAGAGGATACGCTGAAGGTGCGACACGGGGAGAATGTACTGAGAGAATTGAGCTCAGCAACTTACAAGAAGATCGAGATGAAATGAGTTATAACGCACCTTGCCAAAATTGTAGGTTCCCGCCGAGCCTTGTCCTTATCCATCACTCGAATCTAGCTCAGAACTCCCAATTACGGTTGTCCGTGTCAACCCGAAGCCACCGAGACTGGAGGCAGACATTATTATGACCGTAGAGTCTAGAATGTGCTGCAGCTGCCTGAGGTGCTATTCACCGGTCGCATAACCTAGATGTTGATAAAGTTTTTTCTGAACTTGATCTTGTGTTGTAAATAAATACAAGTCTTCTCTGGTTGAGCTGCCTTCGAACATATTGTGGCATGAGGTATATCCGAGTCATACTCGGTACCCCTACACGGTATTTTGATTTATGTTTTCCTATTTGCGCACACCACAACAACTTGAACTGCAACCCTTCATGCAACTTCCATGTATGTTGTGCAACAAATTTCACCAACCTTTCCATTGACATATGTATCTCTCGAACAATGCGCAAACCCACGCAGTCCCAGTCGCTGGCGAACTTGGCTCGGGTTGAGCTATCCACAGGTACTCATCAAGCCTGAGGGGAGATGTCAACAAGTGAACACATCTCCCGCGGCTTACATTCGACAGTTGGTATTTAATAGAGCAACGCTTGGCAATTCTGCCGCTTTCAAACCTTGATGGCGGGCGCAAAGACGTTGGTTTCAGAGTTCATGAAGGGTGTAAATACACCGACTAACTTTTCTTTTGAAAGAATTGATTTATCGACAGGACGGCCTCGGTAACACATGCGGATCAAAGAGAGCACGACTGGAACTTGTAATCGGTTTTTGGGAAGACCATAAAAACAACTAGTGTCATATTGGCCTTAGAGCTTTTGCGAAGGTTGGACTGGGCGACCGCCTTTAGGGCGATCAACGCACCTTTTTCCCCATCTGGTGAGTGCGCTGAAGTGATGAGGTCGCGTTTCTATGATGGAGGCATATTCCATCAAGCGAGAACGTGACTCTTCCTTATAAAATGTGGAATTGCCATTCATTTTATAAAGAAGGACCACGTCCAGGGACATTCAGGGACGTTCAGGGACGTCCGAGCAGTGTTTGATCGTGCAGCGTGCAAGGGATCTTGGCAACCCCCCTATTTCCCACACCGTGCTCTCCGGAAGTCTGTAGCAAAGGTCGTCATTTTCACCTTTGACTTGAAATTGTAGTAAGTGTGCCACAACCTTATAAGTAGTGGAGTGTACGCTCACGCTTTCCTGTTGGCAGACTAACTTGAAGGAAGACGGTCGATACGTCTGTGAGCTGACATTGGATTGAGAATGCATAGTCCATGCCGTCATTGCTCATCCTAAATTGTCGCAGCTTGCCGCGAACGTGTCCATCGCCCAGCTGATTCTAGCTGAATCCAATCTATCACGAGATGCGTGCTTCCTCAATGATGTGCAAATTTTGGGCTCGTGCTGTCTAGTAGGTGGAAGGTGATTAGCCTTTCTTTCATGCTCAGGCTTACCAAACCACTCAGCAGGTCCAACTACCACAGCTCACGAGACACATTTTAACTTTCTCCGTCTCTAGCGGCGATGTCACAGGATATGATTGAAACCGCCTGAAAGGCGCACGGGGACTCTCATGCGTTACGGTATCAATTGTGACAGAGTAATGAGACCGATTTCAGACTACAACTTTCTTTACTGCTCATCGGGGCAATCTCTTAGCCTCATTTGACCGAATTCTGGTAGTTTCACCTTCTGGATGATGATTTTGCAGGAGGTGTCATTTTTTTCTGCATTATTCCTCTGGAATTGCAAATCCATCCCAACCCTGCATTGGGCGCAAAGGTCAGACCCTGTAGCCACAATTGTTGACGCGTCATGATTCAAGCAATGCATCATCCATGACTGGAACAACGCTTCGTAAGTGGAATCTTCATGTAACCGTACTTTGGAAACTCTAATCCATCTTGCGGATATGATAACGGCCTCATCGGTCTCAAAGCGATAATCCCTGTGATGTATCGTGGGAGCACTTAAGGCCTAACATCTAGTCCTTCTCTGGAAACTCTCGATTGTGGCAGTGTGTTAGCAAGTATTGGATGTCGACGGTTAAGCTTCAAGCTTCAAGACCGACCTTGCTTGGCCTATCTAATCCAAATAGACTTCTATGCATTTCATTGATTTGCAATTGCGGTACTCGATTTTGCGCTTCTACCCCAGTCTTAGGCACGTGCTACGCCAGGTCATCCGTTGGGCCCGTTAATCCCCACTGACTAGCCTTTTTCCAGAGATCTCGTATTGGCACCAAGTTTAAATCCCCAGACGCCGTCGCTCTCCGTTTCAGTCGAAATTTTGGTATTGGCTTTGCCTTGTTTAGTTCCGTCCCATTGTGACTCGACCCGTGTCCATGATCACTTTCTTCTAAGAGGGATGTAGGCGTTAGAAGATTCGGGTGTTTCACAATGATTCTTCCGCGGTCCCATGAAGGGTAGGTGCGCCAGCTGATGCTGACAATCTCTGACAATCATGTCCATCTTGTCAACGAATACGTCAAGTTTCCTTATCCCATTCCATTACGGATCGCCCCTATAGCCTAACGTTAAGTTCTGCTTGACTCCGTGTCCATGTGGATACATAGTGACTTCCCTTACCCTATTATCCCCGTCGAAATCAAACTTCGGTGTCCCAACTAAACGGCGACTACAGTTGAGGCAAAACAGTAAAAGACAGTGTGAGAATGACAATCGGAGTGTGGAACTTAGCTGTTTCGCGGGCAGAATCGGAAGGCAAAATGTATCCCAGGTGTGACATTTTCAGCACGCAGCACCTGCTTGGTTTCTGTGCACCGCAACGATATATATACTTAAATTTTAAGAAGTCACAGATTCGCCAAAATTGATCAAGTTCCTGTGGAGGCTATGCAAAAAATGATGGTTCAACTGAGGGTCGAACTCAGGACCTTCTGTGTGTAAGACAGAAATCATAACCACTAGACCATTGAACCGGCGAACATTTTGCGAAACCTCGCGTGATGTCCTTCACGATGGCCAGCTCTATTAAATGAGTGTATAACAGTACTTGAAAGCTTAGTTCGCTTCCTTCAGTCTTGACGGGAACGACGGTGCACATATGCGGCAGGTCCAAGGGCATTGCCATCCATTAGACACGTTGGAACGGAGGCATAGACCCGCTTGAGAAAACTGGGATCCACGGTGCTGGGATCCCGGTAACGGGTCCGTATCTATCCTAATTGTTGTTGGGGGGATCCGGCAGCAATTTTCGCACTAACTCTCTTGTTCATTCGGCTACTACTATCTCAAGGGCAACAGACGAGGGCTTCACCCGCTGTTCAGTGTATTTGTTCAGCTTGTCTTGTTGATTATCTTCCGCCAGCCCATCAGTGGTGCTAAAGGATTATCACCTTGTAGTAAGTACTTCGGTCCGACTATCTCATATTCGGACGTTCTTACAAGAGTAAGAATGTTGTCATTTTTGGTGGTGCTCTGCTGGCTCTACTCTGGTGGACGCCAGTGGGCAGGTGTTCTAGCTCAGCCTGCTCAGCATGCCGAACGGCAGGTGGGCCATACCCCGCCACCTATACCTCCGGATCCTGGTCTTATATACGCCGTTTCAACTTCATCGCCTGTTTCATCAAGTGCAGCCTCGTCTAACTCGTCCCCAACCACCTCGTCGTCTATCATGACGTCAACGGCCAGCGCAACAACCCCTTCATCAACACATAGCCAGCTTTCAATTAATGCCGTCAAGAATATGACAACATGCGCCTCAGGCATCATCACCTGGACTTATAATGGTTCATCACCCAACATTTTGATCTCTATCACGAACGTCAATGTTCTTGATTCCTATCCACAACGTGACCTCACCCGCCGCCAAAATACCGCTGGACATATCTCCGTGACTTTAACAAACACTAGTGCCATCTCACACTCCTGGACATGGCCTCAAGTGAATCAGCCACAGGGCTGGTATGCGATAGAGGGTTCTGTAGCTTCACTCAATGCCTCTTCTGCTCCTTTCTTTATTAGTAACGGATCCGACACAGCTTGCTTGCTCTCGTCCTCATCTTCATCGCCAGGGATTACTAGCACTGCAGCCGCGGTAGGAACCTCATCAATGACACTCAGCGTAGGACAAGATCGTGGGGATTGTGGTTGGTAGTCTAGCAGGGCTGTTTGTTCTTGGTTTGGCTATCGCATATTACCTTTGCCGCCACCGTCGCTCTCCAACTCGTGGCAGCAAGCCAAAGCGGAGTGTGGGAAGGAGGTGGAGTTCGTTGAGATCTAATGACTCCGCTGCCATGTCACCTGCAGGAGGCAATGATGCCTCTACTCACTCCCACGGTCATTCGGAGTCGATGGGTGAAATACTCATTGTCGCAGAGAGTGGCAAAGCTTCAGAGACCACAACTACACAGGACTCAGATGAATATCATGGAAATAATGGGGAGGAGAAAGAAGCACACCCTTACTCGCCAGGAGGAATGATCCCTGTGGATGCTATCGACAATCCCTCGCCGCGTAAAAATCGTCATATATCTGTTCACTCCCTTCAAGATCCATATCCCCTTGCAGATTCATCATTTCGCGGTGACGCTGGTCGCACCCGCGCCACCTCTACGCAACAAAGCCTCGAGCTGCAAGCAGCTAGACTACGATCGTCTATGGAAAGCTCCCTGTACTTGCGCACCGAGCGCTTTTCATTGCCAGCCTCAGCTGCCTCCACTCCGCGTACACCCACGTCTCCTAGCCAAGGGCGGGACGAGTACCCACCATCCCCTGTAGCTCCAGCTCCGGGCAGGCGCTCTCCCTCAACAGGTGCTGTATCCGCTCGTCGTACTTCCCGCAAACCTGTACCGCGCTATGATGCCTCAGAGTTTCGTGATGACTTACGTAGCGCGGTAGACAACCAGTCAATGTTTACCGCCGGTGAATCATCACAATCGCACGGCACAGAATCAATGTCCCCACTGCATGACATGCCAGGGCTGTCTCACAACCGCATTCATTATCTGATCCCTGACATGCCTCCGCCAAGGAACGAATAGGCTGTGACCCCCAATGACTTCCATTGGCATGCGTTTGTCCTTCATGATCCGTGTATGTAGAATTTGCATATGCACTGCGGATGCGTCCGCATCGCCTATCTATAAAACGATACTTCGTGGACACACACAACTGGAGGATGTTGTAGCTGTGTTTTGCCACTTCGAGAATTGGGACATTGCGTCGTTATCTTTAATTTCAATTGCCCGATCGACATGTTGTAGGGATGTATAGTGCTAATCTTACCTATGAACGTTTACTTTGACATCACTATCGGGGAGGAAGGGGTGAGGGCATTTCGCTATCCTCGATGCGTGCAGAGCAGGTTGTTGCTATCGGCAGGGTTTCATTTGGACCTGGCTGGGAATTGCCGATAAGATTTGCGGAATCAGGCAACAAGGCAACAGAACCTGTAGGATCACCGGAATGACTTGCATCGAGGCATCGGACTCACTTGATGACAAGAGAATTGGTACCCTGAAATTTACTTGGGTTCTACAATCTAATCACAGGAAATAGACATATGACGTCGTCTAAGGTATGTGGCGCGAACACGCAGGTACGGAGATGGGCGACGTGATCGACCGATATACAGTCTGATCCTTCAAACACGGGCATCATAAACGGCAAAGCTTGATGCGTCTACAGTAAAGTTGGGCGCGAGGCAGCGATAGCGTTCCATGGATTTCGTTGATTATCACGACCATCCATTTGAACTTCGCCGGCGCAAGGGCAGTGGTATTCGTGGACGCACTTCCAATTCTTGTACTCGTTTGGGATTAGAGAGTCCGACTTTTCGTATCTGAGCGAGTCTGTGATGAGAACGAAGGTCAAACATTACGGTCCGCAACAGCGATCGGATACGATACCTTCTTAGGCCAGCCCATGCTACGAAGAGTGCAACAGCTGATGAGAGGGTGGACATCGCCATGAAGGCATAGGGCATCTCCTCCATGTGGCTTTTCAACTGGATCAGAGAAGAGCGTCAATGCTAGCCCATCAGAGATCTTGTGACGAGTGACTGACGTTCATGCCGAATAAACCTGCGATCAGAGCTCCCGTGCCAATTCCCATGGTTCCGATAGATACCTGACATATATCAGCTTTACCTCACTCGAGTGGAACGAAAAAAACTCACTTTGAGGTCCAATGCGAGTAGTGCATTGCGGTTAGAGTCCAAGATGAGTTCTACAATCTCCTGAGTGGATTGAACGTTGGCCTGTTGAAGATGGTAAGATTCTCCGCAAAACGATATGCGCCAAAAAATCCACCTCAATGTTTTCAGCTTCATTGGCAATTTCTTCTACTTGTTTTGAGAAAAACTCAAGAAGCACTTCAAGTTCTTCGTGTTCATGGGTGTTGCGCAGAACACCATTTTTCTTGTCAGTGAGATACATAGCATCCAAATCATCATCTTGAACGTATCAAGTTTGAACCTTCAAACTATTACAGTAGTTGTAGTGCTAACCTTGTTCGAGTACTTCTTCCAGAGCCTCTTGGACCTGAAATGTGAATGAAAAAAAATTCCCATGAGGACGAAAAAAAAGAAAAATCGTACCAGCTTAGCGCGATTTTTGAACGCTACCAGACGTCTTGAGTAGTGCAACAGGCGTTTAAATTTGTCATGATTGATATCGTCCTCGAGCTCCGCCAAGAGACCACCTACGAGGTTACGAATGAATACCATCTCGGCTTCTAGCGCGCTCAGAACGGAGAGAAGGATAGACTCGATTGCTCTATGAAACCTCGATGCAGCGCGGAAATTATCATGTTGCGGGAAAACCTACCTGAATTCGTAAGGTGCGCCACTACCCCGGGCCTTAAGGTTATGCTGAATGGGGTCAGTCGATACACGTAAAATGTTTGATGGAAACAAATAACCTCGAGATGGTACAGGAACACAGAGTGAAGACGGGAATCGTTGGACCCATAAGAGTCAAACAACACCACAGTATCGGCCTTCACTAGCGCCCGTATGTGAAGTATATTAATCTGGACGTCAATGTTATAACCAGTCCACAAATATTTACACACAGCAACGCACTAGAACAGCTCCTTTGCGAATAAGAATTGTAGGAACAAGGTTGGGTATTCGTGAATCAATCTTCCGTAAGTCACGAGGCTTCATTAGAGTTTCAGTAAGGGTCCAGCCCAAATTCTGGACTATAGACACTATCTTTCTTACGTTTAAGCGATGCTCGCTGCACAAGTCAGACCGTTTAAATTGGCCAGATATGCTCTTGATATTGCCTAAAGCGACAGGTGTGGTTATGCAACAAGAGGATGAGCTGAGAAAACGACTAGGTACCCGCATGGTCCAGGATAGTGCCTGTGCCGCCGTAAGCTGCAAGAAAGAGAAACGAAAAAGAGACAATCGAATGGGAGAGAACGTACAGCGTAGCATGAGATCTGTAAGTTGCCTGCCTTTCATGACTTTCTCAAGGATAGCAGCTTTAGCTATTTCCTCCTGAGTATCAGACAGTCCAGACGACTCATGACCTTTCGGCCGAAAGAAATTCTTCCAAGAGGCTAGATGAAAATGTCTACCGGATACAAGTAATGCATTGTGAGGAATTGCGCGCTGCTGAGGTGAAGACGGGGAAGTCAAGAGCGCGTGACTTTGATATGGTCTGCATTGAGCAATGAGCTGTGGAGCAGAAGATGTTCGGCTCAATCGCATCACATTGCTGGTATGCACGCGCCGGAGAGCTGTATGCATTCACAGACGCAATTGGAGGAGACAGGTGCAGATTTGTGTCAAAGGCCTGCAAATGGATTCGGACAAAACCGTTAAAATTAAATTCGTACGATAACCAAATAGATATTTACTTTTAATAATAATTTGAAATTCTTCAACCTTATTCCGTCACGCTTGGTGTGACAAGCTGTGCTTACTAGTCAGGTCCGGGGCCCCTGGTCCTCCCCACTGGCATCTGACCCCAATATTTGACCCCGCATTTTTTCCCCCAGGTCGGTAGCATGTTCCGCGGACATTTCACAATGGAATCAGCGCCAGCAACGTCGCATTGATATGGCATTTTCGACTAGTATATTAGTCCTTTTTAAAAATTAACCGATCTATCACGTCCAATTGACGTCTCTAGACTTTTACGTTTTCTGAGTCTACTTCAGGTGATTTCAGACCTAACCAGTGGTCTACCAAGTCTTCATCCAAACTCATTCTCGGCATGTGCTCTCGCCATTCTGAGCAGATCAGACAGACCCACAATCAGTAATATTTACCTGGAGATGAGGCAGCACAAATCAGATGAAGATCATGATCAGGCCGCCATCTGTTCAAGTTCTTTTTCAGGATCTCTCTTCGGTCACGGATCTATTACATACCCTTTCGGTTTGCTTTGCCTCGCCTCTGTTTTTGCCTCTTTATTTTACGCCATGGTCTTCCTCTGATACCTCATTCCACCCACCCCTCCACACCCCACATCATTATGTCTGATTCTCGCAGACTTTTGGAAGCTGCAAACGCGCTTTCTCAACTTCTGCGTCAACACTCCATTGCACACGCCTTCTATGGAAGCATTCTCACTGCCGTGCTCTCTGATAACCCACGTTGCGATGTGCGTACACCATATCTTTTGTGCCCACATACCCTCTTGCTGACATGTTTCCAGGAAATATTCTGCATTGTTGAAGGTGGTTCCACACATCCCTTCCGTCGAGTCAGACAAGCCATTGTGGGGAGTGAGCACTTCACAACCACACACTCACCATGGAGCAACCGGTAGAGGAGTCTCCTACTAGTATGGTTTTTCGTGTAACCCACTCTGCCTAGCTTGCATGCTACGTATCGTCAAGTCATCCCAGCCATTGAGGTGAGCATCTCTTTGAATGCATGTTGAGGATGCCATCAATGACAACGGCGTTGAAGATTGAGATCCTCCCTGCTGGCGAGTATGGACCCCGACGGCTGGATAGTTCCACTACCATGCAACTACAAGGCATCCCCTTTTTGACTCTGTCCGAGTTTGTTCGGGCAAAGCTAAAGGCTTGGACAATGTAAGTAACTCTTATCCCATAGTCTGGTAGATCAACTCATTTTCCACAGACGCGGCTCAGACCGTGACGCCCAAGACATCATTTACACGGTATGCCGCTACTGGAATCGATTGGATATCAATCGCGTTCCTGAGCAAGATATGAACCACTTCGTAACTGCTCATCGCACTGCGGCCCTATCCTGGGCAGCGCTGAAAAGAAAATATGGTTTATGAACGTGCTGAAGGGCATGAGTCAGGGTGGGTGCCTATCGGATTAATACTGATTGCGAAATGGGTCCAAAGGGGTAGGGCCTTTCCACTCAGAAGCGTAGCATGTTGTAATGTATCATTGGAATTGCAGATGCGCAATTCCACGCGGCTATGCCGCTGAGTCCATTCTGTTCTGGGCAACTATATCACGGCCAAATCACGGCCACACAATTTTCAGAGCCTCTGGCTCTCGTAAGACTGGTTCGTACATGATATCATACCATGAATCATACATACGACATACGCCCGTGATCGTGGCACGGTGGCTTTCGGCAAGCAAGGGGAGTTTCCGCTGGCGAGCGGTGTCTTGACTAATCTAGTCATAAAATGGCATTGCTGATTCAGGGTAGGAAACGCCTATGAATTCCTCGGGGAGCGGTGTATACATTCAGGAGATAGAACTGTATAGGCCTGCGTAAAGTTCGTCCAGTGGTTCTGCACACGCTCCAACATTTGAATTTCTACCCGTCGGTGGTTGCTGAGGTCAGGGATCACAGCGAAACAATGAATCACTCTGCCAGCCAAGGTTGTTGGCTTCTCACGTTATCATAGGCGATCCCGGGAGAGTGCGCGTTGACCTGAGCCGATAGCCCAACACACCATCTGCCACGAAGTCAGTAGTGATGTAGCAATATCGCGGAGATATGAGGGCCTTCGACAGCATGGATCACCAGGGAGCAGGTAATCGGCCTTTACCGTGCAAGCCTGTCCAAGCCGAAGAACATCCAGTCTGGAACTTTGTGAGTACCGTCTGTCTCTCACGCATTCAACCGATACCAATGTCGTGGAATCAATGTGATCAGTGCCAGTTGTTGTGAGCCTGGCCCGACCAAACCCGATCTTCGTGTTCGATCGTGTAATTCTATCAGAAAAGTGAGAAATTATCAAAGGGGATAACGATTGAAAGCTGCAGTACTGTTGACGTTTGACAAGAAGGGGTGCGAAGTAAGAACAAGCCAAAACCTCTCATGGCTTTTGAGCGGTAATGATCGTATAGAAAATACAAGGCCTGCTTGCCTCCCATCATTATTCCTGATTAATAATATTGCCGGGGCAAACTATCCATGGAATATAGATTTTCTGACCATCAATAAGTGCATTTGAAGACAGCGAGTGAACGGAAGAATAACACTATTACAACGTGAGAAACTCAAAGTGTGACTGTATCACCGTGACGTGACTGCATCGCGCAAGACGCGTAATACGTTCGCTGGCTCAGACAGAGAACCCTTGTCGTGCTCCTTCACAATGCCTATTGCGATTCAGAAAGCTAAGACCCCTGGGGGCATTCAATCGTACTATCAGGCCAAGATTGAGGCTGCCGAACTTTTGATTAATCAAAAAACTCAGAACCTGCGTCGATTGGAGGCTCAACGGAATGCACTAAATGCACGAGGTGCGTTTGAATTGCACTGACTCTAATGGAGGCATTTATAAGATGGAAAAATAGTGCGCCTGCTACGAGAGGAGCTTCAGCTCTTACACGAACCTGGAAGTTATGTTGGAGAGATTGTGAAGGTTATGGGGAAGAAGAAAGTCCTCGTCAAGGTGCAACCTGAAGGCAAATACAGTATGTGCTGGGTCTCGAATGTTGCTCTATTATGTATTCACTCATACACTGCACAGTTGTTGACTTCGACCCATCAATTGAGCTGTCCCAACTTTCCGCTTCATTGCGCGTGGCTCTCCGTTCTGACTCTTATACCATCCACAAGATACTGCCGAACAAAGTCGACCCACTTGTCTCCCTCATGATGGTGGAGAAAGTCCCGGATAGCACATACGAAATGGTGGGAGGTCTGGATAAGCAAATAAAGGAAATCAAAGAAGTTATCGAGTTGCCCGTCAAACACCCAGAGCTCTTCGAGTCTCTTGGTATTGCACAGCCCAAGGGCGTTCTTCTCTATGGTCCTCCTGGGACGGGAAAGACTCTCCTCGCTCGCGCCGTCGCACACCACACAGACTGCAAGTTCATTCGTGTTTCAGGCTCTGAGCTTGTTCAGAAATACATCGGTGAAGGAAGCAGAATGGTTCGGGAGCTGTTCGTCATGGCCAGGGAGCATGCACCTAGTATCATATTTATGGACGAGATCGATTCTATCGGCAGTTCGCGAGGAGACAGTGGTTCGGGAGGTGGCGATTCGGAAGTACAGCGCACGATGTTGGAGCTTCTTAACCAGCTGGATGGTTTCGAAGCCACGAAGAATATCAAGGTTATCATGGCTACGAATCGTATAGGTTTGTGGGTCCTCATAGGGCATTGGTGGCTTTCTGAAGGTGCCCATCGTAGATATATTGGATTCTGCACTTCTTCGCCCGGGACGTATCGACCGAAAGATCGAATTCCCTCCCCCTGGCCCAGAAGCTCGCGTCAGCATCCTTAAGATTCACTCTCGCAAGGTGAGCTGTCTGCATCTGTATCTTGCGGGCGTCCGCAGAACATAGTTATTCTTAGATGTCACTGCAACGCGGTATCGACCTTAAAGCACTTGCGGAGAAAATGGGCCAGTGTTCAGGTGCCGAAGTGCGCGGTATATGTACAGAAGCAGGTGCGTCCGTTGATAGTCCTTTGTGTATGCATTTATTGATCATGATAACAGGTATGTACGCGCTTCGGGAGCGGCGGCAGCATGTTACGCAGGAAGACTTCGAGTTCGCTATTGCAAAGGTGCTCAAAAAGAACCAGGAGGGTAATACGTCGATCAACAAGTTGTTCTCATGAATGTATTACGCTTGGTATTTGCATGACTCTTTCCCCCATCCGTGCTACTTGACGGACTTTTGAGACTCAGTAATAGCACGCAGTTGGAGTTGATTGGTGATCGACGATTGCGTGCCATCAACCGGTCATCCAGCCATCGTGTCGTCTCAGTACAGCTATTTTTACTAACGGATCGTTGGTTTTTGCCACGACGCAGATTAATTCATGGCCTCATTGATCAATGGCTCCGATTATGAATTCTATGGTCTGGAGACGAAGCGCTGACATATTGGAGCCTATGTTCACATGTTCTGTGGGGTGAACCGGTCAATAGGGACGAGACGCCGAGTTCAAGCAGATAATCCCACGTGACCGGTTTTGAAAAGGGGTGTATTCAATTTCCAAGTTTTACCCTTGCACTATCAATCGTTCGAGGATGCTACCCAAGCGCTTGCGCTCCCCACCGCAAGACAGAATTTACTATGACCCATCCTAAGCTGAACGAGCGCACATCTTCTATATCCTGAAACCCCTGCCAGACCTATGCGATCCCCGTGAAACTATTCACAGCCAAGCAGAACATGTATGGGTCATCAGGGTATGTCATCAGTGGCTTACCATCGCACTTGGTTGCCCTGCCTTTGGACTCATTTACTCCCTGCTGCTCGGCTATGAATGGATAAGGGGAATGCTGGTCAGATCAAAGGCTCCCTTGACGCTCGACATAAGTGGATACACCAAGTTTCCACGTCATACTATCCTGTTTGATGATGGAACATTTAGTTCACTCCGAACGCTCGTAATCCTTGCAAGATTTCAGGACCTCCTTCGCTGTGCGTCTGGTGTTACCCAGCTATCAGTGGTATCCCGATCAGGCCCATGCTTCATGAATTTATTAATATCCACCAGGGGAGTGTCGTCCCTGTAAACTCTTACCCTGGAGCTTATTGGTTTTTGTCCTTTGCCGATGCCCATCATCAACCTGCCTCATGTGTCGAGTATCAAGCTAAGGGGGTTTGCGCAGGACTGCTCTGTCCTGCTTCAGCATATACGAGCTTCCTGCATCAAGGCACTCGCGCTCATGCGCGACTTGAAGAGGGGCTTCAACCTTTCTGATTTCCTCGCGGCTGTCTCTGCATCGCCCGTGCAAATCGCAAAGGCGCAAATACAAAATCACACAGATTCTTCATCAGCTTTCAAGTGATCAAGGTATTTTCATACTACCATTCGCCGCCACTGCCGTCACTGATCATACGGCTGGCCGCGATGTCTGACGAGTATGTCCTACCTTGGCCCTCTAACATAAAAGTCAGTTTTGATCGCTCCACAACAAATTGCCACTAGACATTGCGTGGCAGTCTGCTGGCATTGCAGATAGTATCTGTTCATGTGCGGCATTACCATTGGAACATATTACAACATATAAAAGCAAGATGTCTTCCTACTAAACCCTCAGACCTATCTGATGTCATCACATCTGCAAGCATCATGCGTTTCTCTTCTGCATTCGTCCTTGCCGTCGTTGTTGCATCAGTCTCTGCCATGTCCATCGACGCTGGCGCCGAGAAGTGTCCCTTTTTCTGCCTTGATTATCACGAGTGCGTCAACTGCTGGTGGGGGACATGTGTGGTTATATGCCTAGTGAGTCCAAGTCGTATTTCTGCTTTCACATCAGTGAAGTTGATCCATGGCACTGACTCGCGAGCTACTACCAATTCAAGTTGCTTGCTGAGTCGATCAACGGTTTGTTTCTGAACAAATTGTATCGTAGTGCCGCTGACGCGCTAGGTCCCGACTCCACCGGCCGATGAAGTAGACATTTAAGCCCAGCCTGTAAACCATCGTGGCCAACATTCAGTCTAGAACTTCCTACTCGTGTCTCATGTACCACCGAAGTAAGAATTCATGGTATAATCAGAAAATTTCAGGGTTGACGAAAGTGATCTCTCGTCGTCTGTGCATCCGTGTGACGTCTGTTTAGACTTGTCTGGATACCAGATCCTGACAAGTCTGAAGTCTCATTGTGCCATATCCGAAAGCCTTAGCTTCTCACATCTGTCACAATCCGCCTCGCCAGTGCATCACGGCGTACTCTCCCCGACGTGACATACCAGATACGTACTCACCTTCTATCCTGGCGCAAAACCACACCCTGACAGTTGTAGAAATGGTCCGCAGAGATCGTTGAAGCACATACTCATCAAGAAACATCCCCACCATGCATCTCCTTCTGCCACGTCGTGCGCATCCCGTCAAGTCCTTTAAGATGCTGTAGACTATTCGGATCTGTCAGACAACTTAGTTACCCACAGGCAAATGCTTGCTTCAAGCTCCGCTGCATGATCGAACTCGATATAACTGAGTCGAGTCTCATGAAACTTCTGAATCTACCCGCAGGATCTCTACCACAAGTTGCCTGTGTCCGCGCAGAACAAACCAGACTCCATAGCAAAATAAATAGATATGGAGCCGCTGCCTCAGGGTGATCAGCGTGCTTCAAACATGCATACCCTATCGCAGGTTCGCGTCTGCCCTGGCAGGACCTGCGGCTCCCATCGTAGTACCAATCGCAGCAGGTGCCATACTCGTCGTATGGGTTCACGATGTATACTAGTACCAGATATCGTACACACCTCTATTTTGTCGTGAGCTAAAGGGATGACGACGCTTCTTCCTCAGCCGCGCAGTGCTTCAGCGCTTCATGTCCTACATCGTCCAATTAACGCTTGTGTTGCAGACACTTTACCTCGTGTTAGAAAGCTAGGAAGGGTCATCAAGCTCGCTGTCGCTTCTTACCTCGCCTCTCCAATGGGCGGAAAAGTTCATATTTGGATTCAGAAGTATGAACATCCTAGAACGCGCGGACCGCGATGTCCTGGATAAAATTATTGAGGTGATGCAACTTTATAGCATCGATGCGGAAGAAATATTCATGCTTCGAGCAAAGATTCCCCCTGTGGATTCGTCATTGGATGAACCATGGGAAACGAGAAGTCGTAGTGGTAGCACCCGATTCTTTCTTTTGTGTGGTTTTGCGCGTGGGCGATGGCTGAGTTGATGCGATGGCTGATGATGGTTTATGGCCGATCATAATACTGTAGTATGTCCTATGATAAACTGTCCGGAGTGGTCGGTGTCATCTCCCGAAGGAGACGCCATCAGGGACCTGGTATGAGGACGAAAAAGTCCATTTTTCTAAGTGTATGAGTGAGTAGCAGTCTTGTCTAAGTAGGCGGACGAGCACAAACCCGAATTTCTTCGGTCTTTTCAAGCCATATTTCATTCTCATCTTCATCCCACTGAGCCATAGGCATGACAATCGACAGTTGAAACTGCTTGGTCTCGAGTATCAAAGTACGTGGGCCTTTAGTACGAGAAGGCTGGACACATTGCTTGTAGTCCGATCAAGTGATAGTACTGTTGTTATAAATCAGATACCATTGACTAGCAATTTACCAGATTTCTTTCATATCGCCACAACAGTAACGCATAGATGATATTGAACTTGAACAAACCACGGGGCTCAACAAGAAGGATTTCTGAATCGACAAACTCCAGTCGAGCGACCAGACAACATATTCCAAACCAGCGGGATTTCCGACGGACTTTGCGTGGCAGTCTGCTGGCATTGCAGACAATTTTTGTTCGAATGGTAAAAATTTCAGTGGACTTCAAGGCTTGGATTTTCCGCTTGACGCGAGAATTCCGGTGGATCAATTCTTCCTAAAATGCACCGTAACAACGAAGAACATTATTTAGCATATAAAAGCAATGCGTCTTCCTACTAACCATTCAGACTGTTTGATCCCATATCATATATCGCACACAATGCGTTTCTCTTCTGTATTTGCCCTTGTCGTTGCTGCTTTGGCATCATCAATTTATGCTACCCCCCTTGACGCTGGCATCCAGCATTGTCCCGCCTTCTGCGCTCACAGTCGTCACTGCGCCTCCTGCCCTAGAAAAAAATGCGTGAGCTTCAGTGATTTGTGTCTTGAATTTAATCACATAACTTACCGGCACGAAAGATCGCCTTTTTATGCCTAGTGAGTCCGAGTCGTCTGCATTCACATCGGTGAAGTTGGTCCATGACACTGACTCGTGAGCTACTAGTAATTCAAATTGGTTTCTGAGTCGATCAATGTTTTGGTTTCCAAACAAAATTTACTGCCATTCGAGCGATAGAGATCTTGGAATGGGTAACTCACTTATGAAAATTTTGTCGCGTTGGGTACTTGATAGTCATCAGCTGGTCTGCAAGCCTTGTTGCACGCTTTGAAAGTGCACGCCTTATATTCACGCGAATGTATACTGGACTTGTAGCGTCGAAATTTACCCTCTTCCCGCCAAACAGGAGGTTCTGTCATCTGTGAAGTTCCGTAATGAAATGATAATTTTGGTTCCTTACAGGTGAACCCCGGGCCTGATTCTGAATATCTTCACTTTCGTTTGATCGATTTGAATCATGCATGAAATGATCTGAGGAGAATGTCACAACTTGGCCCCACAAATAAAAGTTGAGTTTTGATCGTTCCACAATGAATTGTCAAAAGTCCTTGCGTGGCAGTCCGCTGGCATTTCACTGGAAGATAGTAGTATCTGTTCGAATGGGGCACTACCATAAATGAAATTATTCAACATATAAGATGTCTTCCTACTCACCCCTCGAACCTATCTGATCTCATATTGCATCTTCACATATTATGCGTCTCTCTTCTGCATTTGCCCTCGCCGTCCTTGTCGCTTCGGCGTCATCAGTCTCTGCTATTGACGATAGCGCCGATCATTGTCCCATCTTCTGCAAAATTACCGATAATGCTCATTGCAAACACTGCCTGGCTAAGATTTGCGTGAGTTTCAGTGGTTTGCTTCCTGGATTTAACCACATAGCTCACCGGCACGGAAGTTCGGCTATGTATGCTTGGTGAGTCCGAGTCGTGTTTCTGCGTTCGCAATGTACTGACGACGAGTTATTAGTAGTAGCCGGTCGCTGAGTTGATCAATGTGTTGGCTTCTGAACAAATTTTATTCCCACTCGAGCAATGGAAATAGCTTGGAATCATTGGGTAACTCCAAGGTAACTCACTTTGAAATTTTTGTTGCGTTGGTACTTATTAGTCATCAGCTGGTCATTGTGCAAGCCTTGTTGCGGCACGCTTTGAAGTTGAAACTTTAAAGTACACACCTGATATTCACGCGAATGCGTAGCGTCAAAATTTATCGTCTTCCGGCCAAACAGGAGGTTCTGTCATCTGTCAAGCATGTGAAGTTCTGGTATCAAACAACAATGGAAGGATGATTGTGGTTCCTTACAGAGTGCTGCTAGAAAAGTTGAGTTTTGATCGTTCCACAATGAATTGCCAGAAGCCCTTGCGTGGGAGTCCGCTACTAGCAGATAGTAGTATATGTTCGAATGGGGCACTACCATAAATGAAATTATTCAACACATAAGATGTCTTCCTACTCACCCCTCAGACCTATCTGATCTCATATTGCATCTTCACATATAATGCGTCTCTCCTCTGCATTTGCCCTCGCCATCATTGTCGCTTCGGCACCATCAGTCTCTGCTATTGACGATAGCGCCGACCATTGTCCTATCTTCTGCAAAAATGATAATGCTCATTGCAAACACTGTCCGTCCCAGAGATGCGTGAGTTTCAATGGTTTGCTTCCTGGATTTAACCACATAAATCACCGGCACGAAAGTTAATCTATATATGCATTTAACCACATAACTCACCAGCACGAAAGTTCCTCTATGTATGCTTGGTGAGTCCGACTCGTGTTTCTGCATTCGCAATATGCTGACGACGAGTTATTAGTAGTAGTCGGGCGCTGAGTTGATCAATGTGTTGGCTTCTGAACAAATTTTATTCCCACTCGAACAATGGAGATAGCTTGGAATGGGTATTGAATGGGTAACTCCAAGGCAACTCACTTTGAAATTTTTGTTGTGTTGGTACTTACTATTAGTCATCAGCTGGTCATCGTGCAAGCCTTGTTGCGGGCCGTGCGGCACGCTTTGAAGTTGAAACTTGAAAGTGCACACCTTATATTCACACGAATGTGTAGCGTCAAAATTTATTGTCTTCCCGCCAAACAGGAGGTTTTGTTATCTGTGAAGCATGTGAAATTCTGTAACCAAACAACAATGGAAGAATGATTGTGGTTCCTCAGAGTGCTAGTGAACCCTGATTCCGAATGTTTTGCTTGACTGGCTCGAATTATGCATGTAATGATCAAGTCCTCCCAGGACATTGATACATTTTGTGATGTATCTGACAATCCCCGCTGGGACCCGAACTAGCACATGGCCTTCCGTCTGTCAACTGTAGCGAACTTTGTCTTGACAGCGTAATTGATGCAGTCGTGCATGGGAAATCCGGAGATTCACCATTCTACAAAGAGTTCCCCAGGTAGGTGCCCACCGTGCCTTGAGCCGCGCAACTCCGAATTTATGCCATTGTTCGAGTTGCGATTCGACGGAGATGACCCGAGCTTTATAAAGCTGTCCGAACACTTGGTCGCCGAACTGAGCCTAATCTACCATCTTTGACACCGAAGAAACGTCCTGGAGCACATGGATGATTTTTAGACAATTCGCATGGGGCTGACCTGCGCATTCCGACGGACACGACCCAACTGGCTGAGCTTGTATCATGCATCAGTATCAGCTAACCACTCCATGTTAAAAAAATTTACCATTGCAATTTTCTGCTAACATTCATGTAGATACTCGTCAAACGTCCTCACCAGCCGCTCAATCGGTTGTCTTACAGGTGTCGCACTATCCAAAATGCTCGAACCCCCCAGCATCCCAGCTCTTGCCCACCCATCCACCATCATGTTCCCCCACAACACCAGCCAACACATCGTCCACGTCCATCCCATCCAGCCACCTGCCTTATTGCCTGCAACAGCACGCTCGATAACCACCCCAGCACCCATCATTCCAAATGGTAGCAGCATACGCCACATCTCTGAGGACGGGTTGATGGCAAGTAGTGCGAGGTGGTGAAAAAAACCAGAGGCGAGGAATGCGCCTATGACACCTCCGATGCGACCAAAGAGCAGAGAAAGTGGCTGTCCACCGAAGAAGATGAATAAGCGACGGAACCACTGGTGCCAGCGTTGGCTCCAGAATTCTCTGAGAGAGGTGGCGCGCCAAGGAGAGTCGAATGAGGGTGGGCATTGGTCCGGATGTTGCCTGAACAACAGTACGCACAGAACTACGGTGAGCTCGTAACCGGCTCGGAGTACTGAATATATGCCGAATGCGCATAGCGTCGCTATAATGCTCGATCGTAAATAACGGAAGTGCGGGGGAAGTGAGTCGTCGAAGATGGTACCACCATTAACAGAACCAAATGTATGTGGTGAAAAAGACTGCACGGCAGAGTGTATCGCGCCGCAAAGAAACGAGTGTTTTAGACCAGAGACGAGGTTTGACGTGGCAAAGGCCAATCGTGAGGATGTAGAATGTGTCTCAGGTGGGACATACAGTCCCTGCGACCAGTCCCAACCACATCCTCGAAGGCTGCATGCCAAGTCAAGTGCGTCGAGCACAAAATTTCGCTTTGGTAAGTCGGATGACGATTGTTGAACAACACGAATAAAAGGTTTCGTCCGCACTGTCCATTCAAAGGTACGTGCTGCAATACAAAACATGGATAGCTGAAGGACAGGTTCAATGCTGTAGCGGTTAATGCGGACTCATACGAGGGGAACTCACTTGTAGGTCGATATTTAGAAAGTTAAGCTTCGGTTGCCCCATGCACATATCTAGTGATGTCGCAGCGCGAAATGCGAGGATTGCCGTGATGGGCCATAGCGCAAGGCGGGCTAACTGCGTCCGGGGGAGCTGGACAAGAAAAGCTGTGGCGAAGTAACATGCGACTGGTGGAAGGATACCAGAAACGAAGTTTTCAGTTGTAAGTGGCACCCTGTTGGTGGGGAGATGCTGCAGGCTGTCTGGCAAGGGTAACATGGTGGCAATCCGGGAGTATGCCTCGGGCGGATGCGTCTGGAGCTAGTAATTAAGGTTCAAATGTTGTTATACCTGACAGTGGAAACGTTTATGTAAAATCCCCCGGGCCCGCCTGGAGTACATAGTATGATACTATCATTCCAGGCAATCTGCAATATCATGGCATATGATATGCAAAATGCTCAAAACGCCTCAATGCACTGCTCGACTCACTTCGAAAATCCAGGCGTATATAGTCTAATTATAGGTGATGTACTGTCCAAGTACTAGAATGAAAATTTCTTGTGCAGGCCGGGTGCAATGGTGAGGCCGCCAACATTCGGCTTTGTTATTAGTTGTGCGGTACATCGATGCATCATTTCTAAATAATCTGCATAGCCTACAACATGAATCTCGAGGTGGGGAGAGGTGAGTGTAGTATTCATTCAATCATCTGACATGCTGTAATAACGGCCTACGTACTGCAGCGTGGATACGTCGTTTTTTGTGAAACGGACATCTAACTTATACTCCTCAGGCAACAGCGTACCTTTGCGGGGACTTGCATCTTCCCAGTCAAACCTGGTATCTTCCGTCCATCCTTCCCTGACCATCATCTGGCTGAACAGCTGTCTCAGCAATTCATAGTCAGGCTTTTCGTCGAATTTCAAACCACGACAGTGATCGAAATAGGTAGTGAACTCTACAGGCGAGCGCGCAAGCAGGTCACGGAATGGTGAACCAGCTTTCATCTCCCCTATCCGAAGGAGTTTAGCCTCGATACTTGGTGCATAGATACCTTGCCAAGGCAGGCGTCCATGTAAGAGATATAACAGGACGTTGCCCACTGCTTCGAGGTCGTCTCGCCGTCCCTGTTCTACTCCTCGCTCGTTAGCCCCCAGTGGAAAATGATGATGATGATATCTACGAACCTCGTCCGAAATGTACATTATAGCTTGCATATTGCGGGGGTTCCAAGTCCAACGCGGCCTTCACGGAACGGTATATGCGTTCCTGTGGATGGGTCGACATAAAGCTTGGCCAAACCAAAGTCGAACAGATAGACCATGTCAGACTTCTCCCCAACGCCCATCGCAAAGTTTTCGGGCTTGATGTCCCGCAGGACAAGTCCTCGTGAATGCACGAATTCAATTCTATCCAACTGGTAAGGCGCACACAAATCAGTACCGACAGCGGCGCAAGTGATCAGCACACCTACCATTTCGATAGCGAGCTTAACTACTGTTTTCAAAGAGAGCTCGCCCCTGCATGCTCTTCGGAGCTGTTCAAGATTCGCACCTACTCGGTCGAGAACCAAGAAATGTGCTCCTCCTTTCATACCACTCCATTTGCATGACGGTATGCCTGGGTATCCGTGCAGCAGGCCATACACCAGGGTTTCATAGGGCAGCACGACGGGCGCGGTTGGTTCCTCGGCTGGGATCTCCATTTTGACTGCAACCTCCGAGCCAGTGAGAACATGAAAAGCGCTCGACACGCTTCCTGTGACGACAAAGCGCATCACCTAGTTTGATACAGAAAAGGGGATGCATGTGAACCCACCAAAGCTTCCCATTCCAAGCGAGGTTGTCACCTGATACATACCGCAAACACGGAATTCCTTGATACGACTCGGAGTGTGCTCCACTGGTGAAGGATGAAGAGCAGACGATGTCTTTAGTTGCATTTGTAAGGCTTGTAGTCCGTCGGCCACTAGGGTTGGGTCACTTGTGCCGAGTTTCACTTTCGACTCTAGACATCCAGGACGCTGAACCAAAGCAGTTGGGAAACCTGCCACACTTGCTGGTTCCATCACCCGGTAACGGCTGGACGTCACTACAAGAACCTGGGTCCTTTCGACGGTACTGCATACTAAACGACGGCGCTCCAAAAGGTCTGAAAACATAGAGGGATTTTGAGAAAAAAGATTCGAAAGTGGCGCAGGTTGACCATCCACAATAAGACCGGATGGAAGCTGAGGAAGCGAAAATGACTGAGCATCCGGGATTGGAAGACCAATCACTGTATAACCCTGATCCAGGAGCGTCCTCACAGCCGCTTCAGCATCGGCATATAAACCAGGTTGCAAAATAGTCTGGACAGCTTCACGGAGTAACTCTTCACTAAGCGGTGTGCCTAGAAATGTACAAACGTCCCCCAAAGCTTGCCACACGACGTCGGTGTAGAGTGCGTCAGGGTTATCTCTGTGTCTTATAAGTTCACATTCGAGATACACTTCAGACAGTCGGCGTCTGTCGGGATGCGTTGATGATAACAAACGCATAGCTTCATTCACAGCACCGTCACGGTCCTAGTTGCGGGTAAGCAACTCAAGAGTTGTAATGGATGAATATGAAGCTTACAAGGATGGTGCCAAGGAGATCAAAGGCAATAACGGTAGCGGACGGGGTGGAGATAGGAGGCACGTAGTCTGGAACAAAGTCAAGGTCGATACAAGGCCCATCATCCCAATCGAACACTTCTTCCGCTTCGTCAACAATTGGGGGGTCTCCGTCAAAGGGAATCTTCGTTGACCAGAGGGTTAGAGCATGTGCCTTGAGACTTTCATTGAATGTCGGTAAATTTCCAATAAATGAAGAACCTGGCACAAGATGGCCGTTTCGTTGGACTCCATGCGCACGATAAGACTAATCAAAATGAAAATTCCGTCAAAAGTTATAAGCATTACATTATACTTCCGTGACCTACGACTCTTGACTTCATAACCCACTTCACAGCAGCGGTGACACCCATCCATGAGTAGTCTGCAGCAAGCCTAACAAGCGTGAGAGTTGATAACGAGGCCAACAAGCATAGGCAACCCACTGGTTATATAGCAGCAAATCTTCATGTATAGATGTCGGTTCAACTGTGGCGACAGACAGATCGAGACTTTGGGGTTCCAAATATTCAAAGACATAACCAGCTCGACGATTTAAATACTCTCTCTGTGACTCGCCACTCCACGAATCCCACCCGTCCTCTACTGGATTGCTTCCACCGGAGGACTGTGCATTCTTTGCGCACTTTTTTTGGACGAATGTCTCGTGAACTTCCATGACCGAACGACAGAAAGTGAGGTAACTAGATTCGTCAAGCCGATGCGAAATACGAGGCACAGTCTCTGGTGAGTGTTTGAACATCGTGTCCTCGAAAAGCTTCGGAAACGTGTGGACGTAGAGAGTACGACCCTCTGGGCACAAAGGAGGCTCAACGCGTAACATTTTCTTTTCCTTGTCTAGCAATGATCCCAGGGCGAAGTAGCATCCATCATTCACTCCCGTTGGTTTTTTTGGGGAAATAGCAAACAGAAATTTTTCTTGGAAGTCAAAGTTTTGCATCCCAATGTCGTCTCGTGAAACACGTAGCGCTAGGAAAGGGTGAGATTTTAAGGACGCGGCTTTTTCGAGGCCATAGTGCGATGTCCAAGTAGCTGAGCGCTGGGGAAGAAATTTGGCGACGACGAAAGAGTGAGGCATTTGGCGAAAACAACTTCCTCGCATGAGGTGATTTATGGGCACTTGGCTGCCACACTCCACCGTGATAAGGAGCTCTCAGAAAGTTTGCGGAGTTGAAACTGAACACTTGTGGCCATGGGTGTCTGTAGGTGTCTCATCATGATGATGGTGGCTAATATGATTCGGACTTTTATTGCTATGATCGGATCATAATTCGATCGGATGTATTCTGAGCCTGGGCGCTCGATTCAGAAGCGTTTGGACATAAGCGGAGTTAGTACTTGCTTGTGGGCTTCGAAGTTCGGAGAGCCTTTCAGGTTCTTCTTGTGCTTAGTAGTACTACATTGTATACTTATCATCCGAGTTGGCAACTTACCATCATAGAACATCCCTATGGACCGCTAACTCGTTAAGCTGACTCTGTCCCTTTTGGTGTGCATCGCAGTCTTCAACTCTATTATGAACTTATACAAATTTTCGAAGATACCACACATCCAGAGTCTATGACCGTGTTCCGACACATAGGCACAGGAAGCAAATCTCCGAGTTACTCGTCGGTCAGATCGCAAATTTCACCCCATCACCGATTGTAATGGACTTGTGTCCTAGTCATTGCCTCTCTGAGTCAGTGATTTATTTTAGCGTATTTGGGACATACTTCTGATTACTTTCTTTTAAATCAGTGTACAATGGGCATACGTATCAGGTTGATCGTTTCTCCTTCTCATCCAGCGAGTGAAAAATGATTGAATACTATTATTCGAGATCATCATAATGTGGCGTGTACTTTTGCATACACAACGATCTATCAGCTGATTGGAAGCCACATTGATGTTCAGCGCCCAGCTGTTGAATATAGGACCACTGATCTTCGCCACTTCTTACGAGTCATTGACTGAATCTAGTCACCTACGGAAAATGATCGATAATGTGGTACAACCACACCGTGATCAGATCCTGAGGCTCTGTATGGCATATTTTGCGAAGAACGCACTGGCTGGCAGGATGAACCAAAACGCCTGGAGAACAATCTCGACGAATTACCTCGATGAGTCACCCAAGAGTCCCTAGATGCTCACCGTTAACTCTGGCGTAGCAAAGCACACGAACGTTAGATGAAGTCTCGAACAGTGTCAGTGAAAATATCACACACTCTCACTTAGTGCAGTAAACGTCCCATCTCTTTTGTGGCCCATTCAGCAATCCTGCCTTGACCTGCCAAGGACACAGACCAGGCGGATGTGGGCACTCTGCTAGTAGTGGATCGAAAGTGCGACAGTTGCTGATATTGTTAAAGTGCACAACCTGGGAGAGCACATATCCGGAGAGCCAAATCAGATCCCTGTTGCTTTTGCAGTGTTCGAGGTCACGTCCTTTGTGATCAGTGCATCAGCGCTCAGCGGATTTTTGCAGAAGTTTTTAACGATTGATTGATCGCCATTTTGGCCCTGACGCCACAAGAGAACGGTGAGTTGCTCACAACTCCGTATGTGCTATCTATTTGTCTTGGGCACTTCTATTCCCCCCAGTGGGCGCCCAATTATTCTGTAGATGAGTCAGAGCTCGCACCCATTAAAACCTACTGTGCTCGAAGTTGAATGATAAGGGCTGCAGCCTTCGAGCTTCGTTCTTGGTGTCCCATTTTCAAGATATAAAGCACGAAGCTGGCCTTCATTCCCTATCGCTTTCTTCCAGTATATCCTTGACTTTCATCTCTAGGTGAGATGGCTAGACGTTTAGTTGCCGGGGATGTTGTAATGTACAAACCTACACGCACTATATTTGCGGTTTCCTCAGGCTCCTGGACGGGGAATCCAGCAAACAAGACTCGTCCATGCGTTGTAGTCCACTGCCCCGGGGATGAGACTTCACCCATAGTGGCCCCACTCTGTGGGGCACATTATACAACTTTTGGTTGGACAAGACGTAATTGGGTATAATCACTTTAGAGATGAATGCTGGAGTCGAGATATGATTAATCTTTATTTGCAGATGGTTGCGGACTGGTGGCACCCTGTGTGGTTTGCAAACACGAACCTCCCCATACCTCCAGATGGCGCTGCTGTTCAACGTCAGCCAATCACCCTAACTCACAACCCCTCCGTTATGAGGCCGTCATCCTTGTCTGTCTTGAAGCCAAGTTATATATGGGCTGGAGACGCTGGAGAATGCATACCAAAATATGTGGCACAGTATTTACCTTCGGCGAATGGTTACTTGAGCATCGATACTCAGCAACTCGCGGAGCTGACAAAGTGGTGGAATCATTGTGCGTTGCTTCGCATTTTTTATTGATATGGCGGCTAGCTGAAATATGATTGTTTAGGGTATGTCTACAACCGCCCTCCTGCATAACGGTCTTCATATATATGATCAATACTTGATGGAAAAAGCACTGGATTTTAGGGGGGGATGTAACGCTAGGCAGGCGTCCTCACCGGCAGATTCTCCCAATATTCCATATGATACTCATTTCATCCATGTATTCACAAGTCGCACTTGCTCGTTCTGTCTCATGAATATTGCTTTCCCCGCCGACTAGTGAGAAGTACAGGCTCGGCTCCGCCTTCATAAATGCGTTGATCGACGTACCGTTTTGGGGGTTACGGTCAAAATGAGTGACTGCAATCCACTATACACGGGAGAACACTTTTCTTCAGCCACTGAAGAGCACGCGGGTCGATGCATAGCAAATTCTCCAGTGTCTCCGCATGATACGAGTTGAGCCACTCCTTTTCCTGAGCTTCATCTGAACAGGACACTACTAAATTGTTAGCTAATCGAAACATGGTATCTCTCATTTGAAGGCGCTCACTTGCTCTAGCCATTAGTTCCCAAAGTTATTGGGTGTCTTGGCCACTCGAACGATAACGACGCTTTTGGTGCGAATTCAGCGTTAGCCTGTCCCTGAAACGAATGTGGGCTCGTTCCTTACATTCTTCAGCCCACTCACCATTCGAAATGGTCATGCCCGCTTTAAAGTCCCTGAGATGAGATCAGTATGAGCAATTTGGTCTGACGGTGTCACCAGAAGCAGATCACCTACATTGATGCAACTGGGCTAACAAACGTCCTTGGGCTAAATGGAAGGAAAATAGGAAAGAGAAATAACAGTGTCGATTGAGTTATAACCTTGCAAAACACGCGTGAAAGCGGCTCGGCGCTTCTCCTCGTTAGTAGACATGCTGTGAAGAAGTCTTGAGACAAAACCCTTCTCATAGCCATTACTCACCAATCGATTTCGGATTCAGCATCTCCCGTCAAGATACCAGCTTTTCCTGTTCTTCTGACTTGTGATTTTTAACTTGAAGTACCTTCAAAAGGCCAGACGCAACGCCTTACGTCATAAATCCTCTCTGGTTACAGGCGTCACAGCTATTGTGATCAGCGTGAGTTTGTGACCACTCCCTTTCGGTCGTGCACATTTATCTTTTACATGCTCGCTGCCGTCTCCACAATTTCAAAGGTCAAGTTTCTCGGCTGCGACTCCTTTATCGATATGCGCTCGGTTCTTTGTTATTACACAGGCATTTCCTTGAAGTGTTTATAACTGATTCTAATTTCAAATTACCCGACTAGTCGGAACGGTGGCCGCCCCGGCGTACTGTCGCATTCCTATAGGACTCAATCATATAATTCCGACTTGTGAAACTCTTTCTGATCGCTTACTCAGACAACCTTTGTTCTCTCAGTGTCTCTGCATTGTTGACTTAAGTTCCGAGTTGCTTGAAGTCGGTCGTAATCTAATTTGGAGGTTCGAAGAATGGAAGCATCCCAGATTTGCACTACCTAGCCTCGTGTTAGACACGTTGCTCCGATACGAGAGGATACAAGAAAGCTGTCTAGCGGACGAGGGATAAGTACTTTTGGAGCGCTCTCCCTTCTCATCCTAGAACCTGTCGCTCATATGCTATGGTCATAATTTGCTCGCAGTTGGAAGCCCACGGTGCTTGCACCAATCCCTTGTGCACTGGGTACCATGACGTCCACCTCTGCGAATTGTGTGGTATTTTTTGCGCGTCCACTAAATGGCACGAAGCACATCTAGCCAGCAAAAAACATCGCCGTAAATTGGCTGGCCTCGGTGGTCAATACCATTGCACTATTTGTGGCACTTCCGTTTCCGGTCACAAGTCTTGGGCTCAACATGTCCAAGGAAAATGGCACTGCAGAAACGCAAAGAACAAGGGTGTATTGCCTGAGGTGGCTCCCGCTATTCCTGAGTCATTACCTGGTAATGTATCTTGTGGCGTCTGTGACAAACAGGTCCCAGAAGGCTTGTGGCATTCTCATCCTCAATCCCTCGAACATCGCAGGAAGGAGGGTTATACTGCGTTCAAAACTGCCCTCGAGGAAGCTGAAAAGGACAAACATGGCATTGTTCTCTCGAAAGGACTAGATTTTGGAATTATGGAAAATGCGGATGCTGCGCGGGGGGCATTACAAACTTTGACAATAGAGTCCACGGTGCCCTCATCGCGAGTTATCATCAAGAAGGTCTCTTTGTCCTCCTCGTTCGTTGGCGGGCAATCTCCGTGAGCTCTTTTCCTCTTTTGTTGATTGATCACCGAAACCAATGACTTCGTTGGTAGGTTTTCTATTACAACCATAGCGGAAGGGGCAATATTGACATATCGTCGTCCAACTGCAATTGATATACGATTTTCAACACCTCACTCTGGGCGCATGGATGATCGGCTTGAAATCCTCTTCGAAGACACAGCGCTGCGTGCAACATTTGTCATCGCTAGGGCACTGAAAGCCATTGTGGGCAGCCAAGCCGATCACGAGTTGTTGAAACCACTTGCCCCCTTCCAACCTCGCCGGCGAACTCGTGCACAACCAGAGGCGCAGGTAGTGTCGGGTGTCCCTCCACCTTCCAAAAACATCATCCCGTACATTATCAATTTGCCTAGGGCGCAGCCATCGGAGTCACTCTTAGCTGCATTGTCGGAAACGTCAACTGGAAAGGCTCTAGACCACGTCAAGAGAGTCTTCATCCCGAAGGTTATCGATTCGTCAACGTATTCGCGCTACTTTAAGACACTGCTTTGGGCGGAGGAGCACCGCATGGAGTGAGTAGGGTTGTATATTTATCTTTCTCCATTCTTACGAGTTTCCAAGGCGGGATTTGGAACACTATGATATTCTTGATGCTCAGCTAGAACGTCACGGACTGTATTATCAGTGAGCACACTGATATTTCGCAAGGGTTTGGACTCATCATACTGTAGTTTGCCCGTTCCTGGGTTGGCAGAAAAACGCCCAAGTGTTTTGATTGGTTTGGATGCCTATTTATTTGTTCTTGCTATTATTCACCGTGCTCTCAGGCGATCGTTTTCTTGTCCAAAAGCATGGGGCTGTCGAGGGCCATTGGTATGAAGGCCATGTCCATTTTGTTCGACAGGCGTCCGTCGGATTGCGATTCGACAGGTCATTTCATGGCTGGTCTCAGCAACAGCGATATACCGTACGATTCAAGCTCAACCGCATTCCTATGCGTCGCCAACACCAGGCGCTGGACACCGCATTTGCATTTGATAAGTTTTTATTCCCTCGAAAGGCGCACATTTTACCCCTTGCCTCACGTCCTGGCATAGGCCCTATTGTGCCATTTAATTCGTTGATCGCTACGAACCCACCTCAGCTTCAAGCTGTCACATCTATCCTCCTACAACAACCGGGTTCAGCACCGTTTGCCGTTTTTGGTCCCCCAGGCACTGGCAAGACTATAACAATAGTGGAAGCCATGAAACAACTGCTCAAGCATAAACCAAATTCACGTGTTCTTGCTACGGCACCCAGCAACTCTGCCGCTGACATCATTGCATCCCGGCTGGCGTCTACCCTAGGACCTGACGAACTTTTCAGACTTTACGCACCCTCCAGGCATCTCGACCAAGTTCCAGATGAGTTGCAGAGCTGCACACATAAAAAGAGACTGGAAGGGGAAGACAAAAGCTGCTTCTCTGTCCCGCCCATCCCGATCCTCAAACACTTCAAAGTTATCGTGTGCACATGCGTTTCTGCGTCTATCCCGTACAGTGTTGGTATCCCCCGCGGACATTTCACGCATATTTTCGTTGATGAAGCTGGTCAAGCGACTGAACCTGAAGTGATGATCGGCATCAAAACGATGGCTGACAATGCGACGAATATTGTCTTGGCAGGAGATCCGAAGCAGTTAGGACCTATCATCCGATCTAATATTGCAAGGCAGCTTGGGTTGGAGAAAAGCTATCTCGAACGTCTGATGTCGACGGATACATACGATCCTCAAAGTGGCCATGGCCTGAGGTGATCATGGCTCATGTATTTACTTCGAATTCGTTCAGGTACTAATCTATGAGCAGTGTCATCAAGCTTGTGAAAAACTTCCGGTCGCATCCCGCGATTTTGAAGTTTCCCAATGAGCGATTCTACGCGAATGATCTTGAGTCCTGTGGCAACAAGAACATCATACGAGCTTTCGAAGGCTGGAACAAGCTGCCTTCAAAGAAATTCCCGATTATCTTCCACTCGATATCTGGGAAGGATGATCGCGAGGCTACATCACCCTCATTTTTCAACATTGATGAGGTTACTCAAGTTCGCAAATACATTCAACTCCTCAGAGACGATCGACAGATCAGAGTGGGTAAGTAAATATGCGCACTCAGTGTCGTTCGCAATTTACAACGATACGACAGCTCACAATGAGATTGGCGTGATCGCTCCCTATCACGCTCAATGTGTCAAGATTCGCAAGATGCTCAGCGGCGTAGCTGACGAGGTTAAAGTCGGCAGTGTAGAAGAATTCCAGGGTCAGGTAAGCATATCTTAAAGTTTTCGTTGCTTTGTGACCAATTCTAGTTACTAGGAGCGACGAGTCATCATTATATCGACGGTCAGGAGTAGTCGAGATTTCGTTGAGTTTGATCTCAAATACACCCTTGGCTTCGTTGCAAACCCAAGGCGCTTTAATGGTCAGTGGATTGTTTTAAGCAAAAATAATACTCACATCGCTTTCAGTTGCTGTGACTCGAGCAAAAGCTCTGCTGATTGTGATCGGAGACCCAAACGTCTTGTCTCTAGATCCCCTCTGGCGGTCGTTCCTGAATTATGTACACTTGAACGGCGGGTGGGCTGGACCTGGACCGACATGGGACACGACAGAGACAGTAGATGAGAGTGGTGAATACGATCAACATATTCGAGCGGCTGCAATGACGGATATGAGTCTTCTTGCTCGGAGAATTGAGGAGGTTGTAACGGAGAATGTGCAGACTGGCACAGCCAGCGGAGATGACGACGACGACGATGCAAACGTTGACAGGCCATGGAGGGAGCTGGAGTAGTTTTTCTTACTGTAATTATCATGCTCAATATATCTTGTAATTTTGCTTGTAATGCTGTGTTCTGCTTTGTGCCTTGATTCTGTCTCACGGGCGGTGTTAGTACTGCATTTGTCCAAATTGGGGACACGAGCAAGTCGTCTGAACCGTGGACTTGAAATTCTTCAACGTTTTTTCGTGCAGCTAGGCAGGACCGTGTCTCCTCTCTTTCGCTTTCACGTTCACGTTCTTCTGTCACATTATGGTTGAGGACAAGTACATCGGATTGGCTCTGGCAGTCTCCAGCTCACTAGCCATTGGAACAAGTTTTATCATTACAAAGAAGGTTGTACATATTGAGCTTTGTTGAATTTCCCGGCAACTGAGTGGTTTTGGTTGTAGGGACTTACTGATGCAGGAGCACGAAACGCATCTACCTCCGGAGAGTATGCTTACCTCCGGAATCCAATATGGTGGGCCGGGATTTCAACTTGTAAGTCTCACCAATTGAGCCATCGAAATATCACTTCATCTCAACTATTGTATAGTGGTGCTTGGAGAAAGTGATCATTATCTCTTACCCCTTTGTCCAGCTGATAATGAAGTCTGTAGTCGCAAACTTCGCTGCTTACACTTTTGCTCCCCCGATTTTGGTGACACCGCTAGGCGCACTTAGCGTGTTGATCGGGTAAGCATGCTATAAGTGTTTATAACTCTATCAGCTGATGTTCTCTAGTGCAATATTGGCGTCCTTTCTGCTCAACGAGGAGCTTGGGCATCTAGGGCGGACGGGATGTGCCCTGTGCCTTATTGGTTCTTTGATCATCGTGCTTCACGCACCACCAGACAAGGAGGTTCAAACTGTGGATGAGATTTTACAATATGCTATACAACCCGGTTGGTCATAATCTTCTTTCATTGTCATAACACTGACCGGCCTGTAGGATTCATAATGTATTGCTTCACGGTTTTCGTATTCTCGCTCGTCATGATATTTGGTGTTGCCCCACGCTACGGGCGCTCCAACCCTCTTGTTTACATATCTATATGCTCCTTAGTTGGTTCCGTGTCTGTCATGGCCATCAAGGGTTTTGGTGTAGCCGTCAAACTCACATTTGGTGGGAACAACCAATTCACCCATCCAAGTACATATGCTTTTGGCATAGTCGTCGTTGGGTGCATTGTTGTGCAGATGAACTTCTTCAATAAAGCATTGGACACGTTCTCTACCAATGTGTACGTCCGGTCGCACATCTTTTTAAATGGGATGTTCACCATTTTACAGTGTAAATCCCATGTATTACGTCGGATTTTCTACGGCCACAATAGTGGCATCCCTCATCCTGTTCCAAGGGTTCAATACGACGGACGGCACAAATACCGTTACACTCCTCGCTGGATTCATTGTCACTTTCCTCGGCGTTCACCTCTTGAATCTTTCACGAAAACCTGACCCCCCAAGCATGCCCAACGGTCACTCCACCTTAGAAAGCGGTCTCATGAATCCCCGCATCAGCCTCCAGGGTCGCATGTCTCTTGATGGGTGGGGCGGTGTATCCGAAAATACAACCAGACGGCGCCCTGCAGTCCTCTGGCCACGGCCGTCGTTCTTCACTCTATCGCGCACAGAGCACTGCAATTGTTCAACGCCTTTGAGGAGGAAGGAAACAGCTGATAAAATGCCGCTAGCTCAGTTGCGGGGAGAGCGAGGAAGAGTACGAGTATGATAGTGATGTAGATGAACGGAACTCGATTACATTCAGAGCATCGGATACGACCGAGTGTCGCGCGAAGTCATAGCAGTTCTCCAGCGCTGCAGGGCAGTGCACGGAATTCTCCTCGACCCTTATGATACTAACATAACCATACCCTCTTGACGGACTACTATAATAGATATCAATTTCTTGTCTAACTCCAGAAAGTTTGTGAAGGACTAAGTGCTTGAGTGAACCGAACAGGGTACGGCCGTCGGTCCGCTGGGATGTGAGAACAAGTTTCTGGTTCAGGTTTCTTTGCGTAGAAAGATCTTGCAGAATACATGTGGTCTCGATGTAATCTTTGGGCCTTGCGTGCCACGCATAGGCATCGATATCTCCTGACCCCTGCATTTGCTCAGACTGTCCGATTCTCCTCTGGTACAACCACTATGGGCGTAATTGGGACTCGCACCGTCAACACTACCGAGCGGCTAGCGAAGCTACGAGAGCTGTTGAAGAAGCCAGAGAACAATGTCAAGGCTTTCTTTGTTCCTAGCGAGGATCAGCGTGGGCATACATAACATGTCCAGCGGAAGCATTGCTGAATCTTCTTTGTTCCGAAGATTTTAGCGAGTATCCTGCGCATTCGGATGAGCGTAGGGCATTTATTTCAGGTTTCAATGGTTCAGCTGGTGAGCAGATGCCATGATCTAAGCTTGACGATATCTGATATGAGAGCCATAGGGTGCGCTATCATTACCCTCAGGGATGCTTTCCTCTTCACAGATGGGAGATACTTCTTGCAAGCTTCCCAGCAGCTTGACAGGTACTGTTCAGCTCACCTGATTCTATTCTTCCTTTAAAAGATTTCCTCAGTAACTGGAAACTTATGAAACAGGGCTTGCCAGGTATAGTACTTCGTTCATCATGTTCCAGTTTTATGACTTATTTGAGAGGAAGACGTGCCCACATGGCAGGAATTTCTCTCCAAAGTCAATCTTTTCTGTCCTTCTGGGGTCATACGCTGATCGAATACTATCATAGCATCTCGAGCAAGGAACCCGGATTGGCATTGATCCTACGCTAATTTCAGCTGGTACGGGTGTTACTACTTTTCCTCGTTATTCGGCTAACCGAAAGCAGCGGATGCTGAAAGTCTCAAGAAATCTCTTGAACCTAGGGGATCTGGATTGTAATCTCCAGAAGAATCCTGGATATCGTATGGGGAAGGACCGACCCCTGTGTCCTCACAACGCGGTTTTTCCTTTGGACGTCAAATACGCCGGTCAGCATGGCAATGACGATGCATAGACTAAGACTGACGTTTGGAACAGGAGAGACCTTTCAGAGCAAACTCCAGCGTTTACGGGAAGAGATCACGAAGAAAAAAGCTGTTGCCTCGGTCATTACGCTTCTTGACGAAGTCGCGTGGCTTTTTAACCTTCGTGGCACAGATATTGACTTCAACCCCGGTGATTGCAGACCATTTTAGCCCTGATTTAGTATCTTAAGAATTATTCTCTAGTCTTCTTCGCGTATGCTGTTGTGACCCCAACGGAGGCAATACTTTTTATGAATGACACTCAGGACCAGCATAGTATCAAGACGTTCCTGGGCTCTGATGTTGAGATCCGTCCATATGAGTCTTTCATCCCTGCTTTGAGGCAACTCGCTACGACCCTTGGAGCTAACAAAGAGAAAGTGAGTCATTTAATGCATGTTTAGAATTAATTTTGATTTTTATCCATTTTAGCCCATGTTACTGGGTGATAAAACTAGTCTAGCTGTGGTTGAAGCAATCGGACAAGTGCGTAACTCGTGCTACTCACTAAGTGTATTCTCAACTAAATACAGGAGAATTCCATTCTCATTCCGTCACCAGTGGCCACTATGAAGGCAATAAAGAATGAAACGGAGATCGAGGGCTTCCGAAAATGTCACATCCGCGATGGCGCTGCCCTAACCCGTTACTTTGCCTGGTTAGAGGAACAACTTAATGACGGCGTTGAGTTGAACGAAAGCCAAGCTGCAGCAAAGCTCGAAGAATTCAGATCGTCAGTGTGAACAGTATCTCATAATACTGTACCTCACCTCCTAGTAGTGAGCTGGACTTGTTCCGTGGACTGTCGTTCACAACAATCTCGTCTACTGGACCTAATGCTGGTGCGCGAACTCGGGTGAGACAAAACACACACTGATCATCACACAGCTGTAATACATTATTCACCGGACCCGGATGACTGCGCGATCATCAAAAAGGATCAGGTATGTTGTCCAGATTGACGTGAGCCATGCTTATAGTGAATGCTAGATATATTTATGTGATTCTGGAGGTGAGGTCCTTTCTATTCACATTGACACATCTTTCACGAGATCACCGTGATCAGGGCAATATCTTGACGGAACCACAGATGTGACTCGGACATTAGTAAGCAAATTTGCTGGTAGTAATAGAAAGGGGCTGTCTTGAGACTTCCTCACAGCATTTTGGCACCCCTACTAATGAGGAGAAACGAGCTTTCACGCGTGTCTTGCAAGGTCATATTTCAATCGACACTGCTGTTTTCCCAACTGGCACGTCAGGTGTGTCCGCTTTACCATTTCCCTTCGGTCCAGCCTGACGATGTACCGTTTAGGTTACATTATGTGAAGATTTATTTCTGACTCTATCAGGCCACATTACTCATGTTGATTTTACCTCAGTGACTCATTTGCAAGGCGAGCTCTATGGCAAGAAGGATGGGGTAAGAGATTTGTCATTGAGCCTTATTGCAATGTCCTAATCGAATTTACAGATTACAGGTAATTCCTCATTGCTCGAAGTCATAACGCTTGCATGACGCCTGAATACAGACATGGGACTGGTCATGGCGTTGGTCACTTCCTGAACGTTCACGAAGGTAAATCAGGCTCATTTCAGATCGCAGAGGATATTGACATGATGCAAAAAGGCCCACAAGGCATCGGCACCCGCATAGGTTCGCTTCATACTGCACTCCTTAGACTTCCTGCTCACCCCACCTCCAGCGTACAACAGCACCTCTTTGAAAGTGGGCATGACCGTTTCAAATGGTGAGTGGACTGGGGTAATGCAGGAGCATGCCAACATTTACTCCAGAACCGGGCTTCTACGCCGACGGACGCTACGGGATCCGCACTGAAAGCGTCGTTATCGTCCAAGAGGCAAAGACACCAAATAACTTTGGGAATGGGTACCTTTGTTTTGAACATGTAACGATGGTGAGCGCCTTCGGATGAGAGGGATCGCGTCTTGATAAGCTAACGCTGAATTAGTGTCCTATCCAAACGAAGCTGATCGATTTTTCACTTATGACCGCACAGGAAAAGGAGTGGCTCAACTCGTATCATGCGGAGACTTTGGAGAAGGTAGGACCTTTGCTCCGTAATGATCTGCGCGCTCTTCAGTGGCTAGAAAGAGAATGTTCTCCTGTGTAGAGGATGATCCTTTCAGATGCGGTCGTTTAATCTTAGAGCACCTAGCAAAATTTTATGCATCACTGCTTTCACGAACGCTGGGACCTGTCACTCGTTGCACTCGTTAGAACACCATGAGATGGACAGACGAGTAAAACCGTTTATTTTCTTGTTCCATTTCTGTCTGTTGAGAGACATACGCTATGCAGGACATTACTAACAGTCTAATGTGATTCCCCGCGTCTCGTGTGCAACTCTGGAGACACGAATGCCATGGCGTGAGGCGCACCCCCACTAGTCTGCCGCTCCGGCCGAACCATTTATCCTGTACACAAATAAGATGATCATAGAACACTTGGGGTTTGCATCTCCCCACAAATTCAATACTCTTTCCAGCAACCAAAGGTCTGAGGCATTGGTAATAATCTACCATAGCTGACTTCGAGCCTAGGGCTTTATGCAGGAGGACGATTCCAGTGATACCCTAAAAATACGTCAGCTGGCAACCATAAAGTAGGTGAAACATTGTACAATAATCCCGCCACGCCAATAGTTGATCGAGTTGTACGACATCAACTCGCAGATATCCACCCGCCGATTCTAATTCCTGTAACATTTGATGTGCTACCCATTCACCGGAATCTCCGGCCCATATGTAACTTGGCTTAAAGTGCGGTATGAACGGTGGCTTTGCATACAAGGGGTTATGGGTGATGACAATCGGCTGACGTTGTACACTAGCGCCATCTGCAGGTACGGGGACGCCCGTATTGGCAAATAGTACAGGGTGCTACCAATCCGCGATCATCTGCAATTTGTTAAAATGAGGATGAACCGTAAGTACTCATAGACATTATCTCTGAAGCAAGTGATGCACCTGATAGCGTCTTTTCCAACCTGCATTTATATACACTGCTCCGCATAGTGGAGCTACTATGGGTATAGTGGTGTGTTGGTCGACGTAGATTACAGCGCACGGACGTTTCTTCTGTGCCGGATTTCCTGTCCAGGAACCTGAGGATATCGCCAAGTAGATGCGAGTGGGTTTGTACATCACAATATCTCCGGCAACGACAAGCTGTATCATCTCGCCTGGAGATGATACCTGAAGATCCGCTGAAAGAAAGGGATGTACAAATAACAAAAGTCAGCTTCGAGTCTTAAATAAAAAAATGGAGTTTGAAAGCTGTGGTACTTATCATTCAACCAAAGCTGAGTGGTGCCATGCATAAGCGCGAGCATCGACATCCAACAAACAAATGAGCGCCCAGTGGATGTATAGAAGTGCCACAAAAAGTGAGTAGTACATATGGAGCTGCAGAGAAACCCGCCATCCTGCCATCAAGTAAACCTCCTTGTGGCGCCAGCCCTTGAGGTTCAAGAGTCAAGACGGCGATCAATTCATCACTGACCGCCATATTTGCAGAAAAAGAAGCTGAGCGCTGATGGGATATTTGCAAGACCTCGGACACTTCAAAGCTGTTGAGCGTCTGATTCGGCTCTCCAGGATGTACCCACCGCTGCACATGGGATGAACTGCAACCATATAGGTATTCGCACTCTTCCACTAGACTGTCAGCGTTTGCCTCGTCTGTGTCATTGGTAGGGCAGGACAGGATACTGCTGAATGGGTCCTGGTCCGTGGAAGAGGCGGGAGGTTTGTACAATCTGAAAGTGCAGGATTAGCTGGTAGTACTTGTGTATGCAATGCGAACCATCCTTCAAGTCGTGTCCCCTCTTGCACTGACAGGACTGAAGGAGGAAATCATTTTAGTAAGTAGAAATTTCATAATTTGGCAAGTGTGATTCGAGACACCCGATCTAATGGATGATGACGGAATACCTATTGGCTATGCAGCTTTTTGTGCATGATGTGTAATTACCCGGTAGCCTTCTTCTTTCAAATCCCCCGTCTAAGTAGCTTTCTGAGCCCACGGTAAGTGTTATCTTGGGGAAGGGTAACTTCTCATCTCCCAAGTCGATCTCCGGGTATTTGGTTTCCCTGCCAGTTAGCGTGCTGATTATGTGGTGCGATCCCAGAGCAGATGCTGATAAGGATATGAGATCATATGACATATCCAGAGAAGAGCGTTTCAAAGGGACTAGCCTAGGATTCAATCCGTGATTCGTCATAAGCTGTAAGATCAGCGTGGTGTGATATGCAAGCACTGAGCTCTGAGAGCCGGAGCGGCGATTATTGTGTGTGGCATGTTGTGTGTGCACAAGTACACGGCGTCTGATTGGCATCTCAATTGGATACAAGCAATCCCGAGGCTTTACAGAGACCTGCATAGGAAGCACAATTATTTTTTCACTCACCGAATTGCGAAAAAAATGATAACGTGCTACGTACATCCGTGATTCAGATTTTAATGATCAGAAAAGCGATCAGAAGTATGTCCCAAGCAATGGCTCGGACTCGTCAAAGAAGACTGCGACTGCCAAATAGTAAAGCCTGTGGTGACCACTGACGAATCCGTGGCGCCCGCATGGATTACCGGCGCCAGGTACCACTGGCAAAATTGATAAAGTTCGAGATGTATGAGACAGACAAGGTAAAGGAAGGTCCAAGGATTCGGACTCAGAGGTTGAGGCGGCGACTGACTCCAACATGTCATTACCTTCTTACGTATAAAGTATCACATGATATCAGCCTGAGGGTTTGACTTGTTTCTCCTGCCATAGCTAGTGCAGATTTGGAAACTGCTCCCCGAAACGCAACAGTGACCCATCGATATTAGTGATCACAGTGGCGTCAGGCGTCAGGATCATAAGGCTAGGGCCTAAACATTTAAGCAACAAATGGGCGTCCGGGTCTGAGTCACTCAGGCTACAGCTGTTCAGTTTTAATACCGCACCGTGACTGACTCAGATTGCTGCTAGTGGGCAGCCAGAGGCAATAGCTC
>JABBWB010000131.1:0-109261 GCA_016628085.1 Suillus occidentalis
AAACACTTTGATCAACTCGTGCAAAAAATTTGCAGCGGTTGGCACACAATCAGCTGGTTCGTAAACACTTGATGCTCATCATGCAACTATAACTCGGCCATCATCATGCAACTACTCCCTGGACTTGGCACTCATCATGCAATGAACTACCAGGACTCAACCCTCATCATGCAAATACTACAACTCGACTCTCATCATGCAACTAGTACCAGGACTCAAGTCACTCGACCCTCATCACGCAACTACTACAACTATCTAGCAGCCGCATCTCATTTTCGTATGTTCCTTTATCTACCATATGTAAGGACCAGGTGTTTGATCCCGCAGAACCAATTCACGTCGACTCTGTGTGTGCACTCCACTCGAGCCCCTTTGATTTTCCACTTTGACTCACGCATGTACTCCCACTCAGGCTTGGGGCTCTAATTGTGCCCATTTCATGCCATGGTGTGTTGTGATCCCTCCCAGTTCAACTTCCTTTGTCATGGTGTCCTGCTGCTCCTTCCACGGTATTGTTGGCATTATGCATCTCCCTTTATAGAGACCGAGGACGCTACTTTCGGTGGTGGAACTGCGCCGCCCAATGATGGCATCTATTTAATCAATACTTGCTGATTACTGCAATCACAGGTGATGAGACCGTCGTCCGTAGGTGAGCTCTTACAAAGTCTCATTCTCGTATGTTTGTCACATCATGATATATAGATTGAAATGGTAGCTAGTCTAGTAATTTACTCTCCAATGCGACTGATTGTATCTTTGAGGTGCGAAGCTTCATCATTGAGCTCATCACTCCCTTCATCGTCTTGACCCTCCATCTCAGTGAAGTCATGTTGCATAAGTGGAATTGGGCCACTGTAGCCTTTGAGTTGGCGAATGTTGTGTAAGTGACAGCGGTGGATGTTGTTGATGCGATGGTGGACTGAGTATTGCCTCTTCAACTCAGCAGCAAGGAGAGAAGATGGATCATCAGCAACCAACATCTCGATGACTTCAATCATCTTTCCATCGTCGTACTCAACCCAAGTGTCAAGACAGCCTATCTCCACGTTCAAATGGACGATTTCCTCATGAGATCGGATGAGTTTAAAGTATTTGGCACCCATTTCCTGAGTTTCAGGTACTGCCCATGGTTTTGAAAGAAAATCATGATGAGAATATTTCAGAAGGGTAAATTCACCAAGAGTGGCATACCCAACAACGTCGGCATAGTCAAGGATAGGTTGAGGAGGTATTTGTAGTGGTGCCAGTTGATTATATTTCTCTAGCGCATTACGGATGGTAGCAGAGTGGCAAGCAATAGCTTTTGAGATGTACTTGCGCATTTTGTAGCCTTAAACAAGTTAGCGTGATTCATACAATGCAATATAATCATACCTGTGCCCGCAAGATTGGCTTTTGATAACTCAAACAAGCACTGAATTACTAGACCTTCCAGTTCCTCCACAATTCAAACAAAGTGGTGCTCATGCGAGTACCACAGTGCCAGAGTATACTCATGGTGCATAGGTGTCCAACGTTCAGTGATGCCATGCCTTCGTTCAAAATCCTCGACAACATTTATTTGTAACTGATACCGTCGAAGCACAGATAGACGCTGGGCTTCGGCTGTTTTTGATTGCTGGCGAGTGCTTGCATTTAAGCCGGATGACGGGCTGAAATCTGCAGGGGTGTATGTGAGGTAGGGAACCGAGGTCATGCCGCCATAGGTTGACCTATATTTTGGGGTCAGTTGACGAGATTAAGTAATGGCAATCACTCGGCAATCACTTACTCTGCAATACAAAGCTTTTCAAGTTCTTCAACATATGATGCTGCTATGGCATCAGACGGTGGTTCTTCAGCTAGATTGTTCAGAAATTCAGATTCTTCTTGTTGCCATCGGATAAAGTCGTCCTTGGTTACTGACGTTCGAGCCATGAATTCTTCTAGCAATTGAGTATGATCCTCAATAATGCCAAGCGCTTGCACATAATTACTGTGCAAGAAGTGGCCTACATAAGATTGATGAGAAGCGCACAATATCCAGTATTACATCGGACTTACTCAACTCAAGATATTTGTCTTGGTCCCACTGGTCGAAATGAAGGTCTATAAATTGCACCCAGTGAAAATATGAGGCGTGACGGATCAGAGCTGCAGGCGCCATTAGAGCTGGAGAAAATACAGTTCGCATGTTTCCAGGTCTTCATTACCTGAAGCCTTGGAGGTAAAGGGGATGATGGTGCAGCTGGCATTGGCGATTGTGCGCGTACCCATGAAAAGCTGTTGACTGCAACAATGAGATTCAGTTCAGCGGCTGAGATGGCCAATGGAACTAGCCGCGATGGTTTTACGGGATGAGCAACCAATGTCGTGGCCAAGTCCTTGGTCTTGACCACAGACTTCAAGCAACCGATTGATGACAGAAAGCCCATACTTTGCAGCTAGAAAAGAATAAAGTCAAATGTATATAATTATAAAGAGAGACACACAGTTCACCACTCCAGTTTCATCTCTGCAATACACTCTACGAATCCATGCCGACATGCCAAGATAAATATTCCGGTCTGCTCAAAGACAGAGATCTTGTCCTCCTCCACGGACTTGGTGGCGGTCCACTTCTCGGTACAGGTAATATTCTTACCCGTCAAATGTTCACCCGGCCGGTTACAAACATCATTGCGAAACCGCTCAACTGCCGAGACGGGTATGAAATAGCGACTGCGAAACAAGCGCTGGTCCGCAGACCCGGAACCCTCTAGACGTTTGGTTGAATGGTTGCCATCCATGGAGTGAAGTCTGCGTGGAATGAGTTGCGGTTCATTGGGTTGCTGCAGTAATATGATGTTAGACCGAAGTACAGGAATTTGATTATTGGACATACCTCAAACCCACAACACGGGCAAGAACCTTTGAGATGCCAGTCAGCGCCATCTCGGTTGAGCGCATGGTCGACTAATTGCTGGACCTCTCGTTTGACTTGAAGGTAGATATCAAATGCGATCGCAAACTGCTCACGCAAGTGACGAGAATAAGTTACCTAAACCTTGGGTTGTTAACATATTGATGATCAATAAACAAAACAAAAAACTTACATTGTGAAGGGTACAAAGAACCTTTGTAATAGATTGAATGCTAAATGAAGATTGGCGGCGACGAATTTGATGGTATAGTTCGAGACAGTGGAGATGAATGGCAACAGTGGGTTGCACTGGAGAGCAGCTGAGTAACCCATAGCGCAGGAGCGCCACATTGGCAGGTTCCCCAGGTCGTTGTAGAATATCTATGTTAGTGGTGAAATCTATGACATTGCTGGCAGTGTTAGCGTCCAATAAATATAAGAAAGTAAAACATACCCATAATACCAACAGCAGCTACACTAAACGCATGACCCTCATGATCACCACTGGCTTCAGTCATTTTGCATGTCCACTGCATATAAGCTTTGACAAGAGGGGCATCTGTTCTGACCATGCAGCAGTGGGCACATTGATAGTGTTGTGTTCGTGTGCGCAAATCTTGGCGTCGATGACTTCTCGCACCGCTGTCGTAGTCATTGAGTAGATTTTGGAAAGGAAGTATGTTAGCTTACCATTGCTGCACACACGTCTGGAAAAGTTCTGCGAAAAGTGGGCCACTAGCAACATCACCGCTGTCCTCTGGCTGATTGAAATCTTCGTATTCATGGGCAGTGTCGTCATACTGCGTGAAATCATTATTGTTTTGTCCTGATTCAAGTTGAGCTTCAGCCATGAGGGCACGGAAGTGCTGTGTTTCTAAAGTGTGGTAAGTATGAGAATGAAAGGTGATTATAGCACTACGTACCTCGCATTTGTTCTGCCCGCCTGCGCTCTTCCTCCAGCCTTTCGTGGCGTATTTGAGTTAGTGAAGCCGTAGTAGTACGAAGCGAATGGGATGTGTTAAGGACTGACATCTTCACCCGTGAAGATGTCGACGACATACCCTTGGAACGGGGCATATTGCTGGCTGGCACGGTGGAGGCGTGAGGGTAAGGCGCTAGATATGATAAGGTTAGTAAGCGGAACACATATAGCCTCATTACATAGCTACTGTGCATATATTAGATATTATATATAGATAAAATGGATAAAATACCTTATCGAAACAAGTATACGAAAGAGACAAGGAAAAAGGACGGGATTTGAGTGAGTTGAGCGAGCTCGTCGTGCGTGGCGATGAACAAGATGGTTTAGGTGATGTGGGAAACTATGGTGAGGCGGCGGAAACATCCGGAGCATCAGTCGGCAATTAGCGGCCTAAATGAACCGCTGGTAATTCTCGGTAATCCGGCCACCTGGATATAAGCGGATTATATAACATATGTTTTAAACATAATATATTTTATCCTACGAAGGGACTGCTGATTCCTGCGGAAAGTGCTGAAGTGCTGCAGCACAGGTGAACCCCACTACTTAGTAAGGAAGATCCTATTACATGAACGTTACTAACGAGTAAGATTAATGGTGACACACAGGTGTCCTTTGTGCAAAGAGCTGTAAGAAAGACTGTGGTAAAATTAGTGCGTATCGCGGCAACTACCGCAGCAGTCGCAGCAGTGGCGCAGCATTTTCCTTGTGCCCGGCAGTGATGATTTTGTTGTTATTTGTCCAGAAAATTGGCGCATATGTGATTGGTATCCCAGGGTATTCCCCTCTCCTCACATCCAACTTTTGTGATTGGACATTCCAGACTTCAAGGTATGCTCCCGTATTTAACTTGACTGCAAGCTTCCTCGAGTCTGTTGAGAACTGAACCGCGCCCACTGGACCTTCGCTCTTGAATGGACCAGCCACGAGTTTGCCGGTCTCCAAATTCCATATCCGCGCTGTTTCATCCCATGACCCGCTCGCCAGCCATGTGTTGTCCGCAGAGATATCAATGCAGGTGATCTCTCGTGAGTGTCCTTCGAATAATTTCACAATCCCAATCTCAACCTCACATGCTTTCAGCTCCCCGTGATTGCCATCTCCACCGCAAGTAACAGCCCATCGACCATCCCTTGAGACCCCCACCGCATATACCCTCCCGTCACAAACACTTTGTGCTTCCTCGATTTCCTTTCCCGCCTTTAGATCCCATTGCCGAGCGGTCTTATCCCAGGATCCACTGGTCATTCGCTGGCCATCTGGAAAATAGGATATGGAATAAATCCGTTGTCCATGACCCTTCAAATTCATTGATGGTGACAAAATTGATTTCTTTGCAGCTGCCTTCGTTGATGTCGAAGCCATGGCTGCGTCTCCGCTAGTGGAACTCGGTAGTCAAGTGCGGGTAAAGTTCTTTGGACGTGTTCAATGGTGAGGCGTCCCATTGTCAGCGTGCTATATGACTAACGCTGGCAGCAATTTGAAGATAGGTTCCCTGCTCAAGCTGAACATCAGTCCATCCGCGCTGGTGATACAGACGAGAATTTGGTGTCACCGAGAGGTTAGTGCTTTAGCAGCGAAGAACTTGATGGATTCCTGAATGCAAGTGCAGCTGTTAGCCTCAAGTGCCGCCTTGCATATATGTACCCAAACCCACCCTTTGGCATATCAGCTGTGCATTCCGCCCTGAATCTTTCCATTCATCGCTTCTCGCCTCACAGCCATGGCCGCCCTAATGTCACTACCATGACTAAAGCGTCAAAGCCACCCAATGCTGGGCGACAACATATTTATCTTTAATTTCGCTTCAGACGCGTGAACACCTACAAAGACCACCTTTCTTCATCCCTTCTCATCAAACTGTTCTGAGTACATGCGTACGCAACACAACAGACACATGAATGCTTAGGAAACTGTTTTTTTATCGTTTTTGACCACGTCTCAATCACCTTATGCATTCAGAACGTCATTTCCGTTATTTCAACACCTCTCTAACGCCACGATGAGGCGCTGATCCACAGAATTCATGACCAGCAATTGTCATGTCGAAAATTGAAATTTAAAAGTGTAACCTGCATCCGACCAATGCCCATCGACGTCACCCAGAATCGACCACAAGGTGTACAGTGTACAGCCGAGAGCCACAGAATTAACGAACTTGTAGTTCGAGCTCCTGATCCACCACATTCCCCAACCCTAACATCCAATCTATGTGATTGGACATCCTAGATATCAAGGCGCTTCCCCAGGCGTAACCTTACTGTCAAACTGCGCCCACCTCATCTTCGCTCTCACCGAATGGACCAGCCACGAAGTTGATCTCCCTCAAAGGAGTCATGAAAAGTCTGAACGTAAGACATACCCACTCGGCCCCAAAAGCAAACTTGAAAAGTGCGGAGATCGATTGGAACTCGCTCGGATCAACTCGAGCGACGTTGGGAAAATAGGCGGATCCCAAAACACACGAGGGCTGATCCAGTCGTCGACTCGAGTATACGTATTCTGGTGCACGATCGAAGCCAGCGCAAGGTCCGTTGACACATGTTAGTAAACAGTCAGCGATCGGACCAGTCAAGCGCGTATCCAAAGTGATGCTCGAGAGAGAGGAGGACAATCTGGACTCCAAGGGACTGCAAGAGCATTGCAAGATGTATTCAAAAAAATGGTCCTTGAAAAGAGGGTCTGGAGAAGCGGAGATTGATATCGATCGGAAAAGATTATCGATCATGCGGGACTCGATATCCAGTCCGTTCCAAGAGCATAGGAGACTAGAGGATTTAAAACCAGTGGTGGTGAAGCCGATGATTTGGGAGTGAGACGTATCCTCGCTTGAATCTGAGCAACCATGTCGTCTAAGTCGCATGCTCAGCGCTGCAGCCTTGATACTTGTTCGCACAATGTTTGGGTTGTGGTTGATTCCGAACGAATACCACAAATGCCGTATGAAGTTTGGAGTTTGAGCGAGTGAAGCAAGTGAAAGTAGAAAGGAGAGAAGCTTGGTGCGGCATCTGATTACTGACGGAAACAAACGTCTCACCTGTCTCACTATAGCCCATGATAAAGTAATTTGATATCATTTTAATCTTGGCCAGATCAACATCTTCTTTGAGTGAACGTGTAAGATGCCTCGAGTATCGCAGATGGCATCGGATTTATATACATGTGTGAAGTCATCAGTTATGGAGGATACAATGAGTATACACGAATTCAACTGCGGCCGTGAGCAACACCAGAGCTGCTATTGGCTGCGCCATCCTGGTGAGGTATGTCAACGCGCTCCAAGCGCCATCGAGGAGGCATCCTCAATCTGCCATGCGACCAACACGAGTAATAGCAGAGGAACGCTGTGCACCAGTGCACGTCTGGCAGCGAATCAATGTCAGATGTTTCGTTTTCCTGCGGCACGGTACCCTGTTGGCCAGACGGATGTCGAGTATCGTCTAACTTCTTGTATTCCGGTAGTTTGGCAGCAGCGAGCCGCTATGGGGCGCAAATCAGAAAAGGCGCAGAGAAATGAGAAAATGAACGTTACAGTGAATTTGCGGCCTGGTGCAACTTCAACGACTGGTGGCCCATGGCTGTGTCTAGGTACGAGGAAAGAAAGATGCTGTCGTAGGGATTGTACGATTCCGTTTGAGGGTGGAGGCGGAGAACGCATTTCAAACTGGATGCACACTCGGTCATGTAATCTGAGTTTTGTATAAAAAGTGAAGACTGACGTGGTCAAATCGAGTTGCGGGCTGAGTTGAGAGAGAGGATGGTAGGGGTAATGTGGCGGGGACCTGTTGTGTCATCATGGAGCAAACTGTCGAAGAACAGAGATATAAGAATCACAACATACATCTAGTGGATCACGGGACTGGATGCGGCGAACAGGGACCATGTTCCCGCGAGGGAAGCGAAGGAGTTTGGAAAGGCGAAGGAAAGCAAGTTGCTGCGAGTCTCTTGTAGGCTGAGATCTCTGCACCATAGGTATGGTAGATATCGGCGGTCTGCAGTGCCCGGCAGGAGGACGTGTTGTATGAGACTGCAATGAAATCAATGAGTGGTGTCATGAGGGGATGAGATGCGCACACGCAGTAGGTGATCGAGGTTTGACTTTTTGCATGTAATATTCTGTAATGGGATGTTATCACATGAACAGTACATGTTTGGGAGAATGCATACATAGGCCTGAGCAAGGACGTCGGGGGGAGTATCGCAGATGCAGATCTTATCATTGTTTTCGGTGTATGTCGCGTAAGCTAGTTGGAGTGAGTTGGGCGAAAGCACAAGTCTAATGGGGTTCTGAACATCGAAGGAAGCGAGGAGCTGGCGGGACTCGACAGCCCACAGCTTGATGGTGTTGTCGTTGGAAGCGCTAGCGAGAAGAGCATCGTCAAAAGAAAGTGCTAGCCCACCAATGGTCGTGGTGTGTCCTTGAAAGGCCGTTCCGATAGTCTCCAGCGTTAATCCGTCGAATTCGTATATGGTTGTGATGTCCTCCTCCTCGGTGAAACCGAATGCGGCTATGATGGTTTTGTTGTTTGTCCAGAATACTGGCGAATATGTGCCTGGTAGTCGACCAAATTTCCCAACCTTCACATCCAACTTCTGTGACTGGACATCCCAGACTTCAAGATATTTGCCCGTATCTGACTTGACTGCAAGTTTCTTCGAATCTGGGGAGAATCGAGTTGCGCCCACCCAATTTTCGCTCTTGAATGGACCAGCCACAAGTTTGCCAGTGTCTAAATTCCATATCCGCGCTGTTGCATCCCATGACCCGCTCGCCAGCCACATGTTGTCCGCAGAGATGTCAATACAGGTGACCCGATTTGAGTGTCCTTTGAAAGTTTTCACAATCCCCGTCCCAACATCACAGGCTCTCAGTTCTGCCCTATCCCAATCTCCACCAGCAGCGACAACCCATCGGCCATTCCTCGATACCGCCACTGCATATATCCTCTCCTCGCAAACACCCCGCGCTTCCTCGATCTCCTTGCCCGCCTTCAGATCCCATTGCCGAGTGGTCGTATCCTCAGATCCGCTGATCATTCGCTGGCCATCTGGAAAATAGGAAATGGATCTAATCCATTTTCCATGACCCTTCAAATTTATTGACGGTGTTAGAATCGATTTTGTGGCAGCTACTTTCGTCGATATAGAAGCCATGGCTGCGTCTCCTTGAGCGATACCTAGTAGTAGTCAAGTACGGGCAAGGTTTCTTCGGAAGTGGAAGTTTAACGGTGACTTATTCCGTTGTCAGCGTGCTATGTGACCGACGTTGGCAGAAATTCGAAGACGGGTCCCCTGGTCAAACTGAATATCAGTTCATCCGCGCTGGAGACACAGTTGGACGAGACTTTGGTCTTACCGAGAGGCGCTTTAGTAGCAAAGAACTCCAGAAAGGGGAATTCCTGGATGTGAGTGCAGCTATTTGCTTTGAGCACTGCCGCCTTGTTTATATGGACCCTAACACCCCCTCTGCATGGCAGCTGTGCATGTCATGACCAAAGTGTCAAAGTTGTTTGTCCTTTTCCCACCCGACGATGGGCGACAAAACATTTGTAGTTGCTTTGGACGTGTGAACGTCTATAATAGACTCCATGTATCAAACTTCCACTTCCTTAGTGCTGGACCCTCAGGCCCACACGTCATCATCCTATATCATATGGGCTTCACTCGTTGGATGCAGGTGGGTCAAATTCCCTCATGCAGAGCTAATTCTGGGATCAGGCATCCTAAGTCTGTTCCGCATAAAGCTTTAGAATGTGTATTATCTTGGGTTGTTGTTCGTAGCCGGGATGAATTTTGGCATGCTTGGTACAGGAAATGATGTATGCTTGTCGGACAGAATAGAGGTGTCGTCTATTGTTCGTCGTGCAAACCGCACAACAGGCACTGCAGATGGTGCTGTGCTTTTCTTGTCGTCTTCGGTGTATATAGTGACTCAGAAAGGTTTCGATCTTCCTCGTAAACATGTGGTGTTTCGCACTCTTCCAGGTATGCAAACCATTGCCTGTGCGCAATTCCTTCCTTGTTGCGAGTGCCAAGCGTCGCTGTTTTAGGTCTCCGCATTCTTTCCTTTAACAGAAACACGCAGCGTGCCAGATTCAGCCTCGTCGCAGTACTTGCCGTCGTTCGGTGTTTGTGACCTCCTTGTGTCCAATGTCTTTACCTTCCTGGTTGATAGTTTAAGCAACTCAGAAATCATCCTCCAAAAGTTGTTTGAGATCATCACTATCGTATTGAGCACAGCCCTGTGAGTGGAGGTCGACAGCTCTAATCATCCTTGGATCTTGGCGTTGCGCTTAAATCCTGGACGGTAGTTTTGATATCCAGGTTTCTTGTATTAGTACTGAACTTCTTACCCCACGAGGCTTGCAAATTCAAATGCACGACCAGGAGTGAAAGGTGTGATTTTGTTTAGAGATTAAGCAGGTGAAAGCCGCTTCAATATTCCCAAGCCCGTTGCAAAGCTGTCGCAAGAGTTCCGAATATATACACAAATGTGACCTGGAGGAAGGATCCGATCGCAATTGTTATAAGCTGTTTGCTTTGCTTTGATCGAAAGTATCGACGAAATGTCGGCACGTTGAGAAACGTATCCCACAAACGAAAGGGAGATATGGCACTTCCACCATTAGTTGAACACGCTTTGAATCTGTAAGTGAATTGATATTCATTGATATTCAGAAGAGATGATTGCGTGAATGCAAGGTATACGGTAAATCATGCATAGGAGGGACAAAACGTGTAGTTACATCAGATTCCCTTCGCTCCTCCGGTGACAAACAGGACAACCCTGATGGATTTTGGCCCGCACTACAGAAGCGCTAACAAACAAAATGAGAAATGAGAAAAGCGTGGATGGGTGAACTCACAAAGCAATCTTAGCGCTTACTCCACTGGCAAGCACAGTTAAGCCTGTACTGGGCTCCTCGTGGTTGTAAATGTCTATCATGCCATCTACGCAGCTGGCATGAACTACATGATGACACAAGAATAGCAAAAGAAGGTCTTGTGGTGATTGTTGTAAGGGTTGCGTGCATAGCACACAAATCGTTCTTGCTATAACAGACATCGAGTTTATCAATGACGCAAGAGTACAGCAACAAGTTTTCGCACATTTCATGAAGAACCCGCTATTCTGGCCCTTTGAGCGCGTCTTGGCAAGGTCAGAGCTGTCACCATTAAGAATTGTTTGGCATCCCTCCAGAAGGGAGATTTGAAGATGGAAGTCATGAAGAATCTTGATTAATGCTTCCTTGAGGCCAGGAATTTCCAACCCGTTCTTGATCCGACGAATCAAACGGATGGGGTCAATTTCGGCTCCGACATTTTCCAGTAGACCGCGGATGAAAGCTACAGAGAGTGAGCCATGCAAAATTTGGTTTTCATCAATTGCTTACTTGGACGCGTTTCAGAATATTTGAGAAGGTCTTCCCAAAGGTCATCGTCACTTTGCTCTTTAGCAAACTCGATGGCCTGGGTTTGCTGATTGTCACTCTTTGTTGGTTTCATCTGCCAAATAACGTACCATATGCACATCGCCTAGGCGTTCAATAATGAGCGTTAACGCCTTCTTGTTGTTACCCATGCGACCAAGTAAGAACACCATTTCGGTTACAAGATCCCTATTCTTGCACTCGTTGTACGCCTGAAGGATGTCAGACAACAATGTAACCAGCTTCAATGAATGACGGACCGCCTCAAGATTATACCAAGTGCTTGCCCGAAGTAAATCAATCAAGCGGTGTGTTGCAAATTCGGCGAACAGCGTAACCTGTAGATGTACATCAATACAACAGGAATTCAAACTCATGTCCACTGGTGGCTTACCTGAAGATCGGCGAACTCAGACCCAAGCTGAGAGTCCTTCTTAAATAAAGCATCTAGGTAAAGGAAGAGATAGAAGGGGCGATCACGGAGCTGCTGAACTACGCGGACGATCTGTTCAACTATTCAGACAAGTTTAAAGACAGGAGAACATGATCTCACAGGTATAGAATGGATATGATCCACCAGTAGAGCGATTGCTTCGCTGGAACTTGCTTCAGCTTCCGTGCCTTCTTGTTTCCGCCTCTCAAGGAGCTCTTGATCAAACTCGATCAACAAGAGCACTTGATCCTTCACATCGGTGAATAGATTATGCTCCCGGATGAGTTCAAATACATTCTGTCGTCTGAGGCGGAGGAAAAACGGGAGGGCTTTTCCGTATTGGCGATTGGCAGTATAACTGGAGCCGAGATTAGCGAGAATTAAACAATTCCATGGATTACACAAACAGCTCAGCTAAGCATTCCATGAGAATGACGGCGTCTGGTGCGGGTAAGCTTCCTTGAGGATGATGACGATGGTGATCGGTCAAGTTCTGCTTGCACCGCAACAATGACGGCGGATACATCATAAATCGACTTCGGCCACTCCTTGATAGTGCGCATTAGAGACTATGCAACAGATCAGTGCTAATTACGTCCAAGACATCCATATGATATACCTGCCTATCATGCACAAGGAAGTGCGCAAGAATCATCTCATAGACCTAGGTGGCCAAGTTGGGGTGCCTCTGTGGGGACATGAGGAATGATTACCTGCGAAAAAACAACAGCTAAGCTGCATACATATGGCATTAGAATCAACCCACCTGCAGTTGCTTGCTTTGAGCAAAAACAAAAATCCAATTTTCCCAAGCGTTCGACGTCTGTGTTACAGACAGTCGGGCATATGCTTGCAGCCTTAACAAAGTTGCCTGACAACAATTTAAGCTGATGTCTGCAGAAACTGGTATCAAAGGTGGTGTTACCCTCAGCCACCAAATGTCTGATATATCGCTCTCCTATAGCGACAGGACTGATCTCAGACTGATCGCCAGTCCGCAGAGCGTTCGTCCTCGTCAAGTTTCTCTGCTTCTTCGAGAGCTTCGTCATACCGCTGATGATCTACGAGCCACAAGATGTGATCCTTTCTGTCCCTGGGGCCGCACGATGACAATATCTTTAGGGCTAATTACGACGTGACATCTTCCGGATGAATTCGACCCGTCGACCTCCGCCATCACATAGTCGTTACAACTCCATGCTTGATAATTCGTGACACCAAGTGCATCGGCCGATAGCTCTTCACCTGTGTGAGAGATTATCCGTAGTTCAGGGCGCTCAGCTGTTTTACGAGCTTGTCTTGCACGATCTTCCGTCATTTCATCGCCGTATGTATCTGGCGCTTGGTAGGCCAATATCAAAAATGATGAAGGCGTTGTGTCCTGCACAGGAAGATCCGTCCTGAGATCTTGGCATCGAGAGTGAGTTTAGATAAAATCCCTGAGATCCATGCAGTCAAGCTGGAATGCGGCAGGTGATCTCAACAATGAAAGGGGGCTGATTAGGAACTGCCTGATGCGGTCGCCGTAGATGGGCGTTCTCGAATGCGCGCAATCTTTATGTAGTCCGCCCATCCTATCAGGAGAGTCGTATCATCTTGCCAATGTAAAGTGCACTTGAAAAGGTCCGCACGAGGGCTATCATTTGGGCGCTCGATAAATGTAATGCGCATCTGGGACTGGGTATCGTAGATCTTGACACCCTGCTCATGAACAGTGAAAATATGGCCAGGATATATAAATGAGAACCCACCAAGTCATTCGCCCACGCGATCAGGCGTTCCCGCCATCGTACATACCACACTGGACCTTCCCCAGAGTGGAGGACTGTTTCTTTATGCCCCAACCAGCCCTTCTCTCTCAGTACAAGTGTCCCAGCCATACCTCCGCACACAAACGATCGAGTGCTTTTCTTCGCAAAATTAGGTTCTAGTGCTACAGTCCGGATTGGTCGCTTCATGTCGAACATGTATGACTCATGGGTCGAGAGGGATTGAATAACGACCTGTCCTGATTGTAAAATTATTAGAATTTAATGGTCGAGCCAAAATCAACCCCTACCATCGATAGAAGCAGTCGCCACGAAGTCCGCAGTACTGTCAAATTCCGTATCACTCACCGAAGCTTGATGTGGCTTGTACGACTTGATGCGTTTGCCCGTTAAATCGATAATGTGAACAATGCCATTATGTGTTCCAAGTGCCTAGATAATTCAGGGGTCACTCCTTTCCTCCTCACGTTCGAGTAGAAGCTTTACCAAAAGATTATTGGAAACCGCAAGAGCAGAAGCCGAGTCCTTCTTGAGAAGGTCGTTGATCGCCCCGCCCATACGCTCATATTTTAGAGTCGGTTCCTCCTCCTCCTCGTCTTCGTAATCATCGTCACCTTCTTCTTCTTCCCCTTCTCCTTCCCCATCGTCCTCCTCTCCTTCTTCATCGTCATCTTCATCTCCGCTTTCAGACTCGTCCACGCCGCTTTCAGACCCATGCGCTACATCCCTCGAGTCCACACATCCTATCTCTAAAGGGTTCTTGTCATCGCTATACGAGTTCGTCCGTCGCAGTTCAGCCTTCGTATTTCCACTGGTAGAATGATGAACCCCGTTCAATGACGAGGGCATGACATCGGTATGGTGATCGTTTGCTGAAGGGTTGCATCCATTCGGTGAGACTTCGGAGGGAAAAGAACGGGTTTCCTGCCAAGGGTCAAGCTCTGGACCATTCATGGGGGCTGCACCAGCCATGAAAAAAGCTTTACAAGCACAGGATACAGTTGCCAGTGAAACTACCAAGACCAACCACTACTTCGCAACCTCCACAGTACTAATCTGCAATAGGCAACAGACTGTTTGCACTTGTTAGAACCAAAAGGTTGGCAGTGCCAAATAAGGATAAACTACTCCTATGGCATACAGTGAGTACTGGTGGCTCGGGCCAACGGGACGGACCAGCAAACGGGGTCGTTCGAAAATACATATATCGTGCAGTTCTCACGACACAACAGTGAAATGAGGCGCGTTCTGATCATAATAAACAACAGACTAGACTTGACAGCATCAGGATACACCTCTGGCCTCCATCAACTAGCCCAATTACATGTCCGAAGAACTGGAGGCTGAAAACAAGTAATATAATTAGATAATTTAGTCCTAGTAAATGATCAAGTCAAATAGCATGCATAAAACGAATATCCGATCCATGATAACCAACATACGGAGGTGCAGGACTGAGGGGCACAGGTTCCCCACTCATAGTCATCTTCTCCTCAACAAAACCCTCCTCCCCCTGCTGCGAAACCCCCGGATCAGTCTTCTTCGAGCGCTTCTTCCGAACCCCCAACGGACGAGAAAGCCTGATAAGGTCTTTCTCATCACGTTGCGGATGAGCCGGTTTCCCGAACGATCCAAAAGCTCCGCGATCTGGGTCGAGGACTGCATTGTGAAGGCTTGGATGTGTAGCGGGTAGATGGTCGGGGTGGAGGGACGCTCGGAGACGCGTTCGAGTTCCTGTGTATTGTCGGAAGATGCGGATAAACTTCTCGAAGACACTTTCATCCGGCGCAGGGCAGCCGCATTGCATGTATGGGATATGAAACCGTGACTGAGTCTTGATCAGTAATGATTCTGAACTACAAGCATCATCCAGATTACCTGCCATGCACGACATGTATCATCAAGGGCTGTTGAAAGAATGGATTCTTCTGTGGCAAGTGGGCTGTCGAATAGATTAGATTGTCTCAGCTATGAACCAGGAGACTTCACTCACTGGTCAACGCGACGGCCGATGTATATATCACAATCAACACCATACCTTCCACCCATAAGCTGATGGCTGTGCCAGATTAAGTCAATGTCGAGAGTAGGGACGGCCATCAAATTCGGCGAGGCTGCTGTTAAATCGAGGAAGCTATAGTAATGATCAGATCATTATTGCGATATCACGGTAGACAACTTATGTCCTTACCAGTGATAACGGAGCAGAGCATGTTCCAGGAGTTGCAACTTATCGCCTTCCTTGAACGTGCCAGGTATAAGCCAGCCTAATTCATCGATCCGTTTGGTAAATATCCCCTGTCGCAGCACCTAGCCAAGTAACATTAGAACTATCGAAAAAGCAGAAATATTACAACTCACAGCAGAAATGAGGTTGATAGAGAACGGACTGTCGTCTTCATACGCACTCAAAATTTTAGTCCTCCTTAATTGAAGTGAGAAATCGATGTTAACACATCGTGGGATCACATACGTCGCCTCTGGTTGGTCTCTAAGGGCTACCGTTATAGCATCTTTCAACACCGGCCAGGAATAACCAACATTTTCCTTGATTTCATTCTCCCAGTCCAATCGCGCGATGCGCTGGTCAGAAGACCCACGACTCTTCCGACAAAACTGTGATGACTGAGTCAGTTGATCTTTGACCTCCTTCGCCCGTCGAGGATCTCGCTTTCCATTGCCAAAAAATAGACTCCCGCTGTGATATTATCAGCGAAAGCAATAATGTTGAGTATAAAACCACTCAACGCCATGTAATTCTGGCCTCCATCCTCCAACTCTGTCAAATCTCGCACAAACTTTGCTACAGCTAGATTCCCTTTTGTGATCTTCAGTCTACATCCTGGGAGAGGACACATCGCACTGAACTGCTGCTCCGAGTACCCAGTTCCGTTATCGTTAACGAACGCTGCGAGGTCCATTAGCGTTGGAAACGATTGACGGACTCGTGACTCACGAACAAAGACACGTGTCCGACACCGCGGACACTCCATCTGTTTATGAGTCAATTCCTCCATGGCATCAAACGGATCGAAGAATGACCCAGTTTGTTTATGCCATGTGGCCATTCGCGATGCAGATGGCTGATTCTTTACAAGTTTCCCAATATTGATCTATACATGGTCAACTTGTGTCCAGGAAAATAACTGTGAATGAGGACTGACGGAAGCGACGACGGACGTGTTGAGCAGGCGGAGCTGCTGAAGAATGAGGAGACGTTCACAGTCTTCTTCGTACCAACTGCCGCAGGTGGAATTTCGAATCATCGACTCTGCGGAGATAAACAATATGCAACATACCACGGATTCAATAGATACGCATGCCAAACCATCCAAACATCAATAGGCGGGAAATGCTTGCTGATAAACTTTTCAAGAGGTACGAATTGCAGAGACTTGACCCATCGCTCAAACCTTCAAGTTGCCCAGGCGTCACAGCGTGTACGTCAAATGGAAATGGCTCAACGAACCTGTCAATAGCCAGGGTGATAAACCATATCCACCGGCTCTCTTTATCCATTTGCGCAGCGAAGGCAGGAATCCTGCGGTCCTTGCATTCTTCTACTATCACCCTCAGATTGTGGAACGCTCTCAGGAGGCGGAGGTGCCCCTGAACTTGTGCAATGGACACGAGCGGACCTGAGGTCCTCCGCGAGACGATTTCGAATGAAGGCCCGGGCGTTTGTCGTCGCGACGTCTGCTTAATCGCCTGGTTCTGCATGGCCACCTACAGGGCAAAGAGTTGTTGATGTGAGCTCTACAAGTCCGTGCGAACACCTTTATGTATAGCTCACTATCAAACGATCGGCTGCAAAATGGGGTGAAACGCTTACTACTAGTAGTGATTGATCGTATTTTTAATATCACTGAATCACTAGTAAGAGCGATGTTAACATGGTGATTGGTCGACGACTACTAGTGGATTGCCAAGGGCACTTACCAGAAGGGGAAGGGCTCGACCTCGGGCTTTGACAACTACTCGAACAAGCTGACAGTGCGTAGGGTCTCGTATCAAAGTATAAACCTCCAATACGAGGGCCCTTCCCGCGCTCGTGAGATGCAATTTGATAGATCTGGGGCTGTGAAAGCTGCTCTCATCGTGGCAGAGCATATCAGATGACGATTGCATCAAAAGATTCGAGACCTGTGCAGCTCTAGAGCAAAAAAATCCAGGTGACTGTCGAGTGTGGGGAATATACAACCGGTTTTGAGGCTGTTCTTCAACTTCTCGGGTAGAACCGACGTCAGCCGACGGTCGTGCATAAATGGTCAAGACTCAACGCGTTGAACAACCAACCGTGACTACAGGTACATCGGCAAAACATCCCGAAGTATACAAACCCTGTAGCATCCTGTAGCAGACGATACAAGGTGTACAATTACTGCATTCCCTACAAGGTACTGCCAGACGTGCGAGTAGCGATACAAATCCGTGCATGCGACTAATCTTAATGCATACTCCACGCGTCTTGTTTGCCTTTGTAAACTTCTACAAATCGTGTTTTTATTTGTAAACTATCACAAGTATTGTTACATTTGTACCCCGGGTAGACCCTTGCATTCATTGTAAAGTCTGGTACATACTCGTACCAGCACAATAAGTGCAATCAGCTAGAATATGGCAGCTGTTGTATATAGTCATACATCATGCTTATAATGTCATCACCCTTGACCGATTTTAAGCTTGATTACCTGAAACTTGAGTCATGGCGCAAAAGTATGAGCACATATCATCGGTTATGCAGGTTGGACTGAATTAGCACCAGAGCACTGTAATCCAGTTTTGACGCTATCTCTCTCAAATTGCTACCCCAAGAGATTTGAGGATCTTCCTGCTGAGCATTGTTCCATATTAATTGGGTGGCAAAACTGAGCCAGATGTCTCGTGTTAACATTGACCAGGATACATACACGAATGGTTTGTTATTTGGCATTTTCAGAGGACAGCATCTTGTACCGCACAAGTTTGCAAAATATAGTTTTATAACGTTTGGATTTGTCTGGGGCAAAATGCCGTGAAGTGAAAGAAGTGATCTTTGTGTGCGTCTTCACTGTAGTGGGCCTCATGGCCCACAAGTTCAGAAGACATGGTTTTGTTACTTTGCCACCTACAGCGAGTGAAGTCTTCTTAGGTATAAGGTAGCTTTAAATATCCATCTTGCGATGTCCTGTGAACGTTGGCTAACACGTCGCAGATGTAAATAGTATCATCAGTGGTTTCACCTTGATCTTGCTGGACAAGGTGTGATATTTAGCGATAAAATACTACAAAGTGCACAAAGAGATCTTAGTGTAGATTCTTACAGCGCAGAGCCCTTGCGCTACCCTTGCTAGGAAAATGCGGTTGGTCTTCACAGGTATAATGCAGCCTCGTATTTCCGAGTTTCAACATCTTGTGAATGTTGGCTGATGCTTCATGTCTATAGTGTGCATGGTAAGTTGTTTATCATAGATCTCATTGGACCATGTGTATAATTTCGTTGGACTATACCATCCAATAGACAGAACGGATCCGGATAATCAGATCGACCCAATGCACCGCCGCAAATGCAAATACAATTTAATTTCAATTTAAGAGACTAATTCCGTTTGTACTACAGTCTACTACATACTTGGCCAGATAGAGGCGTCATACATTACGAGTGCGGACTAGTCCAGGATTCAAGCTCATCATCGGGCGGTTGAAGTCATGGCAACCGACAGCCGTTCAGTCTTCTGTGGTCGGTATTCTGACACATTCCTGCGCCCGAATACCTGTCTGTAAGACGGTGATGTCAAACCAATGAAATAGAGAGTTGTAGCACCACTCACTGGTTCCACCAAAGAAGGAGGTTTTCGACCTCCTTCGCTGCTTCTGTCGAGGGACAGAGCTCGAAGTAATCAACAATATTGTGATAAAATTCTTCTTGGTCGAAGTCATCATCCATGATGCGCCATGAACCAGCGCTAGATAATGCAAACCGTAACTAAGTTCTCTAAGTCAGTAGCGAGCGTCTAGTTATGCTAGAACAATACCTGAACAGCAGTGTATGCAATAGCCCTAGGTTGAATGGATTTCATTCGTAGCAGTCCCGCGACGTCACATCGGGTACGCCTCTCCCCTGTGGTCCTCCGGCGTTTAGGGAAGTCACACGAAGAAAGAAATCCTGAAGTATTCTCAGCTGAAGTGGGAGATGTGAATATATGCTTGACTGCCTACAACCTGGCTTCAGCATGGCTACAATGAGACATAGTATCATCGAAGTGCGCACCTTCACAAGCAGTTCACCCTTGAACAAGCCCTTCGTAGGATTCTTGGTGTCATAGTGTCCATCTCTATACAAGTAAGAGGGCCAAGAATAAGACGTTACACGATAGTCGGGATGGTAGTTCCGAATGGCCTCTCGAACACTGAAATATTGATCAGCGATGGGAGCGCCTAATTACAAGTACTTACACAGCATCATCCCAGTTGTAATCAACAGGACATAGAAGTTTCCCCGTTGTGTCGTGGCGGAATCCACGACAAGATTTGTCTCGGTTGGAAATGATAGGGTTCGGTGTTGGGCTCGTCTGCATTAACCAAGAGGCAACAGCGAACTTGAGGCTGGTGGTGTCATCTCCTCTGGCTGCGTCAGCACTCCGATTAAGCTATATACAACACGCGAGTTAACTGATGTGTGATGGTGGTGGGGTTTCTCACCTTGTTACATATGCCAGCCAGTTCGGAACTTTCAGCCGAGGACTGGATAAGCATTCGCACCGAAGGGCACCATATGACCAGTTTCTTATAAGACCGATACCGTCGATTTTCTCTAAAAACAACAAGTCACAATGTCAGTGTCGTTCACTATTTATACACAACATACACCTACATCGTGTTTGAGGACTCAAAGACTTCAGCATCAGAACCGTCAGTGGTGCCAAGGGTAGTGCGTCTATCGAATTCGGAAACCAAATCTTCGACGCGTTCTGTAAGACATACGAGTCTCCGTATTACACGGCCTTCAAGAACTTGGCTATTGCTATTGAAAAATGAATGGTTTACAGTGAGTTCGCGGATATAGGACATACCTCTTCCTTTCAGCAGGTGTGCGAAGTTCAGCGTTTAGCTCCTCCAGTGCAGCGATGCGCCTCTTCAAGGACAAAAGGGTCTCAACATGGGAGCTACTAGATGGAGGAGATGGTGACATGGGATGGATGAGATGACGAAAGTCCAACGCAACTGAGCGGCTGATATATAACCCTTCAGATAATTTTTCTGCTTGTTCTGTTGGCAGAAATCTTGATATTCAACCCGACGCCATACAGACCATTCGTTTTGGGTTTGGATTGAATTGAAATTTTGAGTTGAGAATGGAAGAAGGCCGGCGATCGTTCGGTACCAGCTCCAAAGACTTGGGAAATGACTGGCGGTTATACACACTTTGCGCTCATTAATAAAAATGTAGAATGTAACCCGCACCTAACTCGATACATCTAGTCTGACGTCATGTGGAGAGATTACACGGAATGTATGTGTTATGTGACTAGCTGTTTGAGGGAGTCAACACAGTTGTCAGGCAGATGCAATACGTACAATTTTCAGCGGTGACAGTTCAAGAGTGGGAATGAGCTTGGCTCTTCCAGCGGATATGGCAAGTCTGCCGTGTACTCTTCAACCGAACATTGCGGGAAATCATGATATCAATCTAAACAACACCAGCATTGTGGCGCTTCCTAGAACAGAAAGCGATTGATGAGGGTTGGCACGTTGACTGTCTAAAATGTTCGATCAGTATTTTTTTTATCCGGTCCCGCACTGATTCGAGTCATACATTTCAAGGGAAGAGCCCGAACTACTAGTAAAAGTGAAGTAAAAATCAGTCCAAGACAGTGTACGCCCAGCCCAACGACGCTATGCAAAGGAAAGACTCGGAAATGCCCCACGGTGCAACGGAGCAGCGGCAAGTCAGTCACGTGACTTACCCCAAATAGTGAATGGGCCAGCCTGACTCGTATTACCAATTTTTTCTCCCCTCCTGGTGTCATCTTGGGCTCCTGTGAGATGATGACCAACTCCGTCATCTGCGCTAATTAGCCTGACCTGGCACACTTGCGTTTTGCTTATCTGACATTGAAATTACAAGATCACGATGTACTACGGGGATCACAATACTTAGAATATGAATGCTAGTAGTACTAGCTTTACCTTGGGCTGGAACGGCTCTCCAAGACGTTATAAAGCTTGGAGAGCATCTCCGTCTGTCTGTCAATCGCAGCTTCGATGTCCTTCCCCACTTTAAGCAAAGTTTCGTGAGTCGTACTAGTACTTCCTTTAAACTCAAAAGGTTTTGCCAGCTTGCTGCGCTTCAACTTTTGGGACACTTCAAGCACTGGCACGGACACAGCGCGTCCGACATTGGTCATATTTTGACCAAACTGGCGTGGTGTCTAAAGTACGCAGTCAATGTTATTGTCAATTAATGTAAATGATCACAGGTGGTAGGTCTGACTCACAACATCTCCGGCGTCTGAGGTTAATCTCTTTCGCTTCAGAGGCAACAGTTCACCACTATCGTCTTCAACTTGCGCGTTCCAATCATTGATCTTCTGGAACGAGAACGATTAGAAGCCACAGTAGATGATCTTGAGGCTGCATACCTGTCTGATCCCCTCAGTGCGCTGTTCAGCTTCAGGTGCGTCTGCAACCTGACTATGCAGCCTGATCTCCAGATCTTGGAGGTAGGCACTGTCAAAGTCCAGCTGTCTCTTGCTATACTGGTAGCACCCACAAGGGTACACTGGGGCGCCTTGGCCATATGCACCTTGGCCAGGACAGTTCTTATAATCGTGGCTCTGCGCAGAGTCAGGGGTATAACTTCGGCTTTGGGATATCAATGGGTGCCCTTCACATGCATTGACAGGATCTGCTGCTCCTGTGAGAAGCGCTTCCATCCCGTCATTAAAATCTGGTGAGCGCGAGCCAAAGTTATTGTGCATGACAAATTTTCTCTCTCTAGGAGGAAAGGTGAGGGGATTGAAATAATTCTCTGTTACTTATCCCTAGCGTCACTCAGATACATCTGGTCTTAGCTGTTTACATATTTTGCTGCAGGTTATGACATCACGGCGACATCCAATATGGTTTCGGAACTTGCACGCATAACCTTCCTGCCCTTCGTAAAGATTTCTTTTGATCATGTGCTGTTCTGGTCCCCCATTTACTATTGTATGGAGTAGCTAGGGCTGCTGTCTTGATTTTTAGATTACTTCCAGGTCCCTGTTTGCTACAAACACTGAGATTCAATCTATCCATGTTGCGTGGAGTGGTACTCTACTACCAAAGCCTAGAATGGAACCTTGCAGGGCTTGCGGGCACTAATATCTCGGTCATTAATTCGCGTAGTTAATGATTGGAGCGTAGAATCCCATGAGGAGCCTATGGATTATCATATGGAAAGAAATGCGTAGCAAGACCTGAATGTTAAATGTTCTATCAGAGCTCCAAAATGTAAATATCGTTATTTCGCAAGGCATTCCCAAGCTGCAGAATCCAATGGTGTCCATCCTGACCGACTTAGACATCGAAACCTATCCAAGCTTTTCCTACCCATCCCTAAAAGAGTTCCTGGCGAAACTCGAAGAAGAGGAACCGAGAAGGGCGTGGAGCGAGACATTCACTGGGTCCGCTGACTTCAATGGGCGTCAGAAACATAGATGATATAGAGATCGTCTCACCGGAAAGCCTCGTCATCTTCCATAAACTTTGTCCTCTCATGGTGATGGACTTCTTCGTCCTCGTCATCAATTGCCTTGATGCCATCCATGCAGCTGGGGCCCATGGCAGTTGTAAGACTGTAAGGTCAAACACAGGTGAGAAATTTTCAGACTGAGAGACTCTTGTGCAGACCAACCAAGATTCCTAGCTTCATCTCTCGCTGTATGGTTGAGCACCTGATGCGTTAACAAGACTGCCGGTAGATGTTCAGGGAACAGTGAAACAAGAAGGGAAACAGTGTATACTATATGTAGTGGCAACAGTACGCCGCGAGAGCCATCGATCCTTTGCCCGCGATCGCCTTGAAAGGATCAGAATCAGGGGGAAGAAGCTTGAGAGTGAGAGTGCTCTTCATATTTGTGACTGGCACCGAGGTTGCGCGGCTCAATAAGTCGCGCTCCGCATAGCTCACGAAATGGCGAGCGACAGTAATGTCATCCCAGTAGTACCTGCGCATGCGTCCGTGGAAGTCGCATAGTGATGGTGTTCCGATACGATTCTGAATATCAATAACTTCTCCTGCGCGATGTCTAGGTCTTAGGGGAATGCAACACAGCGCCATGAATACCACCAAACCCGAAATTTAATTTTGAACGATCGACAAACCAATCTCTTCATAATCAAAATTTTGAAATGAACGATGAACGTTTCGAGTGGCTGATGACAAGTCAAATTCAAAGTTTATACACCAGACAAACATCAGAATTCAGTCGTACCTTACTGCCCAATATAGCGCGCTGACCTCTCGATGTCACAAGCATGTAGCAACGAGCGGAAATGCCGACACGAACCAGCTGGTGGTATTGCCGAATCGCCAAAGGCAAGAATAAGCCCTGGTCTTCATTCAACAAATTAGCATGCGAAAATCCCTCGAGAGTCGAAGAAAACAACCAACATACCCACAAACGATGTACGAGGTTCAATCTATCAGTGTGCGAGTTATTGATGAAACGGTCTTGGGTGCGGAGGGAACATCGAGCGAGCAAGAACAAAGATAAATTAACACAGATCTAACAACAAATCAGTACAAGGTGGTATCTATACAATTGCAGAATTGGGGGTTCAACTGACCATGGAGCTCCAGGTCGACAGGATGAACGGATAAACTATCTGACTAATCAAAGCTGAGTAGGACTCGATGATACAGAGATGCAATTGGCCCATCTCTTGCGGGTCAGGACGTGGAGATCAAGCGATGCTTAATCCAGGATGCGAGAGTCCGCAGAGCTGACACACTGGCGCAAAGAAGTTTTCCGATTGCATGCAGCATGACACACTCTGAGATCCGAGGGAGCGGTCCATTAGTACAATGCAGGGTCAGTAACTGGACCAAAAAAATCTGTAATGAAGCACAGATCTAGTAAGTGCTGACGATATAACATGATTAAAAACGCTTACATTTGACGGAGTAAGTAAGAAACATGTCGTCCAACTGGGACACCCATGGCAATGACTCCCGCTCCTCTGACTTCAATGATGGAGCTGATATACTCTTGGCGAACGCCAACTTCAAGTTTGAGGACCGTCACGGTACAATGAGGTCTACTCCAGATCCAGTACTAGTACGTGTTTGTGGATTATAGGTGACCATTTTAACAGCTCTTGTTTCAGAAGCTGGAAGCTCGAGATGGCGATCATGACAGTGAGCCTCGTTCGAAGCGAAAAAGGTCTGAAGAGAATGTTGTGAGTGCGTCTGGATCGATTTTTCGACTGATACTCACCACCGTACACAGACCCCACGTGACTTTGGCCATGACGTTACTAGCATGAGGGCAACAACGGTACCTGTTGTTGAGCTTCCGCCCAAGAAACGCAGGAAGAGCGGCAGGACATTCGAGATATTTGAAGGGGAATCGCTATCTATGTTCATGCGGGAAGTTGTGGAATTGCAAGGGGCTGTGAGTAGGATTGAAACAGCCATCATCAGGCAAAGCACAATTCTTCGTGAGCTCTGTAATGTCGTTGAAAACCACGGGATGTAGATTTGTTGTAGTATATACATTCTCAATAACAATCGCTGCCAGTGGTATCGACCTTTAAGCTTTATGATTGCTGAGCGCATCGTGATATGCCATTATCGATCTAACCTATGACATGGCCAGTACTATTTGATGGCGTTACCCAGATCATATCCTTTGAAACGGCAAGTCTATATTCTAAGCCTAAGGTCTCTTCAACCGATCAAAGCTGGCGCCCTTACTGCATATCCTAATGCGACAGTATAACACAGTGATCGCACACTTTGTACACTCTGAGTTAGCAGAGCTGGGATTGGGCAAATCGTCGGCTGAGAGTGCCGGTAGAATAGCCCTATTCTGCAACCAAAAACATAGCCCGAGCTTGTGGAACGTCCTGGCCCGTCAATCCGTCTTGGGCAGGCATATCAAACATTCCTGCGAGGCCGCAGCAGGTGTGCCGATTACTCCTGTTGCTGTAGTGCCAGCAATACTAAAACCCAAGGATTCGCTATCGACGCCTCTGATTTGAACGGCTATCATCAAGGCTCCCCAAAAAATCACCTCGTTGCTGGACTCGGATTCTTCGGGTCTGGAGCTTTCGATGGCTGCCGAGGCGTTGGCAGGCGAAATGGAGGAACGAGCCAGTCAAATGCACGTTCCGGAGTTCGTCTGGTCTGTAGCGCTGTCACTGGCATCTGCGGCCGCTCCAGCAGCCAATACTTTCCTAGCTGAACCCATACAGCGCCATCACCCTCCGTCTGTGTTTTCCTGGGTGAAGATCAGTATGGCGTGGGTAGATTTCAAAGATTTTACCTCAAAAACCTTCACTGGAGTCGCCGATGGGGATACGTAGCTGCCTGTTCCTGGTCTACGAACAACTTGGAATGCTTCGCAGCGCCCACATCTATTGCAGCGAGGACGCAAGGGCAAATTGGTTCACCGTCCTCGCTGATGAGGTTTCCTAGAAAACAACACATCCTATTGGACGGGTCGCAACAAGAGCGTTACAACACAATGTCTACAAGGCTCATATAAACAAGCATAACCCAAAGTTTGTGAATCGAAGTTGGCCAGGAAATTTGGGATAAAATAGATGGTGGTGAATCTTGCGCAGATAAAGAGTTCCAAGTATATCGGAGTGCATATGAAGGCTGTCTAGATAGAGGTAGCGCATGACTTACCTTGGCTGTGATATCTGGGTTCAAGTTCAAGGGGACCCATGGGACGACTTGCTAAGTGAGTTGATAGATAGAGTCTAATGCCGATGCTGATATTTTATGGAATAGAATGCAAGAAACTAAGCAGTAATGAGTGAGCAAGAGTGCCGGAATGCGCAGTCAAGTGTGGTGATATGGCGGAAGGGCGCTGAAGGGCGGGTGTGGTCGGGTGTTGGAGGGAGGGAGTTAGATAGCGCATGGACTGCAGCAGGCTATACTTCCGTCGATGGCTCCTCCTTGCGCCATGAATTCTAGTCATCAAAATCTCGTTCGTTCCCAAGACCGCTTGTTTCCGTGTAGGCCAGAAGCATGCATCTTCTCAGCAGCTCCCTCCCTCTCTGATTTGATGAGTTAATGATTGACCGAAGGGCGATGCCATCCTATGCTTACCTGGATCCTGGCTACCAAGACTTCAACTCTACAGGATTTTGAAAAAACCTCGAACGGCATCTGAGAAAGTGAAGTAGTTCACAGCCTTCCAAGCCATTTGGCGCCCATCTAGCGTTTGAGTTCAGTATTGGGGTAGCCTAGGACAAAGCGATTGAGTGGCAAGGTAAACATACCATGGTTTCACAGACATAACTGGTGACCCCACAGCTGCGTCTTATTCAGTACGCGGGTGAGGAATTAATCTAGACAGTGAATCCTTTGGTACGTCCAAATTCAATTTCTCAGCCGTGACTATGCAACACACCGGAGCTTTCCGGACGACTTGCGGCATGCACTGCAGGACGGCCAAATTCCTGCACTTTCTGGACATCGTCGTCGTCATTGTCCTACCCATTATGATACTTGATAAGCCTGCCGCGTTGCCACAGCTCCCATGTGAACTAGAAAGAGAAATATTTATTTTAGCCGTTGCTGATTCTGTGCGGAGAGTGCATTCTTTCCTCTTCATCTCATGGAGAGTGTATCGTTGGTAAGCATTAGTTGGTAGATGCACATAAACTTACGGAGTATTTGTCTTGCTGGTAGGATGCGGCAGATTCTTTATCGAAAGATTGTTCTCTCCGAGGAGATCACAGCTAGTCCCTTCTTGTCGTCAATTCACCTTCAGCCACAATTTGCTGGTGAAACAATCAACACATTGTGTTTTACAGGCACTGTGCGGCTTGAGACTGCCACAAGGATACTCCGTTTGTGCAGAAGCCTCAAAAAGCTCGCGTTGTGGATATCGCCGTCCAATGCAGTTGGACAGTCAGACTGGCTGCTTGATTCGATGCAGGTTCTTTCACTGACATCTCTGTCACTCGACATTTCCTTAGTTTTCGGACATTGCGCTTCTCCAGTCATTTCCCTTTCTGAAGTTCCCGCCTTCAGCACTATCACCCATTTGGAGATCCTTAACGGATGGGTTCTGTGGGGATCGACCATTGGCCTAGAGCACCTCCACACGTTAACCCACCTGTCTTTGTGCTTCAACACCCGAAGGACGAAGCTTTCGCTGGTAACGCTGCTACTCAGCCGTCTACCATTGCAAGCCCTTGTTTTTCGTACAATCGAGGACTTGGATGTGGTACAGGCATTTCTGCAGGATGCGGGTTTTAGTGATCCCCGGATTGTGCTAACTCGTGATTCTCGTGTTGACTGGGATAACTTGATTCTATGTGCTTAGCTTTCTGCCTTGATTCTAGTAGTTTTGTACACTTGACATATTTGAAACGTCATGGCATGCAATTAATTTGTAGTTTCAAGCGTCTCAAATTAGCTGATCCTGCCAGTGGTACCTGCAGAGGGAACATTGATTCTGAAGTCGAGTCTTCTTCACTGGCAGCCCTCCCGATGATTCGTTCTGTAGTAATGAGCACATCAGATTACACTGCAGTAGCTAGAATACACTGGGTTACGATCGCAAATTAAAGTCAAGTGCGAATATAAGTTCGCGTGCGGCGAAGAAAGACTGCGGCGATAAAATAAATGGTTTGAGGATCTGAACACGAGGTTTCGAGTATATGCAAGAAAAGCAAAATTACACATTGATGTAGAGTTATCGCCTCCTCGTGCAGTGATGAACGTGTTGAATTGATTCGCGTCAGGGACGTCGCTCGGCGTACTGACTGGTTATTAGCTGGCGCGGAAGCAGAATAGGAATGAGCTATGAGCAAAATAAGAGTGCAAGGAGTAATTGATACCATTCATGTCGTCTATATTGCGATCGGTCCGAGTCGGAACACCGTCCCCAGTGCTCCCGTCATTGCTTCCATTCCCTGCATCGGGAGAATGCTCTTCAGAGTCAAAAAACCCATCCATATCATCTTCGCTGTCGTCATCGTCTACACGAGATCCTGCATCTGTCTTGGCCCTAGTGTGCCTACGTTGCTGAAGTCCAGGAGCCTCGCTATTCATATGTAAAGATTAGCGCATCTCAGGTGACAATGAAAAGAGACTCAAATGACTTACGATTTCCAATGCTGGAGCGTTTCTTCCACCCATTTTCTGTTAGTATTTCCTTCAAACATGTCGACGACTCGATCATAGAGATCAACAAGGTCGAGATCTTCAATTTCTTGACACCATATATTAGAAGAACTAAGCTGGAAGTACGCCTTAAAGCGGTGTCACTTGGCATCAGTGTTTATTTGATGCAAAGACCTACCTGTACAGCTGCATATGCAATCGCTCTAGGCAGGGGTGACGTCATTCCATGAATCCTGCCTTTCGGAGTCTTAGTACCTCGGCGAGCATTTGGGTTAAGAGCACTGGATGGTCCTGTAAATATGTGGCGGAAAACCTGCGCAAGTTGTAAGGTAGCATTCAACTGGCGAAAATAAGAAAAATGTACACGTTTGAGATAGTATCCCCGAAGACAACCTTGACTTTTCTTGGCGGGATCAAACATAGACTCGTCGTATAGGAAAGTAGGAAGTTTTGCGGCTGTGATCTTGATTTGGCCTTCCTTCACCTTTTCCATGAAGGACCTGTAGCTGCCAGTTACACGTGGTCAGATCAAATAAACCGAACATAACGAACCGGGAATCTGCGTCAAAAGTGCTCAACATCCGCATTGGGCACAACAGTCGTGCAGTTTGAGGATGGTTCCATCCCCGAGCGATCTTGCCATGATGCTTGAGGAGAGAGGGATTGAACTGATCAGATTCAGGGTTCTTGAGCATGTACGTCAGCCCTTCCCTTGTTAGACTCCCAGTATCGTCGGATCGAGCATCATTTGCCGCAGAGGAAAGCTACTTAGCTGTTAGACAAACTAATCTAAGGAACGATGTGCATATAACGTATTACCGCATGAATAAAGTTGTCCATAGCCGATGGAGCCTTCTCAAATTCGGATATGATGCTACTGAACGTTGGCACCAGTTTTACCAGTTCGTTATACTGCTTGATGTACGACTTCTTCTGACAACTGTCCGATAAAATATCAGGGTGTCATGCAGCTCAGGCTGCTGCAGACTCACCTGTTCACATCTTCTTCAGATTGGCTTGACGTGCGATTCCCCTGCAGTTCAGCAAACTCAGCTTCCATACCCTCATATAAGACATCCTCCAGCACGGCAAACGGGTCAATCGCGAGAGGAAACCAACACGCCGCTCGTAAATATGGTCCAATTGGACCGCTGTCATAGTGAGACGACACAAAGTAAGTTGCACAGTACTATCAAAGGTGCGATGATCCCCTACGTGATTTTTCTTTTGCGACCAGCTCTCACGTCGGAGGTTAGGTCCTGAAGTAATTCGAGAAAATGATTTGATGCTTCTGACGTGTTTGATGGTTCAGACGACATAGTTGATGATTGAGTATGTGGATAGAAAGTCTGAAGAGCGGTGCGGTCACGGTATGACCCACGATGATCCGGCCCATACACTAAGAACTAGGAAGATTAAGTTAGAGTTATAAACCAGGTAATGCTATCAGAAAAAAATGCGAGCAATGATCGATTGATCACGGAAGCCCACAAGTGAGTTTGACACTTACCCCACTCTTCCATAGTATCTTGGTACTGGACTAGTACTAATGTGACTCGGATTGTATCCCTTGAGGTAGGGCTGCGCCGGTAGCAACGTTTGCTCCACAAGCGCGGCCGACTTGAAAGTGTTGTCGTCACGGTCATCCGAGTCGATGCAAGAGGGGCACACTCAATCTTGGTGCCTACTCGACGACTTCATCCCTAGCGCTGCCAGGAGGAGAGTGTTGCAGCCGGTGAATAGACTAAGTGACATACAATTGTCGGATCCATGATGCCGTCTCACTCTCCACTCCTTAGACTCCAGGGTTCTTGTTTTCGTGACTACTGCATTTCGAGCGACGCATTAGGCATAGATCAGGGAGTGTTTCTCGTACTCGCTGAATTTGGAGAATACACTATACCAAGCACTACGGGGTTATCGATATTTAGGAGAGGTTTATATGGTGTCCAAAATGCAAAGAAAATATTTGAAGTTTAAACTAACATAAAGATGGATACTTAACTTCAAATTTCGGCAGTGTTTTGTGCGAAATATAAAATATGAAGCATCCGCAACTATTTTCCCAACAATTACACGTCAATGAAAATTTGAAATATAATTGGATTTTCAGTGTCTGCATAAATTTGAAGTTTATATAAACCTCTCCTAAATATCGATAACCCCCTAGTGAAGTCTGAACATCACGCGGCACATACACTCGGCTGGCCAACTTCGGCTTTTACCGGTTTTGAGGCTGGTCAGCGGCACTCAGCTCACGTTTCGTTGAATCGTTATCAACCTTGCTGGCAACTTCAAGTACGCGGCGAATTCGAAAGGCCAGCTCATGCCGGCTCCAAAGCGGCTTGTAACATCTCTTCTTCATTGATTGCTTATCCTACTCCCAACTCCGAGTCATCTATACTATGAATACAGTCCCAGTTCATGTTGACGGTAGATTTAGATTGGGAGAAATTCTGGGCTCTGGCTCGTATGGTATGTCATGACATTTACATGTGTGCATTGGTTTTTGATATGTCTGGACTCTGCTTAGCTGTTGTGTACCAAGCACGGAACATCATCAATGACGGTGATGTCGCCGTCAAACTTGAGCTTATCACCAATAATTCGTCTTCCTTAGAGCACGGATATCTCACCTTGAAACGACTTGAAGGCGGAGTTGGGATTCCCCGCGCCCTCTGGTTTGGTAGAGAATCAAAATATCATGCCTTAGTTCTTGACCTCCTTGGGCCATCGCTGCATGATGTCTTCCTTGCAAAAAATCGAAAATTCAGCCTTCACACCGTCTTGAATATAGGAGACCAACTGGTGGGCTTTTTTGCGGTAGATTATAATGGATGCTAACGTATTTTCCTAGCTCTCATGTCTCGAGTACATCCACTCACATAATTACGTTCACGGGGACATCAAACCTCAGAATACCTTGGTGGGTCGTGGAAATTTGAGCGAAACCATTTTTATCGTCGATTTTGGTATCGCAAGGGAGTACTGGAACAGCGAAACCCAAGCTCATATGCCATTTCGCAAGAATCGACATCTCATCGGCACTCCTGCATTCGCTTCGATCAGTAACCACCTAGGAGTTGTGCCAGGTCGTCGTGATGATCTCGAGTCGCTTACATATGTGCTGATTTATTTCTTACGTGGCTCCCTTCCATGGTTGACTAACTATGAGAAGCACTTCAACCCTTCCACACTCGAGCGCAAGGTAGACACCAGTATCGAGGATGTATGCCGAGGACTTCCTTCTGAGATCGCCACCATTCTCATGTACTTGCGCTCTCTCGCTTTCTCAGAGGATCCCGACTACCATTATCTTCGGTCATTACTCCATGACATTCGTGCTAGAACGCCTGCACCAGCTACATGTTCACTGGGTTTCAGTCTACCCGATGATCCCAACATCACACAATTGCCACCATTCCACGATGATCACTTGGCAGCTGATCAACCAAAGGCAATGCCTCTTCGACGGTCAACTCGGGCCAGTGTGTGAGTAGTTCAATTTCATCTTCCCATATTTGTGAACTCACAGGGTGTTACAAGTTTACGTCCACACAATCATGATGGCTCCATAATCCCCACTCCTGCTTCTAAAATTCCACGCCAGAGAGGCTCCTTGATGCCCGCAACTGCTTCTAAAATTCCACGTCAGAAAAAGAAGTAGTTCTTCCTATACCCATTTTTTGTTTTCATACTGTGAAGCTAAAGCGACTCGGAAGTTCTATGTATGTAAATGAATGCCTACATACTGAGGCTGATGCTCAGCGTCTGCGCTTATCTTATTATGTAACCAGTCATGAAGTTTGAAGGTCAGAATACCCTTGCGCCCTGCCCACTGGCCTGGATATTGGCAGGATCTTCTTCCCCTGTCCCGAACACTGTCCTTGTGCGCAAGAGCAATCTTCTCCACAGATCAGCTATGACAACCTCGCAAACCTTATTAGCCTGAGAAGCTGTTGCCTTCGACAACAACGGCTCAACAGCGTCAACGCATGCATTAGGCTACACCCAAGCTTATGACGTCCACGGTGCGGATCTTTACATGGCACACTTCTTTGCTTTCTGGTCAGGACAACTGAGTCGATCAGATTTGAGTGTATAAGGTATGAGGTGCATATTCTTACTTCTTTTTCATTTATTCAACCGAATGCAATATAGATAGATCACAAAATTGATGCAGCCTGGGGCAAAGCTACTCACGAGGCTCGAGACATGATCGTTTCAAAGGTATAATCTTGTGATTGAGCAACCACCTAGTGACCAATTCATATCTTTTCGTCAGATAAACTCCACGAAGAATCCCCTTTTAGAGCGCCAGGCATTGAGCGAAGTGCTACTTAGTTAAGGTGGTGAAAGGTGCCTAAATTCCCCATGTATGTGCCGAATTATTCATTTCTATCATTTGTATCAAGTGATCAGATTCTGCAATCCTTTGAGGTGATCTGCGAGGGCCCCTTTTTGACACCTTGGAGTCATGGTGGATGCTATATTACGTGTAGATGGTGTCGTCCCTCTAGTGATTGAGCGTCGTTGCGCTCGTTACCATTTCTGGGGCTCTCAGGACAAAGTTTTATAAAGGTAGAAGATTCTCTCATTGTATCATCAACGTCGCTTGCCAACATGGGACCTCACCGACGTACACAAAATAACGATGCACCTCAGATTGCATCCCCCCTTACTGCTACTACTTCCCCGGCTGCTGCTGCTCCCTTTGCTGGTGTGATTGCCATGACCCTTCAACAACCTCGTAAACGGCAGCCTATCGCTAAACATCGACAGGATGATGCGGCTCCCAGAGCTGGCCCGAGCACTCAACCAATCACGGATGTCAACAGGGTCACCAATGATAGCAGCAGTGAAGACGACGACGACGACGAGCTTGTGCCAATAGTTCGGGCACCTACAGGCCCGAGCCCCCTCCAGACCCCCAAGAGTGCTATCGATTCTAACCGATCAGATCCCTTAGTCACCGGGACTCAGCGCAAGCGGCGGTCGGAGGTATACTATTTTTTTCACGAACTGCCAGATGGACGGCACGTTTGTACAGCTTGCGAGTGAGTAAAATTTTTGAGCCTTTCGCTCTTTCTCTCATCCTTCATCAGTGAGATGCAAAAAGAAGATCCATCGCATGTTATTGCCATATTTGGCCCACAAGCCACGACTAGAGATCTCCGTCACCACTTGCACAAAAATCACATTCTCTTCTACGTAACTGAAGTTGAGCGCTCCAACTTGAAAACCAGGCTCAAGATTCTACAACAGCGGTTGGATTCTGGCTGGTCCCTCGAGATGTTAATCGACAAGCTCCAAAACCCAACTTGTACGCTCGAGTCGCTTGGTGACCCCCCTTATCCAAAACCTGGAATTAGGGCATTATCATCTGGCGTTGACCACCTACCAAAATTCACCCTGGACGAGATGCATCGTCACATAGTGAAATTCATTGTAGCTGATGACCAGGTGGGTGCTCGATCAATTCATATACACCACCATTAATAGGACTGATCTTTAGTCTATGAATGTTATTGAGTGTCCAGAATTTCGCAGGTTACTTTGCCTTCTAAGGCAAGACCTAAAGGATTCTGACATACCTCACCCATCGAAACTGCGCGAGTTGATATGTCAAGCTTGGCAAGAATATTTCGTGGCCTTAAAGAAAGAGCTCGCAGTAAGTGTACAATTCCTCGACGATCCTGCCACATATCTCAACATTTTTAGAGAGCTCAAGGGAAAATTTCCTTTACGTCCGACATCGGGTCAGATGACAAGCTCCGCCCGTTCTTAGCGATCACTGCACACTGGATATCAAAAGAAGACAGAAGTCTGATGCTGGTATTGAAATCGGCTCTTATTGCTTTCCATCATGTTCCCGGCTCCCATGATGGAGCGTCACTCAGCTCAGTCATATTGCATCTCTTGGATCGTGCTGACGTATTGAACAAGGTATGTCAGTATTAGTTATATTGTGCGGCACGCTCTGAGTTGGTTTAGATCGGTCATTTCACTCTTGACGGTGCTCCTAACAACACGACCTGTATGCAACATCTCTCTTACCAATTGCGGGAACGTAATATTCATTTTGATCCCGCTGATCACAAAATACCCTGCTTCCCACACATAGTGAACGCATGTGTTCAGCACATACTAGAAAAGTTTCACGACGCAGACCTTTCACATGCGCCTTCCGAGTGGCAAAGTGGCAATGCTACTGTCAAGAGAAAGGACTATGCCGTAGCTTTGACACTTAATCCTGTCCAGCGGGGTAGAGATCTTGTACAGATGATCCACTCATCAGGCCAACGACACGAGGGCTTTCAAAAGACCATCACCATTGGCAACCAACATAAGTCGTTCCATGACGGCCATGGCATGGTCATCAAGCTCCCAAATGTTGAACTCCTATATGACGCAAATACGCGCTGGGATTCATCGTTCATTATGTTAAACCGACTCCGAACGCTTCGTCAGGTTAGTCAATATCTCACTCAATGGTCATCATAGACTCACACTAGGCTAGGCTGTGGACCGTTTCCTTGCCGCTGAGAAAACGTTGTCTCAATACGGCTTGAGTCCAGCAGAATGGCAAGTTCTACAAGACCTCGAAGTAATTTTAGAGGCTAGTACCAATCTATTCGGAAGCCATGATGTTTTCACTGTTTTATATTAGGCGCCATATGCTGTGCAGCAATCTGTGTCCAGCGAAACTACTCCTACGTTGAGTGGTGCAGTACCTGCATTGGAAACGTTAATCGAGCGGTGGGAGGACATCGCTAAGCATGTCGCACACTGCGCGCCGATAGTTGACATAGGCTTAGCCTGTGCTCAAAAATACCGTAAAAAAATGAGTGAGACAAACGCATACGCAGTTGCCATGTGTCGGTGCCCTGTATCTTGATAAAATTTGATTTCTCATAATTGTTTTTATAGTTGTTGATCCTAAGATACGTTTGACATGGATTGACAGACACTGGGACAATGTCCGAGTTCGCACAGCCAGGGACTATATCATGAATCTAGTGCGTCTTCCTTCAGTACTTTATGTGATAGCACTAACGTCTCCTCTAGATGCGGGAGAAGTCAAGGTTAATTACCGCTGACTCTACGCAGTCGCCACCTGACAGAACTGCCAAGACCCTGGTCACACGCTGCTGGCATACTAGGTACAAAACTTTATGGGCTTCCGGAGATCAACATGTCGCATCACCGCCGTAGGTGCCCAAACAGCTGACGAAGAATTCAATGCCTATGTCACATCTAATCTCAGCCATGAAGGAGTGAATGTGCTCGCGTTTTGGAAGGTGAGAGTTCTCTTTACGAAGTCGCTTTTTCATTGTTAATCAGGTATCGGCCAGAGTTCAAAATCCATGTTTCCGACTATATATTCCATTGCAATGGATTACATCCCAGTCCAGGCCTCTGCCGTTCCCTGTGAACGGGTTTTCTCATCGAGTAAAGAGACTTACACCAAGAAACGGAATCGCCTAAATCCTCTTATGATGGAAATTCTGCAGATTCTCAAATTTTTGCTGAAAAAAGAGCGCCTTGACTTTACCAAGGACTGGGCAGCATCCGAACAGGCCACTGGTATCCCGGAGTTAGTCTTTGACGCAGACCCAAGTATCACACTCCCCGATGACCCCTTGAGCGTCACCAGCGGTGTCGCATATGACCTCATTCTCAAAGCTATTGCGGTGGATGACATCCCCGATACTCCTACCCTCTATGACCTTTGACTTACTTTTTTATTCATTTTTTCATAGTTTTTACCGCTACTTGTCGTAGGAGAAATGCTACCCGATAGCTTCTAGCACTACATGATCAAGATTTAGTAGCATATGCCCAATTATCATCTGCTTCGCATCACGAACGTCCATGATTCAATGCACACGAAGTCCGTCACGGTGCCGCTCCCATAAACGTATAGTTTGCAAACTGATTTGGAGGCCTGACAGTCGTCGACTAGTACCAGTACTGGCAAGCGTATAGCACCTGCAGTGCAACCTTCGATTCGAACAAAAAAAATGTGAAACTCCCAATATGGCAGTTGTGCCCCTGTTCTATTAATATGTACCATAGTATGTTCTCTGTAATTAGTACTTTCTACTAGATTTTGAATTGAATGGAAGGATCTCATGATTCATGAATGATTAGGAATGGGGAGTTTGGTATGGTGGCTATGGTGTGTGATGTATGTATAGCACTATCATGGTATGCAGCATATGTTGGGTCATGAAGTCATTAGTACAGTAGCCATAACACAAATTCATCCCTAGAACATTTTTTTAATTGTGTGAATGACTGCAAGAAGAAAACTCACCCATCGAATCAGCGATTTCAATCGTTGCACCGTGCGGGTGTACCAGTCGACGAAAGAGCGCACCAATCTTTTGATCGGTCCTGGCGCTCGCGGAGCGACTGCCGCCTCGGGTACGGAAGTTAGGCACCGCGGCGGGGTCGATACGGGCTACTAAATACTTACCATGTTTGCTGCTAATAGTTCTAGTTGTGTCTTTTAAATATGAGTTTTGGTTAGATAAATTACATATGAGAACGACTTACACGAGCGTTGCCAATCTGAGGTCCGTAGATGACACGAGACATCTATTGTGAATGTTGTCGACTCGATGCGATCGGGGAGATCTAGGTATACGTACCGAGAATATTCCCAATTTGGCTTTATCGGTGTGGATACTTGGTGGTTGTGAAGATACGGTCGATAACAATCGACCCAAACAAAGCCAAACAAATGTACTTACACTCCGATTGATTTTGGTTGATAGCCTCTCAACTTGAATGACTACTAACCTCAGTCTTGACTCTGCACACTTCTTCCACCTCCAACTCGGACGCTTTGTCGGACAGGTCTTTTCAACCAAGATCTCTCATACACTCCTCTTTTCGAAACTTGGTGTGCCAGCCTGCCTTGATGGCAACATACTAGATGTCATTCGATCACTTCCAGAGTAAGACATCAATACGATGGGTGCTTGACTCTTACTGACATGTCAATGATAGTGGGTTCAATACCGAAGTCGGTGGTAGGGATCCCAGTTATCGGGGGGGGGCAGAAACGTGCGTATCATCCATGACAGATATCTTTCTTTGTGCGCTGAAATCATCATCCAGAGCGTTTAGCAATCGCTCGCGTACTGCTCGCTCATGACATTTCACAGATATTTCCCCTTCTGGGTTGATGCACGCTGGAGATGCATCCATACCTTACTGGGCTACTACTGATCGTGAGCTGTTTTCGTGTTCCGAATGCATGAGATCGACTGACGAGTTTTTTTAGCGACCACATGGACATAGGCGACTTTTAATATCCCTGATGCGAGCGGTTTTTATCAAAAGCGTATGTTCGGCCGATTCTATCTCTTTAATGCTGCTGTTGATCTGGTCCAGATTCTTCTAGCGTCACTCCGAGCGTCTCATCGTCATCCAGCAGTTCAAGCTCGAGCACTTCGACCGCGAGCTCGAATTCTGTTGACGTGGGTGCGATAGTTGGTGGCACCATCGGAGCCTTGACTGCTCTCTCGCTTTTAGCCGTTGGCGCCTACCTAGTGTACAGACTCCACGTGTACAAGAAAGGAGCTTACTGCTTCTGTAATCAACCAGCAGCCATTCATAGACAGGCGATGGCGTGGCAACTCGCATGACACATCGTTTTCCGTCTCAGTCGTTCTCCTGTGTTGTATGGGCAGTCCTTGGCTCCGTCGCAATATGGCACTGTGTATTCTCCACAGCCCCAGGTCGCTTACCCCTCTCTGCGAGGTTCATTCTCACCCCCGTCGCGGACAGGTATGTCTCTCCACACCACACCCAGCAGGCAACAAAATGATGCCATACCTATAATTCAAGCGAGGTGTTTCATCTCGTTTGTCGTCGCACTTCACGCAAGTGTTTCATGACAATTCTTTGACTTCGAATGCATGAACTGGTATTATTAGCCTGAGCCTGGTTTTGGTTCTCGCTGACAGTTATATGCATACATATAGGTTACGGAGATTGTCCAGGACGGAAATCCGCACCCCGCTGCAGACTACGTACAGACTATTAATCTTCATCCCCAAATTCGTACACTATCGACGTCCCTTCAAGTTCCAATGGCATCTTTAAAGGTCGCAGTGAATACGGGGGCATCCTCTGGTGCGTATTTGACTGCACTTCACATTTATTCATAAACTCACTTTCGACGTCATTCAGCTATCAAGTTCTCTGAGGGTTGGGGCTTAGCACTGACTGCTTGAAGGCTGACTCAACTCGAAGAGACAAGACCCCTCTGTGCAAATCCCGATGCGTGTATCCTCGTTGCTGGTGACATCACAGGCGAAGCTTTTGTGAAAAGCCTGTTCGAGGAGACCATGGAGAAATTCGGTAGAGTGGATTTGTTGTTCGACGTGATTGGTGTGCCCCTTATTCCGTGTGCTGCAGTTGTTCTGATAAGGCTAGACCTATCGAGGAAATGCCTCTTGAGATGTTCACATCAGTCGTCAATGTCAACCTTACTGCCTCGTTCCTTTGCACTCGCGAAGCTTTCAAGATTTTCAAGCAACAAGAACCCACTGGAGGTTCGTGAAGCTGAATAACGAGAAAACCGCAGTGTATTGATCTGCTGTGTCCCATGCAGGGAGGATAATCAACAATGGCTCATTGGCTGCCCATGTGCCAAGGCCTCATTCCGTTGCATACGCGGCCTCCAAACACGCCGTGCACGGTTTAACTATAACCATTGCCATCAAAGTGCGAAAGCACAATATCTCTGTGACGCAGATCGACATTGGTGCGTACCTTAAAAATATCGGAGGAGGTTGATGCAACGGTGGTTTTACCAGGAAATGCGCACACATCGATGGCTGCAGGGCACACTTTAGGAGTGTTGCAGCCTGATGGTAGGAGAGTCGTTGAACCGACTTTCGATCCGATACGTGTTGTAGATGCATGTTGCGGATGCGGTTGCACACACTGCGAGTCTCCCTACATCTGTCACGGTACTGGAGTTGAATATCATGTAAGTGTGACTTTTTTTTTGGGTTCTGGAAACTGACCTGCTACGTAGGGCGACTGGTGCTCCCCATGTCGGAAGAGATGACCATCGAATACTTACAAGTAGGCGAAGACAGCGGGATGCAGCAGAATAGTACAACTAAGAAAAATGTATCTAGTGTAGCCAAAGGATATCAGAAAACTCTCGTTTAGGATTCCAAAAAACTAGCTTGTACTAGTATTACCAGCAGCCTGAGTGCGCTTCTCCTACTAGCCAAAAGAGGTAATAGCTGGCGCGGTTGGAAATCCAAGCTGGCAACCAACTTGAAGTACACGCCACCACCGTGACGACGCAAACGACCGCCAGCTGGAAGACATGGTGCGTAGAATTGTTCTGGCGTGCACCGTTCTATTGACGGTAGCTATAATACTCTAGCTGAAAGGCTCTGAACAGGTGGCGAAGTTATTTGAGCGTGGAATTGGTATCTGGCCAACGCAACTTCCACGGTATGCTGAAGGTAGTATTCCTGTGAGTACACATTACTAGCTATACCTCAATTCTGAGTCGATTAACGTTTTCTTCATATCATAAGTGCAGACGATGGGCATGAAGATACCTTGGTTCGTGTAAAAGAAATCGATCACCCTCGGTCAGTCGCCTTCAGTTGTCATTATTTGATGGGCTCAATTAAATGCTATCAACAGGCCCGCAACGTACGGGAATTGGCAGGAGTTGGTTCACCCGTTGGGTGGTACATACTACTACCATAATACAAAGGTGAGTGCTGGCCGATTTTATAAGTGATGTTCACATCATGTGTCTTTAGAACGCGTTCACACCGGCAAACCTTAAAAACCTATCTGAGTCTTCACAATCTCGAGGATTTATCGATGCGGCACGAGCTGCAGCGAATGAAGATGGGTGGCCTGCTGGTTGTTCTCCCAACGATCTTCATGGGAGAAGAACGATTCCAATACTATTATGTGGTTCCTGACCGGCACGTCATTGCATGGCTAGAAGTCTTGAATGGCGAATTGTTATTTGGAGAATGTATACAGCCAAGCGAATGGAACCATAAGAGTATGTTATCTTTGCCTTTTCTTCTTTCTCAAATTTGAATCTGACTACACAAGGACTTGAGCTCGAGGCTCAATATTGGTGAGTAGTTCCCTAAAGACGTCACCCTGCTTGACCGAGCATTCTTACTCTTGGCAGGAAACATTTTGAGTTTTTTCCGCATCAGTTCCTGATGGAACGCTCTCAAGTGAGACGCATACGGAGAGAACTTGTTTGTTACATCGGAGGTAAGTCATATACTGTTGCAACAACTGTCAGAGTTACTCAATGAAAAAAAAAAAACAGAAGCAACAACTTTGGGACAATCCTCTGCCGCTTCAATGTTCTGGACTCTTGACCAAATGAATCAGATTGGCACACACTTGGCCACTATTGGTACGTGCTCGCTTATCTTATGCATGTCATTCTGACAAGCAAGAAACAGAAAGCCTTGCCGACAATGATATTATAGAGGAAACTGGCGTCGTGTTCTGTTGTACGTGAGCCTAGAAAAACCGGGTCTTTCGGATATTCATTCCCTTCTAACAGGCAGGATATTGTATATCCTACGTATGTGGTTTTCTCATGACTGACATCATTAATATACCAGACCGCGTAGGGCACCACCAGTTTCTCAATCGCCACAACCAACCGGAAGCCCGCCTGGTTAGAAGCCATGCGGTGAGGGAGAAGCCCAGGTCGTGTCAACTTCTTGTTTTCATGGGTAATGCCGCAGCTATGATGCTTTGCATGCCGATCACGATTGGTCGCATCAGGAGTACTTCCGTTGATGGCATCTTGAACGGGGTGGAAGTAAATTCATTTATCGACGATTTCAGCAGTCAAGCGAAAAGTCAAGTCACTCTGGTAAGCGCTATGCAAACGAGAATACCTCCCGACTTATTTTCGTTCTGATAGGCAGGAGTCTCTATGGCTATGGACATCGCTATCCTTGCCATCCCAGGTCTAGGAACGACAGAGACCTCACAAATTCTGTGCTCCTGCTCTTTACTTTTCGGTGTTGGCTGTATCTTCGCAGGCACGATAGTGCAACACTTTGGCGAGCGGATGAGATCTATGGACTTTGCGGTTCGATTTGCGCCATCTTTCTGCAACCTAAGTTTGACCTTACTAACTTCAGTCATATTACCTGCGACAAAAAACGAAGATGTTTATCGTCATTACAGGCATACCGACTTCTTTTTGCGTACTCAGGTAAACAACTCTGACTATGATTGCTTGCGTCTCTGATAGAATTACTGGTAGTGTGACGGGTTCCATTCTCGGATTCTTTTCAGGTGTTGTCACCGACTTCAAGCCATCCGCGCCGTTAATGATTATATCTTTCGCTACGGTCGGCGTGGTGGTGGCTTCGTTGGTTGTTTTGGTACTTGCCAGTTATGGCCCAGGGCCGGCCAGGGTGCGACCCCAGTAATTTCCTTGCCTGATTGTTCTGGTGAATATTCTCCTGAGCGGAATACCGCCAATATAGCGGAATGTACTTCAAGCTGGGCAATCGTACGTGCCGCACAAGCACTCTTGTTCCGTACCCAGAGGTAGTCAACAATCACAGCATTTCTACGTCAATTCAATTTAAACGCAACCTATTTTCCTCATTTTCTGATCATGATGGATTGTTTACTCATCCAGGTGTCATTTTGTCAGCATCATCTTCCAGCGGTATAGTGGGCAACAGGCCTTCGCGACAGGCCTCCTGCCTATTCGTTCAGAGCGCAGATATTTGTTATTTACTATCATGCTTTTGTATTACCACGCCAAGGACTACTACCAACGCTAGAATGTCCTCACGAAGATGGCGTTATCGGTATCCTCTGCGCCGTGACAATGATTCCAATGGTAATGCTATTGGATGTTTTATTCTGCTTCAAACTCGTCATTGTAATCGCCTAAGTAAGTCGGTCGGTTTATTCAAGGAATGGCTGCGTCTGATGTACTTTGAATGGGAGAAGGGGCATCCCATTGAATCTGACGAGAACATGTGTTAATTCCATGCATCTTCACTAGGTTAAACTTAGGCAGCTGTACCGATACATAAAGCTTTCTCAACTCTTACCATTTTCGCGTCGGTTATCCGATGATAGTAGCATTGATGGCTGATGTAAGCCTGTGCACGGTTGGGGTGGGCCAATGTCTTCTTCGGCAGCCATTAGTATGATATTCCAGTCTGGCTCAATGCTAGCACAATATCGGATCTCCTTGTTTCTACTTTTCTTCTTCATGATCTACACATGTAGGGGTTGCAATCATGAGTTTGACGTCCGCAGGGGTCTCACTGCTCACAAACGGCATTGTTTGAACAACATAACGGATGCTGCTGCCACGTCTCTGGCGAAGAGGCGACATGATCTAGAAGTTCTCCAAGCAGCTAAAATCTGTCGTCGTGAAGAAGATGAAGCAGCTCTGAGGGATCGCCAGGACATACGTGAAAGTTTGGCGGAACCACAATCAGTGTGTTCATATATCCTTCACGTAGCTGTAATTTTGAGGTTTTGTTCAGGACTCTGGCCTAAGGTTGCCATCACCCCCTGCATATCGTTCGTCTGGTTTGCCAAATCGTCGCCGCCGCTTACCCAAAAGATTTTGCGATGATCTGCCGCCTATTCCACTGGTAACGCCATCGACAATTATGGATGATGCGACCGCAGAGTCAGCTGAACCAGACTCTCAGCCCCCAATTCCCAGTCAACCAGTCATTATTAGCACTACGCGCGATCACTTTGGTCTCTATCGTCAATACATGCACTCCCTACCATCATTCAACCCTGACAACCTTACATCGGTAGCGCATTTGTCTGACTCGTCGACATTTATTAAGAGTCCAGACAGCCTTTTGGCTCGACCTTGGTGGTCAGGATTTGGAAGTTCTGCCCAATCTGCTCAGTCCAACTATTTCACACCATTTCTCAATGCAACGACATTTCGTCTCATGCGGTGGTTCTATAGCGGCTCCAGCACAAAATCTTTGGCTGAGTTGGATCGTCTTGTAAATGAAGTTATTCTTGCAGAGGATTTTGACCGAGCCCATCTTAAAGAGTTTCGCGCTCTGAAGGAAAATCATCGCCTAGACAGCTATCAGGGCGACACTGCAGACATTCGCTCGTCATTCTCTGCTTCAGACGGCTGGAAAGAAACCAGCGTGAAGATCCATATCCCGGCTGACGGAGTCAAACACGTCTCTGAGGATGTAGCTCCGGAGTTCGACGTTCCTGGCCTGTTCTATCGACGGCCTCTCGAGGTCATCAAGGCCGCATTTCGTGAATCGACAGCAGAGCAATTCCATTTGACGCCCTTTGAAACATTTTATCAGCCCTCTGATGACGTCGCCGCGGAGAAGACTTATGGAGAAGTCTATAATTCATCCGCCATGCTCGAGGAACACGAGAAAATCCATTCACAACCCCGTGAGGGCAACTGCACTCTCGAGACTGTCGTCGCAGCGGTGATGCTATGGTCCGATTCAACACATCTTGCAAGCTTCGGAACCGCTTCTCTATGGCCTATCTATATGTTCCTTGGGAATCAGTCGAAATATGCACGAGCCAAGTCAACATCGTTCGCGGCCCACCATCTTGCTTATATTCCAAAGGCACGAGTCCAGTCCTTTAATTTATCTTAGTCTGATGCATTTTCAACAGCTTCCAGACTCTCTTCACGACTTTTATCGACGCACTTTTCAGAAGACTGTGACTTCTGAAATCCTGAGTTATTGTCGACACGAGTTGATGCAAGCGATTTGGCTATTGCTCCTCGACGACGACTTTATGCACGCGTATGAGTTTGGAGTGGTCATTGAATGCGTTGATGGCGTCCGCCGCAGAGTATTTCCTCGCCTTTTCACATACTCGGCGGATTACCCTGAGAAGTAAGGATCATTCAATTAAGCGTTTTCATTTATTTATTAAGTGCTGAATTGTCGGAACCAGAACGCTTCTCGCATCAATCAAATTTCTCGCCAACTGCCCATGTCCACGATGCTTGATCCCCAAGGTCAATATCGGTGGCCTTGGAACCCGAGCTGACAGGCACTGCCGCGAGAAAAAGATGCGGCAAGACGGTAATATAATATGGTCAACAATCAGGCGGGTTCGGGACTGGTTATATGTCAAGGGCACCAACATCACAAGTGTTTCTGTCAAGAAAATGCTTATGCCCGAGTCTCTCGTCCCAACTGTGGTATGTTGATTGTGTCGCGTTTGATTTTATTATCCTGATTTGCTTAGAATTCGTTCTCGACTCGGTTTGCACGCTTCGGGTTCAACTTTTACTCCTTGTTCGTTCCGGACTTGCTCCATGAATTCGAGTTGGGAGTTTGGAAGGCCACTTTCATACACCTCATCCGTGTCCTTTATGCGTACGGCCACGACACAATACAGATACTGAACAGACGGTATGAGTTCCAGCTACTCAGCTAACGTGAATATTCGCATTGATACATCATCAGCTATCGACAAGTCCCCACGTTTGGCAGGGGTACGATCCGAAAATTTAGCAACAATGCCTCCGGTATGAAGAAGCTAGGAGCGCGAGACTTCGAAGACCTTTTACAGGTATATTTTCAAATAGCATCGTCTTTCTAGTGCAATAGTACTTATATATATATTTGTAAGTGTGCCATCCCTGTTTTCGAACAGCTCCTTCCAGAGCCGTTCAATGCTCTCGTCCTCGATCTCCTCTTTGAATTAGCCACATGGCACGGATTGGCGAAGTTGCGCTTGCACACCGATACCACATTATCCTTCCTCGACACATCGACTACTCGACTAGGCAAGATTTTGAGGCGTTTTGCGAGCGAGACGGAGAAGGAGTTTGACACTCGAGATCTTCCAAGCGAGGAAGCTGCTCGCGGACGCCGCAAAGCACGGACAGCGGCCCAAGGTCTGGCCCGAAGTACTCGAGACTCAGGAAAGCAACAGCTTCATGGTCGTTCGAAGCACAGGAAGTTCAATTTGCAGACTTACAAGATTCATGCGCTGGGCGACTACGTTAGCGCTATCAAGCAGTTTGGGACCACAGATAATTTTTCCACTCTGTTGGTATGAAAGTAACCTGCTCCAGTTAGAAATTGACTACTAACGTTGGTTCCAGGGTGAACTCGAGCACAGGCGTGTAAAGCGCTTTTACCCACGAGTTAGCAAGTCTCGATTTACGTCTGGTATTGCGAAACAACAGCGACGCGAAAGGATCCTCTTTAGGATGACTGAACGAATCCCTGGGGACAAGTCCAACAAGAGGAAGGTTACGGCGCTGCGCAGGAGACAGGTTACGAAAGCCGACGCGACGGACGCGCCATTCTTACGCTTTGAAGTTTCAGAACAACTACCATACACTGATCCTCGAGCGCGCTACCATATGTCCAGCGACTCACGCCACTATTTGTGCCTTTCTCGATGGCTGAGGAAGTGTGCAGACGATCCTGCTTTTGTAGTGAGTACCGCTGCTAACTTCAATTTGGATTTCACAAAGCTACGATGCTAATTCTGTATATTCAGGATTTTCTTCCCCGATTACAAGATCATATCCTATCGCGATTACTGGGGCGCGATTATGACGGCGATGAATCCCCCTTCTCCTCTGCCGAACGCAGCAGATTAACATTTATAAATGATCGTATCTACCGACACAAGGTGATTCGCGTCAATTTTACTACATATGATCTACGACGAGAGCAAGATTCGCTCAACCCTCGAACTCACGCGGATGTTATGGTCTTGTCCCACGAGGATGACTGAATCTAACAGTCATCCTTACTGGTATGCCAGAATCATCGGTGCATTTCATGCACTTAGTCTATTATCGCGATCCTGGCGGCAACCCATCATCATATGACCCAGTGCAAGTTGACTTTGCATGGGTACGTTGGTTTGGCCGTGATCTCGGTCACCGCGCAGGCTGGAAAGCGAAACGGCTACATAGACTCGGTTTCATACCTAGCGAAGATCCCGGAGCGTTTGGGTTCATCGATCCGAAAAATATTATCCGTGGAGTTCATCTAATCCCGGCTTTTGCATTTGGCCATACCTCGGAATATTTGTCACCGTCAATCATCCGCCACCCTAGTGACAACGACGAAGACTGGACTTATTTCTACCTCAATATGTGAGCATTAGCATGGGTCATTTTCGTCGCTGACGTTTATAGCAGGTTTGTCGATCGAGATATGCTCATCAGGTTTCGTGGGGGCGGCGTCGGTCATAGAACAACTCGCAAAGCCACAGACGGCTTTCTGAGTGATCGGGATCCATTAGACATATATCACGCCGGCACTACAGCATTTTCTGACGAGAACGAAGGTGCCGAGCATGATAAATGCGACTCCGTGGACTGTGTGGGAGAATCCGCAGCCCAAGGCGAAGCCATTGAGCTGCAAGTAGATGAAAATGACCAATCCGACTCAGATGACGACTATGGCTACTCCAGCATTCAACAAGAGGTTGAAGGGGGGGATGACGACAGTGATGATGGAGAGGAGGAGGATAATGCTATTGAAGGTGATGAGGGCGATGAGATTGATGATGAGCTGGGCGCAGAGGACGGCGAAGATAGTGACGGAGAACTAGAAGGATTTAGCGGATTCTGATCTCAGATTGCAGCGCATCGGTGTAGACACGCTACTATACAAAATACTATGCTGGCTTACATGTTGAATACATCTCTGCTACTACTTGAACACACGATGCGCGTACGTTACAATTTTCGTGTACTTCGTGTACCAGCTTGCATTCAACATATTTTATGTACGAGCTTTACATTCAACACCGATCGTGCACATGTTTACATTTGACAGATATCTGCCAGCGCTTGCACGCATGCAACAATTTTCTGCATGAAGTCATAAGACTTACAGCAGCTGTATAATGTTTGCACATTTCGTGTACCAGTTTTACACTCACTACATCCCAGGTACGAGCTTTACATTTAATACAATTCATGCACGAACTTTACATTCTATAAATTTCTGCTAATTTTTGCATACACGGTGCAAGCCCTTACATGCCATCTGCACTCTGTTCGGGATTTGTAAGCCATACAAGGCAGCAACCGGCCTTACACGCCGGTGACACTTTTGTTGATGTACAAGACAGTAAGTGAATCATATATGTGTCTCTGAGGCCAAATATGCACAACATCCTCCGTCATCTCCTTCCTCCATCTAGCATCGGGAGATTCGTTTGGGTGGTACGATAGCAGGAAGGCTGTGTACGGACGCGACTTCCTGCATGTATCAATAAAGGCAAGAGCCCCGCCTCCATCACGGTACTGTTGCCAAAAGTCGATGATACCAAATGCCCACTCCATCCTCGGTTCGTACTTGGAATGCATGCAAGTTAATTCCACATCGCCCAGCACGCCATGGCTGAAAACGAGTCTCTTCCTCGAACCATGAGTTCCCTCCACTACTGTATCGCACACTTTTTCGACTCGAACCAAAAGCACTTTGATCCTAAGCCCGTGATTGGTCAAGGAAAACAGTCTATCCCCGACTATGTAGCGCTCATTGTTGATTTCTTCCTCGGCGTCGAAATTGCCTGTGGTCTTCACTGCAGGGTAGCAGCTAGGATCAGCTGGGAGGGCGGCGTTGTAAGAGGAAGAGGGTCCCTTCCAAGAGAAGATCTCCCAATGGTCACATCTCTGCAAAATGGCCTCCATTAGACGATAGAAGGCTCGTTTACCTTCTCCATATGCAACCATCAGGCTAACATCGAATATCCCAATCAAGGAATAAGCAATATCTTCGACCCTCCTCGTTCGTCTGTTGGATGCCCATACCATCTTCTCTTGCACCCGGTTGGTATCAGGCATGAATGCCATAAGATCCGTCTCAGGTATGCGCGTGATGCGCGAAATTTCTTGTAAGATGCTATCGTATTTGTCGTTGTCCGACTCATGAAGGGGCCTAAGCGGCGCCCACGACTTTCCATAAAACTTGATCCGGAATGGCGCAAGTAGCTCTGAGAGCGTCCAACCTCTTTTAAACCACTCTTCCTCTGCAAGATCGTCTATGCTATCTGTCTCTTGGAGGTAGGTGATGCATATATGTGAATTGCGATACCACCGAAACATGGAACGGATGGCCTCGTCAAGTTCTGAACTGCTCGTCTTGTCTATGCAGCACATATCGCACCAAGCGAATGTGCAATTAAAGTCGTTGCGTGCCTTTTGGCAGAATGCGTATAGCTTGCCAAGTCCACCTACTCGCCAATCAAAGGACTTGACATGGACGTTTGATTGTATGTATTGGAACAATGATTCAGAGTCGTCGTTGACCCAACGATGAGACAGGATAGCATATCGGACCTTGTCCTTTATTAACCTTGTAATGGCATCCTCCCACTCTTCATCGGCATTCGGCACGATGTCAACTTCCCTGATCTCGTTGGCTGTGGTCTCGTAATATGAGCGCAAGGAGAATCGGTCAATGAGTTGAATAGTTTCGATTGGACCTGTATCAGGATGTAGTCGAAGGAGGTGTGCGGGCATCTCGTTGATGATATACTCGTCGAATAGTCTTGAGACGAGCTCTCTGAACTCGGTTTCATTTGAACTCATGCTGCGATTAGATGTTTAGTCATTGGGTTACGCTGTCTGTGGTTATTTACCTGAGGAATTGCAAGGTCTTGAATTCTAGAGTAGTGTCGATGATGACTGATTGTGAGAGGGAACCTTCAAGTGACGGGCTCTACTCTGTTTGATTTATAATATGAGCGCTTGCTGGCCACGAGTCATCTACACAGTCCTGCCGCGCCCTGGCGTATAGCTGTACCAAGACTCATCATGACGCAATGCAGACAGGCAGGCCAACGGCGGCACCGGACCATGCGTAGAATGCACCGCTAACGAGTTACGCGTGTCCAATCAATAATTTTGGCAGAGATTGGTGAATCGCATTCAGGCTCGAGGAAGAGCATGCGCGGCGGCCGCGGCCGTCTACGTACATCTCAGAGCAGGAATTGTCACGACATGTTTTGATACTCCAGCCGCTGGCCAAGCGTGGCGCCAAAGACTCGGCATCCGAAGTTGAATCAGCACATTTATTGATTGCTTCATACGACACCGATGCAGAAACGCTCTCAACCTTTCACCGGGATCGAATGATTGAAACTCCGCTACTATAAGCTGGCCATATCAAAAACCACGTCATTAAAGATACAACTGGACCAAAGTATTTACATAGTGACGGGCTGGCCGAATTTCGACAACTTTCTCTGTCATCTCCTTCTTCCACCTTGCATCAGGACATGCATGCAATTTATCCATCGACAAAAGAAACGCAGTAAATGGTTTGGTTCTACTGTCGATGAAGCCCTTCCCACTCCCATTAATCCAGTAGTCCAGGACAGCTATCGCCCACGTCGTATGAGGCTCGCGCTTTGCCCCAATATGCCGCACCACCACATCATGATCGATCTCTGCATGCTTGAACGTAAGGTATCTCGAGTCACGCGACTCGTCTCTTGTGTGCTGTAGATCGACAGGTAGAAAGAGCACCTTGATTCGAAGGCCATGGTTCGTCAAGGCAAAGAGCCTGTCTCCAGTCTCACAGCTTGCTGTATTCAATTCCTCCTCATTTCCTGCTTCGCGTCGCTGCTTCACAGGCGTCTCCCGATATCCCACAGGATAACACCGTGGTGCATAGGGAAGGGCCGCATTGTAGTGAGAGCATTGCCCACTCCAGAAAAACACGTCCCATTTGTCGTATCTCTTCATGATCTCCTCCATCAAACGGAAGAACGCCCTATTTCCCTCGCCATAAGCGATCATGAGGCTGACATCGAATATTCCAATGAGGCAATATGCGATATCTTCAATCCGAGTCGTTCTCCTCTTCGATGCCCATAACATCTTTTCAGGCACTCGATTTGTGCCAGGTTTGAACGATTTAAGATCATTTGGATGAATGTGCGTGATTTTTGATATCTTTTGCATGATGGTTTCGCTGAATCTGTCGTTCTTGGAGTCGTAGAGCGGAACAAGGGGCTTCCAATCCTTTCCGTAAAACTTGATTTGAGACGGAGCAAGAAGCTCTTGAAGCGTCCATCCCCTCGTGAACCAAACATCGATCTTGACTCCATCGCCTCTTTCGTCCATTTGCTGCCTTTCAAGAGCCGCAAGATCTGTCGTCTCCGAAAGATGTGCGATGCATATGTAGGAATTCCTGTACCAGCGAAACATGGAACGGATAGATTCATCCAACTCCGCGCTTTTTGTCTTGTCTATGCAGCACGTATCTGACCATGCGAATTCGCACCCATGGTCATCCCTCGCTTTCCGACAGAATTCACGAAGCTTCTTCCACTTCGGCTCGAGCTCAGCCTCGATTTTCATCGGCTCTGTCTTCATATCTTGATACGAAGGCTCACTGAACAGCCATCGATGGGAAAAGATCGCATATTTGAGTATCGCCTTCACCCGTTCCCTAATACAGCCCTCCGCGTCTACGACCCTCCCATTTCGAAACTCTCTATAAATATTGTTAGGGACTGATTTGAAGTACGCTTTGATGAATGTTCTATCCACGAGTTTGAAATTTAGCCCTTGGGTATCTTTGGTGATGTGAATGAGGCGGATTGGGATCTCGTTGGCGATATACTCGTCGAAGACTTCTTCGATGAGGGATTTGAAGTCGTTATCGTCGGCTCGGGAGGCGCTTGTGCAGTCGTCGACTACCATATGAACGTACGGGTCGCACATAGTAATGACATGGAAGTTGTCTGCTAATGTCAGACGACAGAGTCATTACCTAGTACGTGAGTAACTCACGATCGATGACCTCGGCAGTTGTGGTAACTGAAAGACTCTTTAGACGCTCTACGGGGATCACGCTTATACAATACATACCTTTCTAGAACAGACTTTTGACGCTTCGAAATCTATATATATTCAGAACGTCACCAAGCCAACTTTGTTCTGCACGATACACAGCAGTGTATTGCCTCCACGATGCTCAGTATTCGCGAACCATCTTGCACTGACTGTGGAGATATCGGAGCTTTATGATGTGCTCAATACCCATCTATCATCTATCAAAATCCCTGCCAAGGCGTCCTGCTGTGCACCATTGCCCACATGTGGGCAAATTACCGGCGATGGCCGCTGTAGATACAGATACAGATAAACGCTCGTTTGTTCTCCGTTACATATGTGCAGACCTGTCAGTCTCGATATCAGTTGTGTGATATCCTGGAATAGGACGTGTCGCAGGGGGATAGAACGGGCTTACTTTTCTAGATGGTTGATGCTAGAAGGAAAAAAAGATGATTCGGCGCTGCGTGCGCTGCTCAATCAACTTTTCCACGCGATGCCCGGATTGATTGCTCCATATCCCCCACATCGGGGACCTCGTCAGATCCCAGAACAAGGATCATTTAAAGTTTACCGCCGGTAGCATCGCCGACCATGAAGTTGAACAGCAACCACAACCGCAGCACATGCCAAGGACCTTCACGAGTTGAAGTATAAAGAGACATGTCATAGATGACTCGTGCGTACCATAAACTCGCGAACTTCTGCGAGAAGCCGAGGGAGCGTGACTGTAGTTTTGTATAGTCTAGACTGAGTAGTGAGTAGCTCGGAGCTCGACGAGTCCATTCGTTTTGTGTGTAAGTGGTATGTAAACTCACGAGCGTGCATCACATATCTTGGGGAGTCGAGTGGAAGAGCTGGAAGGGGATGAGCAGTGGTGAGCTCACCAACGACAAAACCACAACTACAACGAAACAACGATGGATGGTGACCCTAAATAACCACTTGGTGGGCACGTATATCAAAACTGTCGAGCGGACGATCAGAAATAACGGTCATGATGGAATCTAGTATTCCGTCTGTGACTCAAATATCAATTCATGGATGATTCTCCAAGACCTTCATTTCATTCATTTGTTACGTCTGGGATCTACAGCCAATCTACAGCGGTTGGAAAAATGATGAACTTCAGCAGCACAAAGGGGACCAAAAATGACATGCTATCCTACCCATACTATGCACCGGTACCAGCGGATCTCCACCATCGTACATGTCCATCCTGTCCACCAGTAACAAACGCACCAGCAGTGCCAGGAGCGGGTGGCTTTGGGGACCAAGCAACGCTCCATACCTCGCCACTTTCCTGGATTGTCGAGACTGCTGCGCGTGCCGACAAGTCCCACACCTTGATAGTTTTGTCGGCGGACCTAGCGGACAAGGATTATTAAAGTTATGTCTGATAGAACATGATATACCCTGATGCGGCCAGACGTCCGTCTGGCGATATACTGGTGCTGAGCACCCAAGAGGAGTGGCCCGTAAGTGTGGCTACTGCTCCAGAACCTGGTTTTCCAGATGGAGTTGAGCGTACATCGTGAAGAATAAGGCGTTTATCGTCAGAGGCTGTCAGTAAAAGCTGGACGCTCTTCACTTAGGCTACTTTCATTCAATGAATTTGAGGAAACGAACCTGGCCGTCGGATGACCACGCCAACGATCTCACACACATGGCATGCGAGGAATAAGTTGATGTTAAAGCTTGTGATTCCAAGTCAAATATGAAGACCTGGCCAGCTTCGTTTGATAATGCCACTCGAGTACCATCTGGACTCTAATCAAAAGTGATTTGTTAGTCATTGCGAGCGTTCTGGAGGCCTTGGAATTTGAAGAATTGCTATATTGAACAAGATGAACTCACATGCACGCAATCCATGCCGTGTCTGCTCCTACCACTAGTCAAGACTGCTTGTCTTGTTCCAAAAGAGTCAGGGTTCGCAGAGTAGATGTTCACGTTTCCAGAGCTGCTGGTGCCCGCGTATGTCGTTCCATTCGGATTGAGTGACACGGACCAGGCTGGGCATATGCAACATCATGAGAAATCATGCTTTCTTAGAGTCCATTCAACTCACAAGGCTCAGCGCCTTGCACTGCTGAACGGTCGTAGCTTTCATGACGCCCAACTATAGTATCAGACTGGAGATCCCAAAGCCATGTCGTACCATCGAGGCCATTGTACAACGCGAACTTTCCGTCAGGTGAGACGGATAGAGAAACTATGGCGAGGTTGTGTGGCGGACGCGACATCGTCACCTGTCCAGAGGTGGAATCCCACTGCTTCACTGTGCCATCTGCGGATGCGGACACGGCTGTATTATTGGCCGTCCATGCTACAGCCCAGATCTCGTCACTGTGCGCTGTAAACAAAAAGAGTTCAATGAAGGCTGTCTAAAGGTTGTAACACTCTGGCGCGTACGTTCTTTGCACTCAAGCGCGTTAACGAATGCGAGACTCTAGTGGATTTTATAATCTAACTGCTATGCATCAGAAAACGGAACCAACCATATCTGACTGCTTCTGTGGTGGATGATTAATCGATTAGGTGCAAAGTGTAAGGTCAACCTCGATCACTGATTAGGTCGAATATGTGTAGACGGCCCTTTCCGAGCGGACTCTGAACACATACAAAACCTTGTTACTGCCGAAACCTTATTTCTCCTCACATCAACGAGAGCGGACGAAGACATCGCACAATCCTGTAAACTAATCCTAAAAGTATGTGTGTGTTTGATAACGCTCAGTCGTCTATCTGATTATGAAATAAAGGATGTCTGACGCTGGAGATGAAATTCAAGTCGACGTTCCGGCCGCTGAGGTCGAGGTTACTACCGAGGCTCCAAAGGGGAAAATGTCCGTCGAGGACGCTCTTCAGGTATGCACATCTTGAGTTCTTAAGCCAGGTTTCATTCATGCTTAACTTTGATCGCGTAGCAAGTCCTGAAGAACGCTCTTGTTCGTGACGGTCTCGCTCGTGGTCTCCGCGAGTGCGCCAAGGCATTGGACAAGCGCCAGGCCCACCTGTGTGTGCTTGTGGAGACCTGCACAGAGGCTGAGTACATCAAACTCATCGAAGCACTCTGCGCAGAGCACAAAATCAACCTGATCAAGGTCGGAGACGGCAAGATCCTAGGCACATGGGCCGGTCTTTGCAAGATTGACAAGGAAGGCAATCCCCGCAAGGTCGTGGGCTGCTCTTGCGTCGTTGTCAAGGACTATGGTGTCGAGAGTGAGGGTCTCAACGTGCTCCTTGAATACTTCAAGAACCGATAAGGTGGGTACCATTTCAATTTTCTTATCACGATGACAAACAGACTCCCTCAACGGAGAATCCGTTCGATGAGGAATCAGTCTAACCGGAATCATTATATATTGTCTGATCTTTACTCGTGTTCTTGCGTGAAACCTCATCACTAACTGACATTTTTATCTTACTCTACAGATTCTTGCGTAACATTGTCCGTCATTCTCGTACATCTGCCAATAAATGAACCCCTTTGTACCTTGCGTGTTTGCTAGTTGATCGTTCCCTATCATTCAACTTGCGTGACCTGCTGTCAATGACATTCATCAGCGTATGTTTCGTTCCCCTCCACCTAATATTTCACACATCCTGCATTGTCCAACCCAATCAGTTTAAGTTTGACCCAGACGGACCTTGAGAGTTGTCAAATTGTACCAGACTGAACGTTACATAACGTTGCACGACTAATTGTAGTCTCCAAGATTTGAAATTGCGTTATGAGTTGCATGCCATGCTGTTCAGACCGGGTTATATTGTTAGCCTTTTCCTGGGTCGGCCGGAGATATTAGCGTTAACTCCGTGCATACACACAAGCGCCACTTGGCAAGACCTATACGGGCAGACTCCCCAAAGTTTCAACTCCCTGTATTTTTAGAGGCCATGGCCTCCCCAAAACATAGTAGTCGAGTGCCTCATGATGCTGCCATGTCGCGAACGCCATCATATATCCAACTTGCACCCCGCCGCGCGATGGCATCCTTTGAGAACCTCGTCGCACTAGCAAACCACCAAGAGCGACTCCGGGAAGCTCGAAAGATTGTATGGAGGGAGCGCGGGGAGCCTGCGGTTGAGCTTAAAGACCTTTGGGAGTGTATGGAGCATGCAGGGCGTGGAGGATTAAGTGAGTTATCATTTGACATACTTACGATAATATGCGTTGTTTATATGTGACATGTAGGAGCCGCAGCTATCGCTTTTGCTCTCCGTGCAAGCGTGAATCTTGTGCTGGCCACAATAAGAATGGGAAAGGTGCCAAAGTGAGTCAGAGGCGGACCATGACTTTGATCCCTGGTCGACTGAGTTGTGTAGGAACATGAGGCTCTCACTCATTCAACGCGCGATCTTTGGAAAGGACTCATTTAGATTTGCGGCCATGCTTGGTACGTGAATATATGTCATTGTATTTTTGCAGGCTTTTTACTTTTTCTCATGCTTTGCACAGGCTCATTCGTGACTATTTACAAGGCAACACTTAATGCCCTCCCCATCCTCCTACCTGTCAATGAACATGCGAACCTACCCTCACCATTTGAGGACGAAGAGGAAGATGTCGAAGCCCCACCAACGCCCTCAGAGGTTCCACTCTCAGCCAGACAGCCGCGCCTTTCTTTAAGCGCTCAAGCACATCAAGTGTGGGTACGTAAAAAAACGCGACGATGGCACTCTATGTTTGCTGGTGCTCTAGCCGGTGGCCTCGCTGTTATGTTTGAAAAGCGTTCAAGAAGAGTGGTCATCGCACAACAACTCTTCGTCCGGTAATTCACTCTATCTCCGTGATAATACAACAATTCATTTACAAGTGATGTCTAGGGGCCTCCAAGGTTCATATAACGCATTCACTTCGAAACATGGTTTCCATCTACCTAATGGAGAAGTGCTCATGTTTTGTCTTTGGTATAATCTGCATTATGGTAGGGGTCATAGGTTCTGACGTGTGAACAGCTGTACACAGATTGTGTACGCATTATTTGCACGACCGGACACACTTCCGCGCTCATACACCGCATGGTCAGTCGATTAAAATGTTTTATAGCTTATTTTCAAAATAATATCTTAGGCTTACAACTGCGTCGGGCGGTCCACCAAGCGCGGTTAAGATGGTCCAAGATATGAACAAGACTGGGACGTTTGACGTAAAGGACCTCGACAACATTCTTAGCCGCGAGGTGGGTTTTCGCGCTGACTCTCCTTGCCACATTCTCACTTGCTTGACAGGACATCATCCCCACAAATCAGACCGCTCTTCTTGCCAGAAGGGCACTGGCTACCAATTCGCCCCCTGACTTTGGGTCCTACACTCCCTGTAGCGCTATACACCCCTGGGTGGAATCATGCACACACGTAACACTACCGCGCTTTTTCACAGTATTTAAATGGGCCTTCCCAATCTATGGTGCCCTACATTTTGTCCCGATGATATTGTTCAAGTGGAATGCATTCTTCAAGAACCCATTGCACAAGCTTGGACGTGCAGGATGGGCTACGATACGGAGTTCTGCGTTCTTAGCAACATTCATTGCTACGTTCCAGTGTTTGTATTTCCACCGCCCATTTGTCCCCACATGACATTTATATTTCTTTGTAGCATGGGTCTGTTTCAAGCATTACCTCCACGGTGTGCTGTCCTCCCAAACTCGAGTCAAGCTCCCACAGAAATATATCGACTTCCTTTTGTCAAAGTATTCCTATGGATTTGGGGGGTTGTTTGGTGCGCTGTCGCTTTTTGTTGAGGAAAAGCGGAGGCGAGGAGAGCTTGCGATGTATGTTCTGCCGAAGGGCATGGAAAGTGCCTGGTTGACGGCAAGAGGTAAGGGCTGGGTATTCCACACCGGCCAATTTGGGGAGATGATCGTAAGTGTTCAAATTCGTGTTGAACGGACGTACTGACGTGCGCTAGCTCACCGCGATCGGAATGAGTATGGTTATGGTGAGTAGGAGGTTGCTATATCATTCTAAAGCCGTCCTGATCTGATTCTTGTGACTTTCAGAGTATTTATCAGGTGACGTTGATTCTGTCAATGGTAAGAAATGTCCTGAACATCTCATTCTTTACAGAACGACCCACAGCATCTCTCTGGGCTTGTGAGGCGGATATTATATCAGTTCATTGGACCTAACTGAGCGAGGGCATCGAAGTCGCATAGATCCGAGCTCTTGGGGAGGAACTGTTCATTTTATGTGGGCTGTTATCCGATCACTCGATCGTCCTCGCTGTAACAATGTGTACAAATATTGTGGATGCGCACCAGCTCTGACAGAGCGGCGCGGGTAGCATTAAATGTTGTTGTATTCCTTTGAGCTTGCGATGATCAAAACTTTACTGTTTGGTGAGAATGGTCCATCAATATCGCACTGGCGGTAACCGGACTCGGGAGATCATGCCAAACAAATTAGAAGGATCCACTTTTTCATTTTCACCGCGGGGCGTTGGTGAGCGCAGGTGAAGCAACCTCGACAACGTAAAGTAGCGTTTATGTGTATGCAATATGTTGTTCTGTAAGTGTAATATCGTATGATTATACGTGCTGAACATGAATATATAACCCAGCAGTAGTCATGGACTGAAAAATGCTACTAGTTCCTGCCAGAGGTAGCGATCAAGCACCCGCCTTATCCTGCACCTTTTTCGCAAACTCATCTTCACTCATACAGCATTGTTTGCCGAGAAGCACGCGCGATTGTGCGAGAATTCTGGTTGATCGGAGACATGTGGTGAATGAGCGTCCAAGAACGAAAGCAGGTCGTCCGCAATGACTCGATGCATCGCACTCGTGGGACGGAGTCGATCTACCCATATCGCGCCCCCAGCTTCGCTGATATCGTTGGGATCAAATCCAAATGCGGTGGGGTCATCCAACACGCGCGAAAATGAATCCCATGAGGAAAAGAGAAAGGTGGTGACATCTGGATGGATTCTAGTCCAGCTCTGGAGTTCTTTCTCTAATGTCGCGTTCCATGTCTGATACTGTTCCAGTACGGTAGCGGTATCGTCTCGTACTATGATTTGAAATGAATGTATGAATCATGGCAGAAGATTTGACCATACCTGAGGGCGATCGGTGGATTGGAGGGAGGTCAAATAACAGAAAGTTTCGAGCCCCAGATGCGTATAGTTTCTCTTGGTATCGGAATAGTCCTTTGAGCGTGTTAAACACGCCATCGATATCTTCGATGAGGCTGAGGAAATCTCGATCAGTCATAATCAAGACCGCAGGATGACGATCTTACGCAAGATCATTAATACCAATCCAGGTCACTGTCGTAGATCAATGCAGATCGCGTCAGAGAAGTTAGTATGCGAGTCAAGATCACTCACTAAAAAGCGTGTCGTGTGGTTCCCATGGGGCCGATGATGGCTTCCTTGCGACATTTGGAAGGAACTGATATATGATCTGTCTCTCTAGAGAAGACACAAAGTCGTTTCCCCTGGCGTAGTCGTACACCAATTTAGATGGACGGGATTTGGTTAGATGTCCGACCCAGTTCGGCTTGCCAGGCTCTGCGTATGTTACGCCAGGATAAGTCACTCCCAGAGGGTTCTTGGTGGTCGGATGGGAAGAAGATTGGTAGTCCCAACGAATGCTGCTGTAAGAATCGCCACTGCATGGATCAAGTTAATCTCGCTTAGTTGATAATAAGCGGGATGAGGGCGTACAAGATGATCAAATATTCGATCTTGCTAAAACCATGCCATGTTTTGCCCGCCTGGATGATAGTCGAAGGCATCGTTCAGTTGAACGGAGTCACTGTCGTTCAAGAAGACAAGGAACAAATTGTCTCTCACCTGCCTTTGTATTATGAAGAATCCTCGTGTATTCCGTGCTGGCGGCACAAGTGCTGCTCCACTGCAAGTATGTTCCGAGACTGACAGCTGAAGGTGCAGGTTCCCCATCCGGTATTCAAATAAGTACCCGAACCCTAAGGCCTACTCGCTCGCGTGACTCATGTTCAAACGTTCAAGTTTTACATTTTAACTGGTGGAATGGAGTCTCCTGAACGCGCAAATTCGTCAAGTCCTTCTACGTCCCAAATGGCGACTGGAGTATTCTCTCATTTCCAGCCATACGCACGATCCAAGTTCAGTCCCACCTTGTTGCTCTGGCACATTAACCTATTGATTGAATTTTGAAGGGGACCTATTCTTGGTCTGGGGACCTTATGTACGTGCCGAAAGCTTTCGTTTCATATCACCATCATCTAATTAGTGAATAGTCGCGGCCTCGGCCGTTATTCCATCCACCGTCGTTCGTCCAAATGTTTACTTTCCTCCATATCTCCACCGGGTCGGCTTCTCCCTGGTTTTCTGCGGCGCCGCGTACGTCCTAGCGGCTGGTGATGCAAGGAATGGCAGTGGAATAGCTACTGGTGAGCTTTAGCATCACTCCTTGATTCACGTATGATGTACATGCACCACGGCAGCTTGGTCATTGACATACCTCTTCTTGCATCTTCGACGGTCTCTAAGACCACCATTTTACCCACCAACACTTGCGATGACGGCAGGTACAACTGCATGTGCAGCTTTGTATGGCACAGAATACTTCATGTACCAGACCTGAGTCACAGAACTCATATGGTCCTTCCGATCGTCCGTAGAACCGGTGTCTGCGCCACGACAGAAGGGCATGTCTGTGGAGTAACTAAGATTGTGGGCATCAATAAACTTTAACCTCGTGTTCCTAAGTTTAGCCTGGCCGCGACTGTGAACGGACGAGAACCAATCGCGTATTTCTCCCTTCAACCCGTTTCGAATCACACTTGCAAGTAGGGGGCACAGTTCATACATGCTCAAACTTGAGGCGGAGTGTTAGAAATGGGAAGCCTGAAATCACCCAATCTTCTGAAGGCGTCCGAGTGATTCGATGTAACGATAATCTGAAAGATGGATCAGTAATCTCCTCTTGCGAGACAAGTTTAGCAGCTTGCTTCAAGCTCACAGACTCGGACCTTCAGTCTCGCAAAAGTAAATTCGGATCATCAGTCCTTATCTACAGTGACTATGCCTAATACTGGTATGAACAAAACCCCATCAGTACGGAGATGTTAAACGTCAAAACGTTCGCCACTGATGAAAATGACAATACTGGCGAGAATGACTCCATCACTCTCGAACCGAAGCCAGATGCCCGTACATCCCAGCCCATTCATCGACGCGAAGCAAATAAAATTGGAGACATACCGATAGAATAAAGGGTTAGGGTAAGACGAACTGTTGTCTAGAACATGTTGGCGTCGTGATGTGGTGAATCAGGCCTCACCTGCAGGGGCAATTCCATCTTTCCAATTCTACAAACAGATGAGTGAAGCGGTGGATGCTTCTCATTTTCTCGCTCCACAAGTAACCGAGTGAAACGAAAGCTACTCATCAACGTGAAAGTCACTGGGAGTACGTTTTCATGGGCCTTGATAAGGTCAATTGGAGTTGTAATCATGCGACGCATGAAACTCGTGTAGATTTCGCTCAGCTTCTGCGGCACGAGATGATTGGAAGGGATGGGTTCCGATGCCTAAACTGTTCTGCCAAACAGGATGCTGGCTAAAACGCTAAAGGTGGTCTTCCCCGCAAGTATAAAAGCAAGTCATCTTCATACTGTCCACAAGAAAATCATTGTACCTCCCTCAGCAGTTCCTACCACCTCGCACAAACAATACGTTTATCCTTCTTCACCATTATTGTTGCGCTCGCAATATCTATAATGTCTGTCAGTGCGTGTGCGGAACGTAGCCGAAAACAGTCAAAAGTGGGTAAAACAGATTTTGCCCAGGATTAGCGCGCCCGCAGCAACGAACAGCCTTGCCCGGAAAATGAGAGTAGGACCGACCAATAAAGAAGTCGCAACGTTCAGGACCTGCCTATGTGGCAGCCAGCCAGGGAGGGGAAAGTCATGGACCTTTGGCGGTGAAGCTATCGTGAGGGATGTGAGCCTATCTGTCCTGATGCTTTTGGGCCTCGCCGTCGCTCAAATCATGGGCATCCAGACACCAGGACGGGATGACTAGTGCACGAAATGTACAGCATTATCAGATTGCAACCGGGACATGTTCTAGTGACTGCTTGAAAATGAAATTGAGGCATCACGACACAGCGTTTGAAACCAATCCAAGATTGAAGAAGTTGTGAAATTAAATACACACTCAACAAGGATAAGGTGATAAGAATGATTGCAAAGAACCAGGTTCAAAGATGAGATAGGCGTCCAGACGATGCAGACGGGCACTGATACCGGGAGAGATGGACCACAGAAAACAAGAACGAAACGGGTTCGCAATGGCAGGTGGCGTGGCTGTACGCTTGCTGCACCCGGCACGGTTGTGTGAGTATCAAGAGCAGTAATAGGTGTCGCAGATGTGGAGAGGGCGATAGGCTAAGCCTGCGATGATGTCACCTGAGCCTGGAGTTGACATTGTGACCGACCTTAATGGTGCTGTCATTGCGATATCGATGATGTCGCATGGATCTGAGCTGGGCCTTGAGATTGCTACTGTGTTGGTTGTACATTGCACGTCGATTTTTCTGTAAGTACAAACCTGAGATTACGTTGCCAAAATTGCCTGAGCAGATTACGTAAGTGCACAGAGAATTCCAGCTTCAAATCATCATGTTCATTACCGGCGTACATGCTTGAAGAAAGACCAACAACATGTTGCGTCTCGCTAGGAACGTCGCGGCGTAAGCGCGTGTACCGTTCACAATCTAGTGCTGGTGATCGACGACTGTCCTGAACCCTGAGGTTAACACCTGGATATGTCGCATTCTGGTAAGACTAGGATCACAGTCCAATGAACAACGGTACTATATACGGCCACCCTGGAAATACGCTCTCGATTTTCCTTTGCCTGATAACGCGATGATAGGCGGTTTTGCATACTTGATGCGGTTCTTGCACTCCCTTCCCAAAGCACGGCAACTCGATACAAAAATAGTACTGCTCGGTGATTTGAGAAAAAGGATTAGCATCTAACATCACCTAATTTGTCGGTCCTGTCCAGTCATCGTGAGTGCGTCATTAATATTCGCTAGGCCGATGATGTCGGTGTGGACGCGTGTTCGAGCGGCATGGGAGCCCTTCTCTGATAAAATCAGGAATATGATAGTGACACCTAGATATGCGACTTCTCACCTTCAGTTGTTGGATAGATAGTGCGTAATGCCTGGGTTCGTGTGGATCAAATTGCAATGGGGGCAGGAACACCTCCGCCTAGGGTAAGAATTTGCACCGGGGGCCTTGATGCATGATGGCCGAGTCCAAAGAAGATAGTAATATCAATAATCGGATGTACTTGCTGAAGTGCTCACTACACGCGTCATGACACAGAACTACGGTGATATGAGTACTATTTCTTGAAACTTGGGCGAGCGATCCAGCCCGGCACCCCATCATAGTAATACATGAGACTAGATTATCCTCGTGTATGCTCGAATTAGCGAGAAAGCATGCGCCTTTTGATATCTGCACGAATGAATACCTTAAGTCACAAAAGAAATACTCACTATGTCTCACATGCTCATAGTAACACCACCCACCCATATTCCTCTGTCCCTTGGATGCTCCCCAACACAAGACCCACAGTACTTGTCTTTGCCACTCTCATCGTCATGTGGAAATTCGAATACGGTAAGACCTGTCGGTATTGTTCAGTTTAGAAACAAACACACTGCTCCCGGACCTTGCTTTGACCGCGGACTTTTGAATCTTGATCTATTGTTCTATGGGCACAAGCATGCATCGTGTTTTAAATTGTGGATGTGTCCACCGAAGCCACAACATGCAAACAAATTTAAAACTCTCCAATTCGTCGTCTTTCATTTCCAACCTCCTTGACCAGATTCCCAACTTGACCCAGTACTTGTCAAAGTATCCCTTGCGTCAAAGACTACACTACACCAAACGAAATTCCTCCATCACTATCGCCATGGATGAAACCACACTTGGCAAGTTGTCCCGTGCACAGCTGCAAAAGGTAGCTAAGGTATATGTCGCGTTTCTTGTCCTGAATGCCAGCCACTGACGCGAGAACAGGATCATGGAGTAAGAGCGAACATGAAGAGCGTGGTAATCATCAGAGCATTAGTAAAACTCAGCAATGCCATTCCCATACTGTACGTGCCCTGCTTCTTTTCGATGGTATCATGATCCTGAAGGTCGTTCAGTCAAGATGAAGAAAGTGAAGAGCCACAGAGAAAGAAGGCAAAGACGACGGAGGAGTCGCATCCAGCTGCAGGTCCTTCAACACGGACCGTAGACTTACCTGTGGAGACAAGTTGTGAGTATCATCTCCTACGTCACAGTGCAAGAACCCTAACCCTTCACCAGCCGATCCTCTCATCATCCAGGAAGACGCCCCTACACCCGTCCTCATTCTAGCAGCAGAAAACAAGACTCCCACAAAAGTGGCTGAACATACTGGTGGCGTCGCTCCTGACAATCTAGAGGCAAAGTCGCCAAGTCTTTCACCGTTACTGGAAAGTCCCACCGGGCATCCAGCCGCAAAGGATAACAACAGTAACTCGGGTGATTCCTACCTATCCTATGGAAGTCCCGGTCAGCAGCAATACTACAGGTCCCCGGTCAGCTCGCGTGCAGGAACACCACCTCCCGAAGAGCCAGATATGCTCAATCGGGCTGTCAACATTATGAAACAGATCACGACCGACGATCAACGCATTCTCGCCCATGCCTCCGCTCTCCGTCAGCGAGCGGCGGGTCTAAGAGAGCAGGCGAAGAATGTGCGTGATGTCGTGCGCGCTGAGCGGGGCCGCCGTGAGAGATTGGAGGCCTACTTCACATACTGGAGGGAGATTGCGCCTAATTGGCCGAAAGATTGGATCTACGAAGAAGGCGAAGAGGACCGGCTACGGACGGAGCGAGTGCTCAGGAAAATGACACCACCGTATGTGCTCTTCCGTCCTTGACTCACTCGTGTTTCTAATCAATTCTCATCTATAGACTACCATCAACAGGCCCGACAGGCCCACCCACCTTGTCCTTTGACGCAAGAGACGCACCGTGAGTTTTTGCTCGCATTTCAGTTGTAAGACTCAGCTGACGACTATCAGCAACTCGCATAGGGAGCTGAGAAAGAAGCAGCTGCAGCCACGACAGGAAGCTCGCACCCAGAAAAATGGGACTGGCGACCCTGCTGCAGAAGTTGAATAACCAGATCAAGGCACCAATCGCCTGCCTTCGCCGCAGTTGACAACCGAAGGAAGAGCGGCAAAGCGCAAACATTGTGCTTGAATCGTTGATGATCGGTACTTCGAGCTTGAGCTATTTACTTTACCCTTAGTCGTGATATACCCCGTGATAATGTGTACTCACGAGTTTTGTATTTGTTATACCCATCAGCTGAGATCAATAACGACGACGGCCCGTCCATTTGTCGTTGGACTCGGGACCAACTTGCGTCCCCCAGTCTGATTCGTGCTATATAATATGTTCAGCAGTGGTCAACCTCAAGATAATCGGTGATATCCATCATACATAATTCATCATGGCTGATGCATTCTGTACCCATGCGTCATAACAAAGCGTCAGGAAGGCAAGCGAGTTATGGGAGTGTGACTGGCAAGACTGAGTTACTATGTGACGTTGATTCTCGTTCGCCTTTATAATTTCCTGGAGGCACTAGAGCAACAAAGGGAGGACTCGTGACAAAGGTCTCCCGTAGCTACGGCCTTGGACGAATAATGGAAACCAAGAAACAAAGGGACTTTCATAACGGTCGTACATCTGTCGGAGTTTGAATAGAGCCTGATCAGGGCTAGTCACTGGCACCTCTCACCAGTATACCATGATCTGCAGTAACTTGGGATGATCGCTGACATCCACCTTAATCATCAATCTCATACAAGCTTTTCAGGAAAAAAACATGCATATCAATCGTTCTCCCCCAATTCTCCTCGCACCCTGAGTCCTGTTTTGTGCACGCCCCAAAGTGCTACTTCGTCACGGTAGCAGTGAGTAGTAATACCAATTTACCCGCTGAAACACTTTCTGCTAACAAGTTCATGCCTCATATCTAACTATCTGATAAAACATGTCTGATTAGTCGCTTCCTTGTTCTTTGCGGTGCTGGTGGTTCGGAGAATAAGTGGCTTACTCGCTCTTCGACTCGCCAGCGCTCACAGTGTATATGTCATTCTACGTACGACAATCGCATCTACTGTTTTGCTTGTCATGTAACTCATACTTGTCGTTTGAGTTGGGTGTTCTAGTACGGTGACGATCGCTCAAATCATTGCTGGATTTCCCTTTCCTCATCGCTGTGTTGTTGCTCTTGCCCATGTGGCTCGCCGCGTCCAAGTTCAGGTGTGCTCAAGATTTCCGGGCGCTATGTGCTGATTATGAACATCGCCAGGTCGTTTCAATTTGCCGGTCCTTAAGCATCGCCTTTACATAGCTCTCGACAGTCTCTTCACGCACCTCCTCAAGGTTGTCATTCAATCGGGAAAGTGGAAGGGTGGGGCGGCTCACTTTATTCCTACTAGCAAATGAAATACACGTGTCGAGACGTTTGGAATGGACTCACCCGGAACCATCTCACTCACCTTTCGCCATCATCACAGAAGAGACAACGACAATGACTGCTTTCAAAGATAAAGCCTTTGCTCTACAAATCAGTCCTTTGAATATCTAATACTCGGGCTGGATCGCTCCGTCGGATGGAAAGTGAGATCTACCTCCGTGTCATTTGACTTGGGTGATTATTTGACAACTGCATGCTGCTCAACAGCAGATCGCCATTTCTCTCTCCAAGGTTACGCACATTGCTCACACCATCACATTATTTCGGAACGACTACCTCCACCACTGGTCTGCGCACAAAGGGTGCCACCAAGTAGCCATCGGTTTTTGTGACGGAAAGTAGGGGGCAAGATATATTCACGGTGGTACGTCATATACAACATGACGAGATGTGATGATTGCGCAAATCACTAAAGTTTGCACATTACAATCCAGCATCGACATGTTCGATGGTCTGCAGGGCATCCACAGCAAATCCATTAGATGTAACGCCTGGAACCGCAAAGCCCCGCTCAACATCACCATCTACTGCTGACCCTCCCATATCGCAAAACACGTCCATTACACGATGGTTGGTAAGGGACAAGAAGGTCGTGCGGTAATGCACGCTGCGACCGATACTGAACAACGGAATAGACAAGCCATCTGTGTACCTTGGAGATCAGCGACAGAACGATACTATCCGCGATAATACATACGAACGACGATAGAACCAAGGACGACGAATGATACAATAGGCTGAATAGTTGCAGCGAGGAACTGTGCTTGATCTGCAGGCGGGTATTCCGGAGTGGGCAAACGCGTAAGTGCGAGGGAAGACACGAAAACCGCGCCAACTCCCATCTAGGACATATTAGTGGATATAAAACTAGTATTCGACTGGCTTACCGGACCTGCATCAAGGATTTAGAATGGAGATGTAAGTCAAGCATGAGTGAAGCTGCTCACCGAAGTGGCCAGAGAGTAGAGCTTCTTTCCAGGAAGCGATCTCTGGCACAAATTTGTAGACCATTAATAGGAATGGAATTCGCCTCAAGAATAAGATAGCAATCATGAGAAGAACGAGTCTCCATGGAGTGATGCCGTATTCTGGAGAGTGGTAGTCGTCAAAAGGTAGCCAGGCGCCAATGTAGATGAAGCAGCCACAATTCACGACATAATCAATTACGGATGAAAATGCGTCGTTTTCTGTTTGTGCGTGGAAGTAGCCATCCCAGGAAATTGCGCAACCTAGAGGAATTTTAGACCCAAGTATCGTGCATTCAAGTGGACGCAAACCTGCTGCAAATGCTGCAAGGAGATCGTCCGCACCGATCGTGCTCGCAACTCCCACAGTAAAGATGGAAAGAGTCAGATACTGTGAGATGTACGACTCCCGATCTATGAAACCTCTATCATGGCATATTTTCATGAGCTTGGAGAATAGATAACCTGAATCACGAACATGATAACAATCAAAGCAATGCAATCAGACGATCAGGTTATTTCACTGACCCAAAACGGCGCCGAAAACGGTGCCAAGAATGACCTGGTCTAAAAGAACATGATGAATACTCGTGAGGCGGTCAACGAACCGAGAACACAAACATAGCCATCCCACCAAGAACCACTTCCCGATAGCGGTTTGAACGGACGTCTCTACGGTGAGGTATATGGATATCGCAAGAAAGGGATATGCAAGACCATCATTCGCTGCTGACTCTGCAGTTAATATTCGTCGGACATTCACAGGGACGTGTTGAGTAGCGTATTTGCCGCCTGTAGAGCAGCTTTAGATACCAGAGAACCATTATTACTTCTGATGTCATGGTTGATAGAACTGACGAATGATAGCAACGCATGTGACTGGGTCCGTAGGGGTTAAACAGGCAGCGATGCAAAGAGACGAGACATAATCGAGCTCCGGGAACAGTGCTTGTATGACGCCTATCATGATGATCAGCAAATGGGAATTATCTCTGCGATGATACACATACTGGCGATAACAATCCAGCCAAAGGCCATTGTGGGCACGACCATGACAAGCAAACTCCTGGCATGCGTTTTTATATACGCACAGGGTAATTCAACTCCCACTGCGAACAGACCAGTGGCAAGAACGATACGCATGACCTCTAATGTTATGGTATTTTCAAAGGAACCCCATGAACGAGGTGTGAATATGTTAGCAGCATGAGGGCCAATGAGGATCCCAAAGCCTGTTCCGAGGACGACCTCGTTGATATAAAGCTGGGAAGGTAAGGATCATCGGACGAACGTTTATGGTAGGTGAGTTTTTTTATCATACCTTCTCTCTAAGTATGAGGGATATCATCGAGAACTATGGTCAAGAATCAGCATACTGCGAATGCAATGGACAATGTCGGTGTGGAGCAAACTAGACAGTAGATAACAAAAGGTTAAACTGGAAAAGCAGTTCGCAAGGCACAGCGTCTAAGGAAATTTAAATGGAGATTGAACGGACCGATACTGCAAAACCACCAAGACAGATGTATGCCAATCCTGGCGCGGACACCTGAAAACAAAGAGTTTGTGATGATACCTATCGCAAGGTTGACTGGATAGGCGTACGGACATGTAGTAAGTTTAAATCCATGGTAGTAGAATGCTGATCGAATCAAGTGGTAAGCCTTGGTATACGGTGGCGTGCGTGAGCTTGGAACAATGGAGGAGCCTTAAGCCTCGGTCCCAGTATTATATGTGTACAGTGGGTCCGGGTGTCGTTCAAATTCGGGGTCAAAACCTCGAAATGGCCCAATGGTAGGGGTAGTATGACTCTGAGGAAAATTAAGTTGAGGGCAAAGGGTGTCAATCCGGTGGAACGAAAAACGAAGACTTACATGTCCCAATTTTCAACACATTTCAAGTGCGAGGCACATTTATTTTAAGATGCGACAACCCCATGACCTCCCATGTGCCAAATGTCATGTGTCCTTGAAATCGGCTGGCTGGCCGGGCTTGATACCACCACTAGGGGCACTTATTTTCTGTAAGCCCACATGCGATAGCAGTACAACTTGATAAGTCTCCGTACATCGAACCACCGTCAAGATACAATGGAAATTCGACGACCTCAGTTCTTCGAAATGCGATATACCTTGAGTGTCTTGTCGTCCAACACGCTGCGAACAGAAGTGACGTCTTTGACTTGTGCAACTATATGGCGATCTCAGACGATTGTCTTTTTTCTCCATTGCCGAGCTAGCAAAAATGCGCTAAAAGGCTGTCCAAGGCGCACGATCAGTCATAAGGCAAGTAAGAATTAGAAGAAACCACCCCCTTATTTCCAGGAACACGGCGAAGTGAATCGACAAATGGACCAAAATTGTCCACGGCGAAACATCCGTAATACGTATTATATCCATACGCGTACCTAAGATCTGAGCAGTTATGTGCGCCCGCCATTCTGATGCTGATGAGTTGAGCTGTTGCATCGTATGTTCATCAGACGATGCTGCAGACCAACCTACTAGCACTTGTGACGGATATGCCAGTTTGTTAGGTGCGGCCAGATGGTCGAATCTGTGCAGCAGTTGTTTGACACGTCTGGCCAAATTAGCTTTTGAATTGTAGAGAAACACTTAACGCATATCTTAGCTTAGAGCATGACCCATACACCACCATCAAACTTCTGAGCCCAACAGTATCTCTTGTGCAGCGTGATCGACGAGAGCGCTGTCATAATCGAGGGAGGTGCGGCGAGACGTGCAGTCTGTTTGAAAGGTCACAGAAGAGGGCGTGACAGCGCACATAGTAGAAATGTGATAGCAGCGAGGGTGGTGAGTGTGCTGGTAGAACAGACTCTAGGTAGTGGAACACGGTAGAGGTGGGCGAGGGTATGCATATGTAACGAGCGAGGCATGCATAGATCGTTCGGTCTGTTACTTGAAAGTCAGTGTCGGAATTGATGAAGCGAAATTTGAGCGATAAGACTACTAGCGAGTTTGGGTAGGGAATTGAGAGGATGTGCATGTGTAGTTGACCAGGCGTCAACGCGTCATGGGCAATAAAGGACTTCTGCCAAGTGAAGTGCCCAGATCAACCAAGGCAAAGGCTACTAGTATTAGGACTAGTTGATGTACCAAACAAAAACAAATACTGAATTTTCAGCGTTGTTCTAAGAAACCAATGAACCATGTTCATCAATGCATCACCCACCAGCTTGCTCACTCGTTCTGAAGTGATGCCCTCGGAACGTGTTTCCTCGCGCCCACGAAACAACATGCCATCTCACCGCATATGACAATGATCTGCAGCAACTTTGGTTGGGGTAATGATAGTGTGAACCTGTTATGCCTGGGCCAAAGTTGTGGGCGTCATGATAACAACTTTTATCGCTCATACTATCATTCATCCACTGATTCAAACAGGCTTTCCGAGATCCAGAGCATACGATGTTGTCCCTACTATTTGGACACTCGGTTCTTCCTGTTTTTGAGCACTTTGGTTTGTATTGCGGTACCGATGGTGAGTTTCAAGACTTTGCTTTCATACAGTCACATCTCTAACTACCAATGACAACCTGCAGGGTGCCAGTTGCTGTCATCAATGATTAGATGGGCTTATTCCGGTGCGCTCTTGCTCTTTCATGCTTATCGTGGATATGTTCTCTGGTATCTAACTCAGTGTCTCTTCCTCGACTGCGCACTGTGCGCCTTATGATTTGTGGTGGTTGGGGCCTGGCCGCCTGGTACTCACAAATGGTGAAATTTAATATCAAGATGTTGCAGTTCTCCCTCCGAGCTTGTAGTACTAGTATGAGTAGTAATGTTGATCTGGAATTCTTGGGGCAGGCAATTTATCTCAGCGTTATGGAAAAAAAAGGAGTGATGGTGGATGGTCTGGACGAACAAAAAAGGCGCTTAAAGATCCATGCAGTTTGCAACATTGCGTGTACGTATATAGGAACAGTTTGTTTTATGGAATGATGAATGGCGGTCTCCCTACACGTTCATGCATCTAAAGCGAAACCAACGAGTGAGTAACGATGTGTAATGAAAGTAGAATATTTTGTCGCCCATCGTTGGGTGGGAAATAGAAAACAGATTGACGCTGTAGTATGATAGGCCGTGGCTGTGAGCCGAGAAGCGAGGAGAAGCAACTGTGGCACTTAATGCACAGCTGACATGCAGAAGGGCTGTGTCGGGGTATATAATAGGGGAGCTCAAAGTAAAAACGCCCAACGCCCAACCCAACGCCCAACGCCCAACCTCGTGACCGAAATGAGTATACCTAGAATAAATAGAAGTAAATACGGAGTAAAGCCACCTGCACCTGCATGATGAGATAAGCTAAACCTTGTCGCGGAAAGCGCCGAAACCTTCGCCAACTGTCTCCTCGAGCTCCTAACCCTCAGCGCTGCAGCATTGCAGAACCATCCATACCTAAACCTTTTCGTATTCCATTTTTACAGCTATGTGCAAAAACCTTGACAGTACGCGCGTGATTCGAATACATTAGGAAATTTTAAAAAAAAAATCATAACAGTGTGAAACAAGGTGCTCACCACCATGCCCTTCCGAAAAATTAGTCGTGATGTTAAACTCGCAGCCGCCAAGCTTCATGAACAGAACATACTCTCTCTCGAACAAATACTCGACTGTGTTGGCTTTTCGGAAAGCACATTTTGGCGGATGATCAAACTTTGGCGTGAAACGGGGGACGTTGTTCGACACAACTACGGTACTCCTGGCCGCCCTCGAACACTCACTTTTGATGACGTGAACTATCTACTTCGACTCGTGAAACACCGTCCCGACTGGTTCCTTGATGAACTCCCAATCTTACTCAGTGAAAACAGATTCATTTCTATTCACTACACGACCATCTACCGAGAGCTTTCACGCGCTGGAATTTCCCGCAAAAAGCTGAAGAAGATTGCAAAAGAAAGAAACGAAGCCAAACGGGCAGATTTCATCAGGAGAATGGCACAATATGGACCCGAGGAGCTTGGATTCCTGGACGAGACATCAAAAGATGAGAGGACATTGGGAAGAAACAATGGGAGGTCATTGAAAGGTACTCGTGCTGTGAAGAAACAGGTTTTTGTTCGCGGGCATCGCTTATCTGGACTTGGGCTGCTCACTATTGATGGCATGGTGGCTGTCTCTGTTGTCGAGGGTTCATTCACTGCAGCGACATTCAAAACATTTATCGAAGGGGATGTTGCAAGTGTTTTTTATCATTCCCAGTAAAACGTCTCTCACATTCTACTAGCTGCCATTATGCACCCCATACCCAGGTAAATTGAGTGTGCTCGTCATGGACAATGCCAAGATACACCACGGAGAAGGTATTGCAGAACTCATTCGCGAAGCTGGTAGGTGGCTCGAATCACTGCTCATATTCACTCATCGAGCATTGGCAGGTGTTCGACTCGAGTATCTACCACCTTATTCCCCCGATCTCAATCCTATCGAAGAAGCCTTCTCCAAGATCAAGTCCTTTATTCGTCGTAACCAAGAATACTTCTCGGATGATGTTGACGGTATCATATATGACATGTACATCGCGATGGATGTGATCACTGACTCTGATGCCAAAGGATACATTATGCATGCTGGTTATTTCTAGACTCTACGAAATACTATACATGACAGCACGAGGTGTACAATTACAGGACTGTTGAAACGTTGACTCTTGAGCAATGCAGAACAAAACATGATGATGTCGAGACACGAGTGCAAAAAAACGACAGTGAGAATCCATTTGCAATGACAAGTCCAAGTTTACTGGCTCCAATGTTTCATAGCTGCTTTCATTGCAGCAATCTCTCCGAATTTGAAACCCATCTCTCGTAGCTCGGGAACAACAATGAAGGTCAAAGTTTCTGCACTCGTATATCCATTTTCGTGCAGCCTCGTTCGGATCCCATCACTAAGATTGTACGAAGCACAGAAACCATCCAGGGAAAGGTCAGGGCCATGACGAGATCCAGGCTGGAGAAGATAGTGTTGGTCTTGCATTGTAGGAGGGGCATGCTCCTCGGTTGGTTGTACATTTGTCGGACGGAACACATTGAGTAATTCTGGAGGTATATTGAAGTTGAACACTGGAGCGGCTGAGTTACTGGCAGTTGATTGGTTACGATTCGCAAGGCGACGCTGAAGCAGCGGAGACAGCTCGTTGAGTTGACGACCTGGTATCATGTTGAATTTATGGTGGTTTGGTGGAGATTCCATGTTTGCGAGACTATCATCCTTGTTCTGTCAAACAGCCGAGAATCGCATAAACAACTAGCAAACTGATACAAAAACAATCGAAAGAGTACCCAAGCAGCTGCCCACACAGCAAAGTGATCATGCCCAAGTGGAAAGTGTTCCGAGTGCTCAGGGTGCACGAAACAATGGTCTGAGGAGCATCCTGGTTTCGAACACATCCAACGATTCTGAAGAAGCTGGATTTTCGAGTTTATCTTCGTGTTGAGGACAGTCTCGATCATCGACTTCGGCTTCTTCTGCAACTGTCATTTATATAATTTCAGGCATGAAAGACACCAATTACCTCGGCCTTTGATTTCTTTTTTGGCCGGTCATCTTCATCGCCAGTGTTGGCATTCTCACTCTCGCTATCTCGGCTCTCATCCGAGTCCTCGTTATTCTTTGAGGACTTGGTTTTCTACAACAATGTTAGTGCATATATTGACTCGAAAAGCATACATTACCTTATTTTTCAGTGGACGAGCCTTAATCACAAGATTCACCGAGGGAGTCTTTTGCTTCGATGCAAGGTCCAGAAGAAACTGATAATCGGAAGGGGAACATAGTGGCATAGAAGATGCTTGAGTCCGTGGTATGGTCCATGCGACAGAGTAGTGTTCGAAGGCAATCATCTTTGGTTTCAGACCCTCCGAGATCTTTTCGAGAATTTGCGCTTTGATTGTGTCGAACTCAAGCTCGGGGGAAAGCACCAAGAATGCATTGATTGATTTTCGTTGTTTGTCGGGTTTTTGCATCTGGGTAATCGAGTACATAGTGAGATAGTACGTGATGGCAGATTTCTTGGGTTCGGCATGCACATTGACAGTTTCAGCTGTATCAGAAGCTTCATGAGAGTTAGATACCTTTAGTACTACTGATACAGACGCATATACACACCTATAGTCTTGGCTGGCTGCTTGCGAGGACGTCCTCGTTTCTTTGCAGGCTTTGTTGGGACTGGCGAAGGCTCATTGTTGTCTGGGCTTGTGTCTGTCGGAAGACTTGGAACAGTTGGAGACATTTCACATTCAGTTTCAACAGCGGTGTCGGAAAGTTCGGAAAGGTCGTCGAGGATGGAAGACATAGTGAGAGTAATTGATAAGATGATAATAAGCTAGGGGAAGACACAACACGTCGAGACGCCATTGTAAATTGGTGGCCTACGACTTTTTTAATTTAATTTCCTAATGTATCGAGTCACGCGTGTACTGTCAAGGTTTTTGCACATAGCTGTAAACCTCATTATACTTTTGGTACTTTGTAATAAATTATTTTGAGGCCCATGTTTCCTTGGTAACTGAGTGAGATTCTAATGAACTTCAACACAAAAACATGCAGCTACAATAAAATATTGTGGTGGGGTTGAGAATAGCGAGGTTTAGGGGTTTAGGCATGAAATGGTTCTGCAATGCTGCAGCGCTGAGGGTTAGGAGCTCGAGGAGATAGTTGGCGAAGGTTTCGGCGCTTTCCGCGACAAGGTTTAGCTTATTTCATCATGCAGGTGCAGGTGGCTTTACTCCGTATTTACTTCTATTTATTCTAGGTATACTCATTTCGGTCACGAGGTTGGGCGTTGGGCGTTGGGTTGGGCGTTGGGCGTTTTTACTTTGAGCTCCCCTAATATATGTGAGGCGGCGCCTAAGTACTAAGTAGCTGCACTCACATTCAGGAATTCATCGCTCATCAAGTTCAACGCTGATAACTGGAACCTCTCGGTAACACCAAAATTTCAACTGTGTTTTCAGCGCGAATGAACTGACGTTTGGCTTGACCAGAGGGCCCATCGTCGAATCTCTGCTAGCGCTACCCACACTACTTCCAGACGCAGCCATGGCATCCGCATCGACAAAGGCGGCCGCTACAAAATCAATTTTGAAACCATCGATAACTTTGAAGGGTCACGGAGATGAGATTTGCTCGATGTCCTATTTTCCAGATGGCCAGCGAATGATCAGCGGATCTTTAGACAAGACCGCTCGGCAATGGGATTTGGAGGTAGGCAAGGAGATTGAGGAAGCGCGGAGTGATTGGGAGGGGAGAGTGCTTGCGGTGGCGGTATCAAGGAACGGCCGATGGGTTGCCACTGGTGGTGATGACAAGGAGCTGAAAGTCTGTGAAGTCGAGACGGGAATTGTGAAAACATTCAAAGGACACTCACAGGCAATCAGCTGTATTGATATCTCCGCGGACAACGCGTGGCTGGCGAGCGGGTCATTCGATTTCACAACGCGGATATGGAACTTGGACACCGGCAAACTTGTGGCTGGTCCATTCAAGAGCATCGGTCCCATGGGCGCGGTTCGGTTTTCACCAGACTCAAGGAAGCTCGCAGTCAAGTTAAATTGGGGGACCTGTCTTGAAATCTGGGATATCCAATCACAGAAATTGGATGTGAGGATTGGGAAATCCGGTAACTCAATGACAGTCATCTTGTCGTCAGTTTTCTGGACAAACAAAAATAAAACAGTCATAACCGCATTCAAATTCACCACAGATTCCGAATCTATCAAACAGCCGGATATATGACTCCTCCTGGGGCCCCAAGATGACCTACGAGTTTGACGCGTCGACGCTGGAGACTGTCGGAGCTCCATTTGAAGGCCATGGCAAGGTTGTCACTGGGCTGGCACTTTCATTTGACAATGTTCTCCTTGTCAGTGCTTCCTTCGACAACGCCATCAAACTGTGGGCTTTCGAGTCCCGTCAGCTCCTTGCTTCCTACGACATCAAGGCCATTAATTCACTTGTCCTCTCACCCGACTCACGTAAAATAGCTTACGCGGCAAACACCACAGGTGATCATAAAATCTGCGTCTGCGATACTCCCCCCGATGTCCTTGCTCAGGCCCGAGTGCGTATTCTCCTAAAACACGTACTGTTTATGTGCTAACATGCCATTACAGAATATTATGCGCAAAAAGTTAAACCTCGATCGTCTACTACATGTGCGCATCTCATTCTCTCATGACACCACTCACCCATTGACATCATTGCAGTCTCATGCAACTCGTCCTGTTGGGCAACGCAAGCCACCAATATACGCCACACCTACGGTGCAGAGACCCCTGCCTACAAGAGACCCGCAGCAACCCGCTTTCCGTCGACTCGGTAAACTACTTCGCTTCTCTCACGCGAACACAGTCCCTGTTCGTCACATCCAACCTGATCCGCTAGATGTATGCTTTTTGTTTTTTTTTGAATATATTTCGCAGTTCACTCATCACTCGCGCTGCAGTTCCCTGCTACGTTACCCTTACCTTCCAATCGCATTTGTGGAGAAAGCACTCCATCGACTTCCTTGCCCGGTCGCAGCGCCTTTGTAAATCCCACTCGGTCCTCGTCAGGCAAGGGAAAGCAAAAGGTACGCGAACCAAAACGAAAACCCATCAAAGTCGTCGATGTTCCTCTCGGGCAAGCCACATATGTGAGTCAACTACACTTCCGTTGGGCTTGTGACTTCTGACTCTGACATTCATTAGGCCGATGCTGTTGGTGTCGACGACGGATACCGACCATATGTTGTCTTCTTTTGCCTCAGCTGGTTCCAGAAAAAAAAGAAGAAGCCGGAACCACAACCAGTTGTCTATGATGACGAAGTCGACGGCGACGACGAAGAGGAAAGCACTCCTGTTGCAGTCTCCGTGCCTCCCAGGTATAATAATTTGATTCATTCGGAAAATTCATTCACTAACGGAGTCTTTCAGGGTTCAACCTGAGCACGAAGAGGTTGAATTGAAAACTTTGGCTAGTGAGGTGCAGCCAGAAGCAGGACCATCTCGCCTCGCGATAACAAACCAGGTAGAGGCTCAGTCTTCGTAACTGACATCCGTTGAGCATCTATCTGTCGAGTCTCGCGTTTTACGTGTAGTTTTATGACTATCTGTGTAAAATGACCTTGTTTTGGAAGAATTCACATCGTTGTATCGTCCACTGACGGGTAGGAGACAAAGTACAGATATTCAGGTGTTCAAGCTTCAGACGGGACGTTTGAAAAGACAGCTTGAGTTGAAATATCCATGCTTCTCATCAATAGACATGCGCTCACGAGTCTCATTCTCCGCCGAGACCAGGTTATTCAGAACGTCAAAGCAGGACATAGTGACAACACGAGATAAATTTACAGTTGGGAGTGTATGGAAGGCCACGTATTATTCACGGCTTGCAATTACCAGGACATGTCCGAACGATAAGCATCAGAAGAGACAGAAAGAATCACCTTACACATTTCAATACACGCTGTGATCTCAAGTACTTTTACCAGTCGTGCAGATCATGATAAGGCGGACATATCAACACACAACTTGGAGGTTCCATTGATCGATCATTATCGCATAGAACTTCGAACCATCTTATTCATCCTAGAAAATGTGTTCAACACAAGCAATAAGTTTCTGGAGTAACAGGAAAAGCTAGTGATTGGAATGCAAGGTGTAGGCTACGAACAGAGTTGTCGCGAAGGGCGTATGCACTTCCGCTATACAAGTCCCCTGGAACAGCGATGATCTTGAGAGGTGTGCCAGGGATGTATCGGATGATGGGTACGGTAGGTGGTTGTGACTCGTAGGTAACTGGCCGAGGGATTGTAGATCTCGCCTTGCCCTGGACACTCTGGTATACGAACGAGATACACCCGACCCCGCGTCCTCTGTAGGCTGCGTATCATGAAGGCTCCCTACGTTCCCACCTCTCTGACAGAGTCGACTGGGCAAAATCAAGCGGTATACCTTCACTAAAATGAAATCGACAAAGCGGAAGTTCTGCTCGCTGGTCCATGCATCGCTTCTGGCTGGGCTAAGCAATTCGTGATGTTAGAGACTAAACCACCGACCCAAAGTATACCTGATGCGAGCAATACCACTGCGACAGGGTCAATCAAGTAGATCAGGATTCCATCCTGGCAAAAGGGCAGTGTTGGTGACGAAGTTGAGAGAAGACATCTGGAACTGACAACCTTGCTGATATCTTCACCGCCAAGGACACAGGCGAAAGAAAATGGTCGGTCATTCTCGAGTAGGCCGTTTCCAAAGTTCCAAGGTGCCTGGCTTCGCGCTGGGAGTTACGCTGCAGTAAACAGTGCCCGGAGGCTGATGATCAAGAATATATTATTGTGATTGACGTAGAACTTACCCTTGTACGCACCCTCACACCTGCCTTCGACTCGATAGACTTCATCCTTCCTTGGCACGTGGGAATGTCTGCGTCGCATGGGTTGTGGCAAAAATGCTGTCAGTGGTGGCGAAAGCAAGATGGAATTAGGGTGGAAGTCTGCTGCGTGGTAGGGTGAAGCAGGCAGCAGTATCAGAATTGCAAAGCGATCGAAACCGCAAATGATTATGGGTGCCTGTAAATTGAGTGAAGGGAACGTTGTAGGATGGACAGCGCTTACCTGACCATTCGTCAAGGAATTGTTGCATCAACTTCCGGAATTCGGGGAGAGAAACAGCCCCTTTGACTCTTGTCCCTTGTAGCCGCGTCCTATACATGGAGTGAGGCCCAAGTCAAGATCATCTCCAGGTGCAAAGGCTTTGGCATAGCCACATTCCGATATATTCGGTTTTCAGGTGTTCCCCAGCGATTTTATCGCAGCGTTATACGAACAAAAAGGCACCGAAACATTCATGTATCTGCATCGTTGCGTGTGCGTACACTTGGAACAGTTTGTTTGATGGAATGATGAACGGCGGTCTCCCTACACGTTCATGCATCTATAGCGAAACCGACGAGCGAGTAACGATGTGTAGTGAAAGTAGAACATTTTGTCGCCCATCGTTAAGTGGGAAATAGAAAACAGATTGATGCTGTAGTGATAGGCCATGGCTGTGAGCCAAGAAGCGAGGAGAAGCAACCGTGATGGATGGAAGGGCGCAACGCACAGCTGCCATGCAGGAGGGGCGTGTCAGGGTATATTTATGCAAGGCGACGTCGAAGTAGCTGCACTCACATTCAGGAATTCATCGCTCATCAAGTTCAGCGCGGACTACTGGAACCTCTCGGTAACACCAAAATCTCATCTGTGTTTTCAGCGCGGGTGAACTGACGTTTGGCTTGACCAGAGGGCCTATCTTCGAATCTCTGCTAGCGCTACCCACACTGCTTCCAGACGCAGCCATGGCTTCCGCATCGACAAAGGCGGCCGCTACAAAATCGATGTTGAATCCATCAATAACTTTGAAGGGTCACGGAGATGTCATTCCGTCAATGTCGTATTTTCCAGATGGCCAGCGAATGATCAGCGGATCTGATGACAAGACCGCTCGGCAGTGGGATTTGAAGGCGGGCAAGGAGATTGAGGAAGCGCGGAGTGATTGCAAGGGGAGTGTATGGGCAGTGGCGGTATCAAGGAACGGCCGATGGGTTGCCACTGGTGGTGATGACAAGGAGCTGAAAGTCTGTGAGGTTGAGACGGGGATTGTGAAAACATTCAAAGGACACTCACGGACAATCACCAGCATTGATATCTCTGCGGACAATATGTGGCTGGCGAGTGGGTCGGGCGACACAACGGCGCGGATATGGAACTTGGACGTCTTGGACACCGGCAAACTCGTGGCTGGTCCATTGGAGAGCATCGGTCAAATAGGCGCGGTTCGGTTTTCACCAGACTCAAAGAAGCTCGCAGTCAAGTTAGATTGGGGCACCTGTTTTGAAATCTGGGATATCCAATCACAGAAATTGGATGTGAGGATTGGGAAACACGTACCCCGCGGTTACTTTCAAGCATTGGTCTCGTTATCGCCAGTTCTCTGGACAAACAAAAATAAAACAGTTATAGCCGCATTCGAATTCGCCATAGATTCCAAATCTATTAAACAACGTGATATGGATGACGGCTCCTCGGGCCCCAAGACGATCTACGAGTTTAGCGCGTCGACGCTGGAGACTGTCGGAGCTCCATTTGAAGGCCATGGCAAGCTTGTCACTGGGCTGGCACTTTCATTTGAGAATGCTCTCCTCGTCAGCGCTTCCTACGACGACACCATCAAACTGTGGGCTTTTGAGTCCCGTCAGCTCCTTGCTTCCTACGACATCAAGGCCATTCATTTACTTGTCCTCTCACCCGACTCACGCAAAATAGCTTACACGGTGAACACCAATGATGATTACAAGATCTACATCTGCGATACTCCCCCCGATGTCCTTGCTCAGGCCCGTGTACGTATCCTCCCTAAACATGACTGTTTGTGTGCTAACACTCCATTTCAGAATATCGCACGCAAAAAGTTAAACTTCAATCATCTACTGCATGTGCGCATCTCGTCATCTCATCAGGCCATTCACCCATTGATATCATTGCAGTCTCATGCAACTCGTCCTGCTGGGCAACGCAAACCACCGATATACGCCACACCCACGGTGCAGAGACCCCTGCCTTCAAGAGACCCGCAGCAACCCGCTTTCCGTCGACTCGGTAATCTACTTCGCTTCTCTCGCGCGAACACAGTCCCTGTTCGTAACACCCAACCTCGTGATCCACTAGATGTATGCCTTCTGTTTTTTGACATATTTCGCAGTTCACTCATCACACGCGCTGCAGTTCCCTGCTACATTACCCTTACCTTCCAATCGCATTCGTGGAGAAAGCGCTCCATCCACTTCCTTACCCGGTGGTAGCGCCTTTTTCAATCCCACTCAATCCTCGTCAGCCACTGGGGAGCAAAAGGCACGTGAGCCGAAACAAAAACCCATCAAAGTCGTCGATGTTCCTCTCGGACAAGTCACATACGTGTGTTATCCGCAATTCTATTGTGCTCGTGAGTTCTGACTCCATTTTTGACCAGCCCGATGCTGTTGGTGTCGACGATGGATACCGACCGTATGTTTTCTTCTTTTGCCTCAGCTGGTTCCAGAAAAAAAAGAAGAAGCCAGAACCACAGCCAGTAGTCTATGATGATGAAGTCGACGGCGACGACGAGGAAGAGGAAAATGGTCCTGTTCCAGTCGCTGTGCCCAGGTATAATAAACCAATTTATTCACAACATTCATTCACTCACGTTGTCTTTCAGGGTTCAGCACGAAGAGATTGGATTAAAAACTTCGGGTAGCCAGTCCCAGTCACAGCCAGAAGCAGGACCATGTCGCCTTGCGGTAACTGACCATTTGGAGGCCTAGTCTTCGTCTATATCACGCTGATTCACCAAACTGTGTTCAGAAGTTTTTTTGTAGCTACTTGTAGAGACGCCATTGCAGTTGTCTGGTTACATTCTCTGATGTCGAGTGTGATAACCTACGTGAAGGAATCGATTTAATAATGTCGTTCTTGTCGCTCAACCCCACAACGGAGACGCATTTCTCTACAAAGTTAGGCTCGACACAGATATCAAGACTATCTGAAGTCTACCCGTCAGTTCAACTTCCATCAAAGTTGTGACAATGAGTCCGCAGCTGTCCAATTGACTGAGAGTATCTTGTGAGCGCTTTGACGAATCATCTGACGGGGATGTATAACGTCTGTAGTCCCTTCAGGTTTACAAGATGCTGTGAGTCTTGTCGAGTTATACCTCAAGAAACATCAGATGGGCGAATTATTGTTACTGCACATATTCCAGAAGGTGCTATCCCTCTGGTCGCTTGACCGTCGTTCACTCACGGCGGGTGGGTGTCCTTGTCTTGTGGATGCCTAAAGTCGTTAGTGAGGCCTTCTCTGGTAAGTAGACCAAAATCCACCACTGTTCCGCGGGATGCGTGTCCTTCTAATGCATCACCGAACTGCTGATCTGAGAATGAAAATCCAATACCTTCGATCTCCAGATCTTCTCTAGACGTTCAAACCCAGAACAAAAATGGAAGAACCCTAAAAGTAAGTGCATCGGTTTCTTTGATATCGTCAACTGCACAGTACATCATGCTCACACAATAGATGCTAGCGTGCATGCCTCAGGCAGTCATTCTGACACTCCTCAGTTGGAGTGGAATTTCAATGATATTGAACAGCGAATCCGAATCAACTCACCTGCATTAGCGACGCAGATGGCATACCCTTGTGACACGGCCACGCTCCGGCCTCTGATTGATATCATGTGAGTCGATGTCTGGCCCAGGACTGGCTGACGTCGTTGTTTACACTCACAGATCTATTGCATCTTCCTTGGATACGATTGTGAGGCTCTCGACCGCACACTGGACGCCTCGTGGTCGGTTCTGGGTGATGTCAACGAGCAATAGTCGGGTGCAGGCTGCGAGATGTTGTATTTATACTCACAAGCTTATGATTGCCACCAGCATCATGATATGTATGACAATTTCGATCCTGAATTCTAAGGATGAGCGTTTGATCTCGGCCTCAGAGAATAGGCAGACTTTGTAAACGTTCACACGACGAACGAACAAAATTCTTGACGCCCATCGTTGGGTAGGAAATGGAATACAGCTTTGACACTTTAGGCATGGCAGTGACTTTACAGACCTTTCGGAAAGTCTTGACTCACGTGTTTGAAATGGTTCAAAAATAGTAAAAATGTCGAAAATTCAATTAAATCGAAAAATCAGCAAACTTGCACCACTCTCCTTCAAAGTCGAGCAGAAAAGCATAACTGACACTCTTTTGAACGTTAGATTATGTCTAATACAGTAACTGAATGCTCCGACGAGGAAGATGCCACCCATTCACAACACTCTGATGAAGAATCTGTTGATGGTATCCATATAGAATCTGGCAACATTTTAGACGAAGAACATGGTAATCTTGGTGGTATGGAAGACTCCTCGGGCGAGGATGGTGATGAAACCTATGGGGACGATGACTCGGAGCCTGAGTTAGAGCTTGCTCCTGAGCTACAAGTGATCAAAGGTTACAGTGACTACCTACTTGCTACGTCGTTGACAACGAAATCGTAGAACTCTGCGCCGTCTATAGATCCCTCAACGACTCGGACAGCCATATAGCCGTCAATGGTGAGAGCCGGCAGCACGCTGTATCGAATGCCCCTGTTCAAGCGGACACTGTCAAAGGGGGTTTGTCCACTGAGTGACCAACCATATCTAGGGAGTATGGTGCGGTCATCTTTGCTTGACTCGTCCAGGAACACGAGCTGCTCAGCTGTATAGTTGGTTGTCATGTTGTGCAACCAATCAGCTCGGAAACCGTCATCACGTTCAGCCGCGACCCTCCTCAAGCGCTTGTAGGTGAGACCAAGGTCCCTGAGGTTCTCGTGGAGAGCTGTCGTCGATATTGGCTGATCGTGGTATATGGCGAGCCATTCGCTGATCTCGTCAAGTAGCAGTGATGGGGTTTCAGCTAGCAGCTCGTGGATCTCGTCTGTCATAACTTGATCCAGCAAGCGAGGGCGACCCATGATTGGCGTAGAAGGGTTGATATGTCCGTGTTCGTCATAATGTGCCTCCCACCGCTCTATACTTCTTGACGATACTCCGAGAGCAACAGCAATGCGGTCAATGTCCCATCCTTCCTCCAAAAGCAGGTACAAGGCTCGTTCTTTCCGATCACGACTGATCCTCTGGTAGACCATGACGAGTCTGGGTGAGAAACTTGTGAGATGTGATGTTTTTGAAGCCGTTCAGAGGCATACAAAACTCGAAAGTGATTTAATTGAATTTTCGACATTTTTACTATTTTTGAACCATTTCAAACACGTGAGTCAAGACTTTCCGAAAGGTCTGTAGGGTGGCGATGGCTGTGAGGCGAGAAGTAAGGCGAAGCAAATGCGATGCATGCAAAGATTCAGTGTGTAATGCACAGCTGCCATGCAGAGGGGGCGTGTCAGGGTATATATACACGGCGGCACCTAAGGGCAATAGTTGAACTCACATTCGAGAATTCCCCCTCCTTCAAGTTATTCGCTGCTAAGACATAACGTCTCGGTAACATCAAATTCTCGTCTGTGTCTCCAGCGCGTATTCAGCTTGACCAGGGAGCCCATCTTGAATTTCTGCCAGCGTCATTCATATAGAACGCTGACAACGAGACACCTGGTCTGTGAAAACTTACAAAGAAACTTTGCACGTACTCAATTATTTACTCACGGAGACGCATCATGGCTTCTACATCGACGAAGGCGGCCGCCACGAAATCGATTTTGAAACTATCAATAGCTTTGAAGGGTCACGGAGGCAGGATTTGGTCGATGTCCTATTTTCCAGATGGCCAGCGAATGATCAGCGGATCTGAGGACAAGACCACTCGGCAATGGGATTTGGAGGCAGGCAAGGAGATTGAGGAAGTGCGGGATGTTTGCGAGAAAGAAGTGCATGCGGTGGCGGTATCAAGGAATGGCCGATGGGTTGCCACTGGTGGCGGAGATGGGGAGCTGAAAGTCTGTGATGTTGAGACGGGGTTTGTCAAAACATTCAAAGGACACTCAAGTTTGATCAACTACATTGATATCTCCGCGGACAGCAAGTTACTTGCGAGCGGGTCAAGAGACAAAACAGCGCGGATATGGAACTTGGGCACTGGCAAACTCGTGGCTGGTCCATTCAACACCATTGATGAGGTGGGCGCGGTTCGATTCTCCCCAAATTCGAAGAAACTTGCAGTCAAGTCATTGGGAGGCCGGTATCTTGAAGTCTGGGATGTCCAATCACAGAAATTGGATGTGAGGGTTGGCAACTTAACTGGTCGATCAATAGGCTCATATACGCCAGTATTCTGGACAAACAAAAACAAAAACATCACAGCCGCATATGCCGGCTTCACTGAGAATATCTCGGATAACATCAAAAACATCTGGGAGTTTGACGCATCGACGCTGAAGACTGTCGGAACTCCCTTCCAAGGGCACACCAATTTTGTTACCGGCCTAGCACTTTCATCTGACAATGCTCTCCTCGCAAGCGCTTCCTACGACGGCACCGTCAGGCTGTGGGCTTCCGAGCCCCGCCAGCTCCTCTCTTCCTTTGATATTCGGGGTGTTTTAACCCTTGTTATCTCACCCAACTTACACCAACTAGCCTACGCGATACATATCGATGGTTATCACAAGATCTGCATTTGCGATACTCCCCCCAAAGTCCTTGCTCGAGCCCGTGTACGCATTCTCCCCAAACATGTACTGTTCGTGTGCTAACTTTCCATCCCAGAATATTGCACGCACAAAGTCAAATCTTGATTGTCTACTCCATGTGCGCGTCTCTTCCTCTCATCACGCCACTCACTCATTGCTATCATTGCAGTCGCATGCAACTCGTCTACCTCCTGGGCACCGCAAACCACCCATACACACCATACCTACGGTGCAGAGACCCCTGCCTTCAAGAGACCTGCAGCAACTCGCTTTCCGTCGACTTGGTAATCTACTTCGCTTCTCTCACGCGGACACAGGCCCTGTTCGTTACATTCAACCTCGTGATCCCCTTGATGTGTGCTGTGATTCTTGTATCTTGGTTCCTTGATAGCTGACTCCATGATGGCACAACAGTTCCCCGCAACATTGCCCCTACCATCATCCTCAGCTCAGCCCGCAACTCGATTCGATCATGTCAGTCTTCCAATTTTATACTAAATCGCATAACTGAGTGTATATCCAGTTTGAAATAAGTTCTCCACCTCCATCCTCGAACGGAGTCGGCCAATCTCTACGACAGCATCTTTCCTTCCTCGTGCCCAGACACAGTCATGGGCCACCAGTCGTTGAAGTCACAGCAGGCCGCAAATTCACTGTAACGTTCATTTTCTTATTACTCAGCGTCTTTTACTGATTTGTGCCCCATAGCGACTAGCTGCTGCCAAACTACCGGAGTACAAGAAAGTAGACGACACTCGACATCCAGCTAGCCAACAAGCTACCGTGCCGCAGGAAAACGACACAGCTGACATCGATTCACTCCCAGACGTGCATTGGTGCAAGGCATTCCTCTGCTATTACTCGTGTTTGTCGCATGGCAGATTGAGGATGCCTCCTCGATGGCACTTGGAGCGCATTGACATACCTCGCCAGGATGGCACAGCAAATAGCAATTCTGGCGGTTCTCAAAACCGCAGTTAACTTCCTATACATTCATCCCACTACTGTACCCTACATTGCTGATGATCTTACACTTGTATATATCAATTCTAGCACGCCATCTACAATTACTGGTGCATCTTCGAGATCCCACCACAGCATGAACCTGACTGAGTCGCGTTGTCACTTACAATTGCTCTCTCGCGCAAATGTCATCGTCCAAACTGACCTTTTGCCACTTGCTTCGCTCGTTCAGATCTCAAACTGCAGATAACATTGCGATCGGCAACACAAACCTTGTGTGATTGTGATTTCACAAGTCTCGAGCATGCACCCAAGACAGCTTGATTTCCTTTGAGCGAGGAGACGCATCACTTTCAGATCATAGGGCTTCACATCCGGCCTTGAAACGCTCCTTTTCTCAGATGCCTTTGGACATGACCGATGATGATCTTTTCCAATCGATATCGATATCGATCTCCGCTTCTCCAGACCCTCTTTCAAGGACGACCCCGTGTTTTTCTTTGAACCCGTCTCGAATCTTTTACTCTGGCAATACCTTCAAGTTTCGATCGTGCATCAAATTGCTTGTATTCGAGTCGACTGGATCAGCCCTTGCATGTTTTTTTTCCTTGGGATTCGCCTGTCATTTGAGTTCATCCAACTAAACGTTGCACTTCGATTTGGACGAATACCACGCCAATTTTCTCTCCGATGACTCTTACATTCGCTAACTGAGTGCTGTTCCATGCGATTAATTGCCATTTTTTTCTCTGGGCTTCAAACTTCAATATGTTCTGTGGGTTTCGGGATCATAGTTTAGATCGACGAGCTTCGTACAGCTTGACATTCAAGTTGTATCCACCCGAACTTGCTTTCACAAGGTCACAGAGACTGTTCCACAAAAGACATATCTTTATTTCAGTTTGGCTATTCTGTAGCATCCGCCATTGGCTCGAAGCAGCCCTTGCATTCTTCTGTCTACCACAAGCTACTCCGCATCGGTCTGCAGTTCGATCACCGCTTCTTGTCACAGTCTCTGTTTCGACGATGTCATTTGCCCTTTGTTCTTCGGGCGGTGTCTGGCAATCCAAAACTTTGCAGTCCTGTCAAGTTCTAAACATCCACGTCACAAAGGGTATAGCATTTGCGTCGCAGGTGCAGGCGAGTGTCGACGTCAGCATTGATATCTGTTCCAAATCTAACCTGTCGACCAAAATAATTTCGAGCAGCAGTAATGGATAGAATAGCCAAGGGTTCGAAGACGTTGGTCGAGTTGAGGAAGATCGCGAAGTTCGTCTCTAATATTCAGTTGGGCAATTAAGACAAGTCAAGGACATATCTGACATGAGCATGAGAAACACTATGGGCTCGGACGTAGGTCGTGAGATGTTAGATATCTACTGGCGAGCTTCTAATATTATGCCAGGAAATGCATGACGATTTCGATCGTGAATCCTGTAGGCGAGCGCTTGATCTGAGCGCCAGAGAAATGTTAGATCCAAGCTATGACGAGCAACAATAAATGTTTTGTCGCCAATCTTTCAGAATGAGACATTAGTCGTGGCAGTGACTTGCTGTGAGGCGAGAAGCAAGGGGAAGCAATTGCGATGCATGGAAGGATTTAGGGTGCAATGCGGCACAGCTTCCTTGTATAAATGCAAGGCGGCGCCTAAAGCCAACAGTTGCACTCACCTTGAAGACTTCCCCCTTCAAGTTCTTCGCTGCTAATCCCTAACGTCTCGGTAACACCAAAGTCTCGTCTGTGTCTCCAGCGCGAGTGAACCGTGACTGACATTGAGCTTGATCAGGGAACCCGTGCCAGCGTCGATCAAATAACACGCTGACAACGAGACGCCTCGCCTTTGAGAAAACTTGCCCGAACTTGACTACCAGGATTCACTTACAGAGGCGCACTATGGCTTCTACATCGACGAAGGCAGCCACCACGAAATCGATTTTGAAACCATCTATAACTTTGACGGGTCACGGAGAAGGGATTAAATCCATGTCCTATTTTCCAGATGGCCAGCGAATTATCAGCGGATCTGAGGATAAGACCGCTCGGCAATGGGATTTGAAGGCGGGCAAGGAGGTTGAGGAAGCGCGGAGTGATTGGGAGGGAAGCGTTTATGCGGTGGTAGTATCAAGGAACGGCCGGTGGGTTGCCACTGCTGGCGAAGGAGGGGAAGTAATAAGAGCCTGTGAGGTTGAGACGGGGATTGTCAAAATATTCAAAGGACACTCATCTCATATCACCTGCATTGATATCTCCGCGGACAGCAAGTTACTTGCGAGTGGGTCATGGGATGAAACAGTGCGGATATGGAGCTTGGACACCGGCAAACTCGTGGCTGGTCCATTCAAGGGCGAAAATGAGGTGGGCGCAGTTAAATTCTCCCCAGATTCGAAAAAGCTTGCAGTCAGGTCATTGTTGGGCAGGCGCCTGGAAGTGTGGGATGTCCAGTCACAGAAATTGGATGTCAGGGTGGGGGAACAATCAGGCACAAATACGCCGGTATTCTGGACAAACAAAAGCAAAAGCATCATAACTGCATTCAGAATCACTGAGAATGATGACACAATCTATGAATTCGACGCGTCGACGCTGGAGACCGTCAGAACTCCCTTCAAAGGGCATACCAGGCTTGTCAATGGGCTAGCACTTTCATTTGATGGTGCTCTCCTCGCTAGTGCCTCCTTCGACAACACCATTAAGCTGTGGGCTTTTGAATCCCGCCAGCTCCTCGCTTCCTTCGACGTTCAGCAAATTTCTATGCGTATGGTCCTCTCACCCAACTCACATCAACTAGCTTACACGACACTCATCGAAGATGACCACAAAATCTACATCTGCGATATTCCCCCCAAAGTCCTTGCTCAGGCCCGTGTACGCATTCTCAAACATGTACTGTTCATGTGCTAATATTCCATTGCAGAATATTGCACGCACAAAGTCAAACCTCGATCGTCTACTCCATGTGCGCATTTCATCCTCTCATGATATCACTCACTCATTGCTATCATTGCAGTCGCCTGCAACTCGTCTTCCTCCTGGGCATCACAGACCACCCATATCCGCTATTCCTACGGTGCAGAGGCCTCCGCCTACAAGAGACTCGCAGCAATCCGTTTTCATTCGCTTCCGGCAACTCCTTCCCTTCACTTTTTCCACGCACGCAGCTCCTCCTGTCCAACCTCATAATCCTCTGGATGTAAGTCGTGTATCTCAGTGTTTTGACAATTGACTCGATGATGGCACCTCAGGTCCCTGCTACATCGCCCCTACCATCCTCACTCTCTGGGCAGACCGCAACTCGATTTAATCATGTCAGTCTTAATTTCTTATTGAACTCGCATCAAGACAGAGTGCCACTGACTGCGTATCAAGTTCGACATAGGCTCTCCACCTCCACCCTTGAACGGAGTCGTCCAATCCCTACGACAACATCTTTCTTTCCTCGTGCCTAGACACAGCCAAGGGCCACCAGTCGTTGAAGTCGCACCAGGCCGTAAATTCACTGTAACGTCCATTTACTTATTACTCAGCATCTTTTTCTGATTTGTGCCCCTGCCCCATAGCGGCTTGCTGCTGCCAAACTACCGGACTACAAGAAAGTAGACGATACACGACATCCGTCTAGCCAACAGGGTGCCGTGCTGCAGGAAAACGACACAGCTGACATCGATTCACTCCCAGACGTGCATTGGTGCAAGGCGTTCCTCTGCTATTGTTCCTGTTTGTCGCATGGCAGACTCAGGATGCCTCCTCGATGGTATTTGGAACGCGTCGACATACCTCACCAGGATGGTGCAGCAAATAGCAGCTCTGGTGGTTCTCAAAGCCGCGGTTAACGTCGTATACATTCATCCCACTACTGTATTCTCTATAACTGATGGTCTTACGCTTGTATATTCAATTCTACGCCATCTGTGATACTCGTCTCTTCAAGATCCCGCCACAACATTTACTTGAATGAGTCGAATTGCAATCTTTACACGTGCACTCGTTAGATGCTGATCTGGTCGAGATTACAATGATATCATTTACATCATCATAGGTGAGATATTTGCTTTCATCAGTATTTGGATGTCTTACAAGTGCTCTCTCGCAGATATCTAAGGTCGTCATCCAATTGATTTTCTCCTCTTTCTACTTCCACTGGCTTCACTCGTTTTGACCACTGCTTATATCATTGCGACCGGCGACACGAACCTTGTGCGATTTCACAAGTCTCGAGCATGCGACTTAGACTGATTTCCTAGATTCGAGCAAGGATACTTCAAGATCACAGGGTCTTCACACTACTACTGGCTTAAAATTCTCGTTTGGCCGATGCCCTTGGAACCGACTGGAAACCGAGTCCTGCACGACCGATAATCTTCCAATCGATATCAATCTCTGCTTCTCCAGACCCTCGCAAGGATGATCCTATTTGTTTGGGGTCTATCTCGAAATGCTCATGCGGTACCTTCGAGTTCTGATTGTTCTCCGATCTCTCAAGCTTCGCTGTGGATAATCCCTTCGTCGACCCGATCGTTGACTATCGACAAACTTGCATCTGTCGACAGACCTTGGGCTGCCTTCTATCGTGCATCAAAATGCTTGTGCCCAATTCCACTGGATCAGCATCGTCACATCGTATGGGTATGGTTCAATGTTTTATCCTTGGGTTCGCTTATACTCTGAGGGTCGTTCGAATTGATCCGACTGAACATTGCACCTCGATTTGGTCTCCCGATGATGTCCTCTTCCGATGACCACTTCCATCGCCCAACTGAAGGCTGTTGGATTTTGTCATCTTTTCATGGCTTGCCTGCACCTCCCACATCAACACTCTGTAGTACTCGTTGTCATGGTTTAGATCCGCGAACTTGGCACAATCCAGTATGCGACTCAGGTACGCCAAAACTCACTTTACAAGGTCAGGCTTTGATCAACTATGACGAGCATCTCTACTCTGGCTATCCTTCATCTATCGTGCGACCCATCACATGCAAGTCAAAAGGTTCATTTTGACTTTCTACCGCTTCTGCGAATGACCGTAGGTAAATTCTCACATCGCTCTCGACCTTTTTAATTCTGGGGATGAAGACATTAATTTTTTCGAATCTCAGCATCAGAAAGACATCCAAGGTTCGGAACAACGTATCGGACTATACTGATGCATCACACACAAGCACACGGCATGGCGAGAAACAGAAACAAGCTGGACGATCTAGCACAGGAACGTCTTATGGCTGTGAGAGGCTGTGAATAGAAAGGCATGAAGAAACGGATTGGAAAGATGGCGTATCTGTTAATTCTGATACTGATTGGGTTTGAACGGGTACGTGTTTATCACAATACTCACATGAATTGTGTTTAGGCAGTCATGTAGTTGTCGTTCTGGCGTCAGTGAACTAGGTGACTTGATATTAGTAGGGAACTCGGCTCTCCAGCGCCAGAAAAGAACAAGTCATACCATCTTCGACACCCACATGTGGTCCATCATCTGCAACCGTCAACAATGGTAATCGCGTTATAGAAATTCTTCCCCCCACCAATGACCAGCTCTTGGAGGCAAATTGCTCTCGAGTTGGGAGTTGTCAATCACTGTGATGCCTACATGATAACACTTTTTTATCGCTCATACTATCATTCATCCACTGATTCAAACAGGCTTTCCGAGATCCAGGGCATACGATGTGGTCCCTACTAGTAGTATTTCAACACTTGGTTCTTCCTGTTTTTGAGCACTTCGGTTTGTATTGCGGTACCGATGGTGAGTTTCAAGACTTCGCTCTCTTACAGTCACATCTCTAACCACCAATGACAACCTGCAGGGTGCCAGTTGCTATCATCAATGATTAGACGTGCTCATTCCGGTGCGTTCTTGCTCTTTCACGCTTATCGTGAATATGTTCTCCTGCTATCTAACTTATTGTCTCATTCTCGATTTTGCACTGGATGCCTTGTGATTTGGTGATGGGCGTTGGGGCCTGGCCGCCTGGTATTCACGAGTGGTGAGGTTTAATATCAAGATGTTGCAGTTCTCCCTCCGAGCTTGTAGTGTTCAATACGTATGCTAGTATGAGGGGTAATGTTGGTCTGGAATTCTAAAAAAAACAGAAGTAAGGCTGTGAATTCATAAGTTGGTTAGTGTGTAGTCAGGACGAACCAAAAAGGCGCTAAAACATCCATGCGCCTACAACGCTGCGTGTGCATATACTCGGAACAGTCTTTTTAATGGAATGATGAACAGATCTCCCTACACGTTCATACATCTGAAGCGAAACCGACGAGCGAGCAACAATGTTTAATGAAAGTAGAACAATTTGTCGCCCATCGTTGGGTGGGAAATGATAGAAAACATATTGACCCTGTGTATGATAGGCCATGGCTGTGAGCCAAGAAGTAAGGAGAAGCAACCGTGGCACTTAATGCACAGCTGCCATGTAGAAGGGCTGTGTCGGGGTATATAATATATGTGAGGCGACGCCTAAGTACTAGCTGCACTCACATTCAGGAATTCATCGTCCATCAAGTTCAGCGCGATAACTGGAACCTCTCGGTAACACCAAAATCTCATCTGTGTTTTCAGCACGAATGGACTGACGTTTGGCTTGACCAGAGGGCCTATCGTCGAATCTTTGCTAGCGCTACCCACACTACTTCCAGACGCAGCCATGGCCTCCGCATCGACAAAGGCAGCCGCTACAAAATCGATTTTGAAACCATCGATAACTTTGAAGGGTCACGGAGAAAGGATTTGGTCGATGTCCTATTTTCCTGATGGCCAGCGAATGATCAGCGGATCTGATGACAAGACCGCTCGGCAATGGGATGTGAAAGCGGGCAAGGAGATTGAGGAAGCGCGGAGTGATTGCGAGAGGAGAGTGCTTGCGGTGGCGGTATCAAGGAATGGCCGATGGGTTGCCACTGCCGGTGGAGAATGGGATACGCCTAAGCTGAAAGTCTGTGATGTTGAGACGGGAATTGTGAAAACATTCAAAGGACACTCAAGCACAATCAGCTGCATTGATATTTCCGCGGACAGCAAGCTACTTGCAAGCGGGTCAGACGATAAAACAGCGCGGATATGGAACTTGGACACCGGCGAACTCGTGGCTGGTCCATTCCAGAGCATCAGTCACATAAGCGCGGTTCGATCTTCACCAGACTCAAGAAAGCTCGCAATCAAGTTAGATATTGGGACCTGTCTTGAAATCTGGGATATCCAACCACAGAAATTGGATGTGAGGATTGGGAAACCCGGTTACTCGATCATCTCGTTGTCGCCAATTTTCTGGACAAACAAAAATGAAACAGTCATAACCGCATTCGAATTCACCACAGACTCGGATTCAGAATCGATCGAACTGCCAGATATGGATGACAACCCCAAGATGATCTACGAGTTTGACGCGTCGACGCTAGAGACTGTCGGAGCTCCATTTGAAGGCCATGGCAAGCGTGTCACTGGGCTGGCACTTTCATTTGACAATGCTCTCCTTGTCAGTGCTTCCTTCGACGACGCCATCAAACTGTGGGCTTTCGAGTCCCGTCAGCTCCTTGCTTCCTACGACATCAAGGCCATTATTAGTTCACTTGTCCTCTCACCCGACTCACGCAAAATAGCTTACGCGGCAAACACCACAGGTGATCACAAAATCTGCATTTGCGATACTCCCCCCGATGTCCTTGCTCAGGCCCGTGTACGTATGCTCCCTAAACATGACTGTTTGTGTGCTAACACTCCATTACAGAATATTATGCGCAAAAAGTTAAACCTCGATCGTCTACTACATGTGCGCATCTCATTCTCTCATGACACCACTCACCCATTGACATCATTGCAGTCTCATTCAACTCGTCCTGTTGGGCAACGCAAACCACCAATATACGCTATACCTACGGTGCAGAGACCCCTACCTACAAGAGACCCGCAGCAACCCGCTTTCCGTCGACTCAGTAAACTACTTCGCTTCTCTCACGCGGACACAGGCCCTGTTCGTCACATCCAACCTCGTGATCCACTAGATGTTTGCTTTCTGTTTTTTCAACATATTTCGCAGTTCACTCATCACTCGCGCTGCAGTTCCCTGCTACGTTACCCTTACCTTCCAATCGCATTCGTGGAGAAAGCGCTCCTTCGACTTCCTTACCCAGTGGTAGCGCCTTTTTCAATCCCACTCAATCCTCGTCAGCCAATGGGAAGCAAAAGGCGCGTGAACCTAAACCGAAACCCATCAAAGTCGTCGATGTTCCTCTTGGACAAGTTACATACGTGTGTAATCCGCAATTCTATTGCGCTCGTGAGTTCTGACCCCATTTTTGAACAGCCCGATGCTGTTGGTGTCGACGATGGATACCGACCGTATGTTTTCTTCTTTTGCCTCAGCTGGTTCCAGAAAAAGGAGAAGAAGCCGGAACCACAGCCAGTAGTCTATGATGACGAAGTCGACGGCGACGACGAGGAAGAGGAAACTGTTCCTATTGCAGTCTCCGCGCCTCCCAGGTATAATAATTTTATTCGTTCGGAAAATTGATTCACTAACGGAGTCTTTCAGGGTTCAACCTGAGCACGAAGAGGTTGAATTGAAAACTTTGGCTGGCCAGGCACAACCAGAAGCAGGACCATCTCGCCTCGCGATAACAAACCAGGTAGAAGCCCAGTCCCCGTAACTTACATCCTTGGAGCATCTATCTGTCGAGTCTCGCGTTTTACTTGTAGTTTTATGACCATCCTGTGTAGAATGACTTTGCTTTGGAAGAATATACATCGTTGTATCGTCCACTGACGGGTAGGAGACAAAGTACAGATATTCAGGTGTTCAAGCTTCAGACGGGACGTTTGAAAAGACAGCATCAAATATCTACGCTTCTCATCAATAGACATGCGCTCACGAGTCTCATTCTCCACCCAGATCAGGTTATTCAGAACGCCAAAGCAGGACATAGTGACAACACGAGATAAATTTACAGTTGGGAGTGTATCGAAGGCCACGTATTCACGGCTTGCAATTACCAGGACATGTCCGAACGATAAGCATCAGAAGAGACAGAAAGAATCACCTTACACATTTCAATACACGCTGTGATCTCGAGTACTTTTACCAGTTGTGCAGATCATGATAAGGCGGACATATCAACACACAACTTGGAGGTTCCATTGATCGATCATTATCGCATAGAACTTCGAACCATCTTATTCATCCTAGAAAATGTGTTCAACACAAGCAATAAGTTTCTGGAGTAACAGGAAAAGCTAGTGATTGGAATGCAAGGTGTAGGCTACGAACAGGGTCGTCGCGAAGGGCGTATGCACTTCCGCTATACAGGTCACCTGGGACACCGATGATCTTGAGAGGTGTGTCAGGGATGTATCGGATGATAGGTACGGCAGGTGGTTGTGACTCGTAGGAAACTGGCCAAGAGATTATGGATCTCGCCTTGCCTTGGACACTCTGGTACACCAACGAGACACACCCGACCCCACGTCCTCTGTAGGCTGTGTATTATGAAGGTTCTTTACGTTCCCACCTCTCTGACAGAGTCGACTGGGTAAAATCAAGCGGTATACCTTCACTAAAATGAAATCGACAAAGCGGAAGTTCTGCTCGCTGGTCCATGCATCGCTTCTGGCTGGGCTAAGCAATTCGTGATGTTAGAGACTAAACCACCGACCCAAAGTATAACTGATGCGAGCAATACCACTGCGACAGGGTCTATCGAGTGGATCAGGGATGTCAATCGATATTCCATCCTGGCAAAAGAGCAGTGTTGGTGACGAAGTTGAGAGAAGACATCTGGAGCTGACAACCTTGCTGATATCTTCACCGCCAAGGACACAGGCGAAAGAAAATGGTCGGTCATTCTTGAGTAGGCCGTTCCTTGGTGCCTAATGCTTCGCGCTGGGAGTCGACGCTGCAGTGCCTGGAGACTGACGATCAAGGACATATTATTGTAATGACGTAGAACTTACCCTTTCTCGCACCCTCACACCTGCCTTCGACGCGATAGACTTCGTCCTTCCTTGGCACGTGGGGATGTCTGCGTCGCATGGGTTGTGGCAAAAATGCCGTCGGTGGTGGCGGAAGCAAGATGGAATTAGGGTGGAAGTCTGCTGCGTGGTAGGGTGAAGCAGGCAGCAGTATCAGAATTGCAAAGCGATCGAAACCGCAATTGATTGTGGGTGCCTGTAAATTGAGCGAAGAGAGCATTATGGGATGGACAGCGCTTACCTGACCATTCGTCAAGGAATTGTTGCATCAACTTCCGGAATTCGGGGAGAGAAACAGCCCTTTTGACTCTTGTCCCTTGTAGCTGCGTCTTATACTTGGAGTGAGGCCCAAGTCAAGATCATTTCCAGGTGCAAGGGCTCCGGCATAGCCACATTCCGATATATTCTGTTTTCAGGTGTTCCCCAACGATTTTATCGCAGCGTTATACGAAAAATAGAAGTGATGCTGTGAATTCATAAGTTGGTTAGTGCGTTGTCAGGACGGGCAAAAAAGGCGCTCAAACATCCATGCGTCTGCAACGTTGCGTGTACGTATGCTCGGAACAGTTTGTTTAATGGAATGATGAATGGCGGTCTCCCTACACGTTCATGCATCTAAAGCGAAACCAACGAGTGAGTGACGATGTGTGAAGAAAGTAGAACATTTTGTCGCCCATCGTTGGGTGGGAAATAGAAAACATATTGACCCTGTGTATGATAGGCCATGGCTGTGAGCCAAGAAGCAAGGAGAAGCAACCGTGGCACTTAATGCACAGCTGCCATGTAGAAGGGCTGTGTCGGGGTATATAATATATGTGAGGCGACGCCTAAGTACTAGCTGCACTCACATTCAGGAATTCATCGTCCATCAAGCTCAGCGCGATAACCGGAACCTCTCGGTAACACCAAAATTTCAACTGTGTTTTCAGCATGAATGGACTGACGTTTGGCTTGACCAGAGGGCCTATCGTCGAATCTTTGCTAGCGCTACCCACACTACTTCCAGACGCAGCCATGGCCTCCGCATCGACAAAGACGGCCGCTACAAAATCGATTTTGAAGCCAACGATGACTTTGAAGGATCACGGAGAAACAATTTATTCCATATCTTATTTTCCAGATGGCCAGCGAATGATCAGCGGATCTGAGGACAAGACTGCTCGGCTTTGGGATCTGGAGGCGGGCAAGGAGATTGAGGAAGCGCGGAGTGATTGCGAAGGGAGAGTATTTGCAGTGGCGGTATCAAGGAACGGCCGATGGGTTGCCACTGGTGGTTATAGTGGGGAGCTGAAAGTCTGTGAGGTTGAGACGGGGATTGTGAAAACATTCAAAGGACACTCACGGACAATCACCTGCATTGATATCTCCGCGGACAACACACAGCTGGCAAGTGGGTCATGGGATGAAACAGCGCGGATATGGAACATGGACACCGGCAAACTCGTGGCTGGTCCATTCAAGAGCATCGGTGGCATGGGCGCGGTTCGGTTTTCACCAGACTCAAAGAAGCTCGCAGTCAAGTTAAATTGGGGGACCTGTCTTGAAATCTGGGATATTCAATCACAGAAATTGGATGCGAGGATTGGGAAACCTGGTGACTCAATGTCGGTCTTTTTGTCGTCAATTTTGTGGACAAACAAAAATAAAACAGTCATAACCGCATTCAAATTCACCACAGATTCCGCATCTATCAAACAGCCGGATGTGGATGACGCCTCCTCACACCTCAAGATGATCTACGAGTTTGACGCGTCGACGCTGGAGACTGTCGGAGCTCCATTTGAAGGCCATGGCAAGCTTGTCACTGGGCTGGCACTTTCATTTGACAATGCTCTCCTTGTCAGTGCTTCCTTCCACAACGCCATCAAACTGTGGGCTTTCGAGTCCCGTCAGCTCCTTGCTTCCTACGACATCAAGGCCATTCATTCACTTGTCCTCTCACCCGACTCACGCAAAATAGCTTACGCGGCAAACACCAAAGATGATTACAAAATCTGCATCTGCGATATTCCCCCCGATGTCCTTGCTCAGGCTCGAGTACGTATTCTCCCCAAACATGACTGTTTGTGTGCTAACACTCCATTACAGAATATTGCACGCAAAAAGTTAAACCTCAATCATCTACTGCATGTGAGCATCTCATCCTCTCATCACGCCACTTACCTATTGATATCATTGCAGTCTCATTCAACTCGTCCTGTTGGGCAACGCAAACCACCGATATACGCCACACCCACGGTGCAGAGAACCCTGCCTATAAGAGACCCGCAGCAACCCGCTTTCCATCGACTCGGTAAACTACTTCGCTTCTCTCACGCGAACACAGTCCCTGTTCGTAACACCCAACCTCGTGATCCACTTGATGTATGCTTTCTGTTTTTTTAACCCATTTTACAGTTCACTCATCACTCGCGCTACAGTGCCCTGCTACATTACCCTTACCTTCCAATCGCATTCGTGGAGAAAGTGCTCCATCCACTTCCTTACCCGGTGGCAGCGCCTTTGCCAACCCCACTCGGTCCTCGTCAGCCAATGGGAAGCAAAATGCGCGTAAACCTAAACCGAAACCCATCAAAGTCGTCGATGTTCCTCTCGGGCAAGCCACATATGTGAGTCAACTACACTTCCGTTGGGCTTGTGACTTCTGACTCTGACATTCATTAGGCCGATGCTGTTGGTGTCGACGACGGATACCGACCGTATGTTTTCTTCTTTTGCCTCAGCTGGTTCCAGAAAAAAAAGAAGAAGCCGGAACCACCGCCAGTAGTCTATGATGACGAAGTCGACGGCGACGACGAGGAAGAGGAAAATGCTCCTGTTCCAGTCGCCGTACCCCCCAGGTATAATTATCTCATTCGTTCACAGCGTTCATTCACTAACGGAGTCTTTCAGGTTTCAGCACGAAGAGATTGAATTAAAAACTTTGGGCAGCCAGTCCCAGTCACAGCCAGAAGCAGGACCATCTCGCCTCGCGATAACAAACCAGGTAGAGGCTCAGTCTTCGTAACTGACATGCGTTGAACATCTATCTGTTGAGTCTCACGTTTTACTTGTAGTTTTATGATCATCCTGTGCAGAATGACTGTGCTTTGGAAGAATTCACATCGTTGCATCGTCCACTGACGGGTAGGAGACAAAGTACAGATATTCAGGTGTTTAAACTTCAGACGGGACGTTTAAGACAGCCTCAAATATCAATGCTTTTCATCAATGGACATGCGCTCATGAGTCAAATTCTCAACGTAGACCAGGTTATTCAGAACAGCAAAGCAGGACGTATTGACAACACGTACGAGATAAATTTATAGTTGAGAGTGTATCGAACGCCACGTGTCCATGCTTTCCAATGACCAGGACATGTCCGAACGATAAGCATCAGAAGAGACCGAAAAAATCACCTTACACACGCTACATAGCGCCCAGACTCTGGTAAAAAAGTTTGGAATCATTTGGTCAGCTCGCAGCGTGCTACTACGTAAGATTTAAAGACTGAGCATACGAATTTCAAGAAATATTGTTCGATACTCCGTCCCGCGTTGCCTGTTCTTTTTTCTTGCCCGTCTCTCTACGCTGTCCACTTGTGCGCATCTTCAAAGACTTGATCAAGTTCATCACTGCCATCTCCGCTTTTGGCAGCCCTTTGAGCGGGTCGATATTTAATATGGTATCCATGTTGAACTCTTCATTGTGCCGGGGACTTCTCCAGATATGCCAGAAAAAGAGCAGTGTAAGCGTGGCTCACTTACCAGACGCACTGACAGACATACTGCTTATTCATCGGACTCGTTGATTGGACACCTTACGATATTTGTTTCTGTTTAACAGAATGCCTATGGACTCTTATATATACGGGACGCACACTTCTGTACTCGCTATCGTCTCTTACCCAGATCCGAATTGCATACGCTTCTACTCGTTATTCCGTCTGAGTGTTTCTACCCCTTGGGTAGTTTCCACTTTTTTTTAACGACCTAGATAGTCGTATCGACTGTCTTATACTGTATCTCCGAATAGGAGATAAACCACCATACCGACCGCTCTATACCGTAGTTCAAACTGTCTTATCTTCGCTCCTTACCGTCCGTTGATCAACCTTTGGTCACTCGAAGTCGCAGCCGACAACTTGTACCAACTACGGAACAAGTCGAAACTGCGTTACCAAGTCAAGGAGATAGTGAGGAACCTCAGTCTCCATCAGCAGACGAATCGGATCAAATAAACAAACACAAACGACGTTACACCTCAGACTCAGACTCAGATTCATATCCTTACGCATCATACACACCTTCCACCATGACTACCACCAAGAACGCACGCGTCGATCAGCCCGCGCCTACCAAACCACCTTTCCTAACGCCTGGGGACATCACGCCCGAAGTACTACGCACCTGGGAAATGGGTTGTCGACAGTATCAGTATTTCAAACATAAGGCCGTGCCCGCTGATGAACAGGTAGGTAAAGTGGTGTGGGGCATGCAAGAGCCAGCGATTCAGGAATGGTACCTCAATGATCAAGAACGTATGGACAAACTCACGTTCGACGCATATATCGCCGAAGTTCGTGCATACTGGCTTCCTTGGGACTGGGCGGACAGCACTCGTCAGAAACTCCTGTCGTCAGTCCAAGGAAACAAGGTGTTCTCGGATTGGGCAGTTGAGGTCCAGAGTTTGAATGCCCTCCTGCGTGGTACCGAATCTCAGCTAACAGAACTTCAATTGCGCTTTCACCTCGAGGCGCATATGCACGCAGATCTTCGTACCAAGTATCACACAGAGAATGTGAAAGCAATCGTCGGGTTCCGCCCTTGGCAAGAAAAGGTTCGGCTGTTTGATGAAGAACGCCTACACAACCTTGCCACCCTAGACGCAGCGTTCCGTGCCGAAAGGTTGAAAAATGTAGGGGACAAGAAACTTACCTCCTCCTCGCAGTTCAACTCCAAGGCTGGACGCGCAACTACTGGGAAAACGGGCGCCTTTGTGCGTGTACCACCCCTTACCATCGAAGAACGAACTCTTCTCCGCGAAAACGACAGGTGTTTCAAGTGTCGTGAACCCTTCGCGAAACACACCACCGCAACCTGTGACAACGGGTTCCCGGACGGCGCTACTTACAAGCCTGTCACGGCTGCCACCATCGCAGCTAAGAAGAACAAGAAGAGTGGGACGACAGTTGCATCGGTGGAGGTTGCGAACACGGTTGCAGTGGTGATGCCATCTGCGGCCCTGGGTAACAGTACAGACTCAGATGAGTGCGTGGCCCCGCTAACAACCCCTTTGCTTCTTTGGGACTGTCTTATCGATGGTCCTACCTCTTCTGAACGTGTTCAAGCGCTGATAGATGACGGTTCCGCTGCAGTTCTGATTGACGAACAACTGGTCATCAAGCTCGGTCTTCAACGACGCAAATTGCACACCCCCATGCCCTTCAACGTCGCACTTTCAGGGGAGCAGAAGGACTCTTTTCTTTTATCAGAATATGTCAGACTCGCATGTATTTCCGTTGACTCCCGTTTTACTTCACGCAGTGTACGCGCTATTGTGGCTCCGAACCTTTGTACCCCTCTCTTATTGGGAGGACCCTTCCTGCATCACAACAAGATCCTCATTGATCACGAACTTTGCATGTGCATTGTAAAAGATCAAAACTACGACTTGCTTAACCCGCAGCCTCATGTTAAACCCTCCATTGTGCCCTCTCCTCCAAAAATGAGCGAATACCGTCACGAGGTCTTACGCGAATTGAAGTACATCTTGCCAGAATACAAACAACTCGTTGACGACTCGTGCGAACCAGTAAATGGCGTCGACATTGTCGCCGCTATCCGTCAACGAATCACGACTCTGGTCTCAGTTGAGCAACTCAAGCTTCGTGACAGCGCTCTCAAGATCGAATATGAGGATCGCTTCCCCGCAGATATACCACACAACGACTCGCTACCTTCTGAAGTCCTCTTCCGTGTTCGTTTGAAGGACGCTAACAAATTAATACAGCAAAGAGGCTATGACTGCCCTCGTAAGTACCGAGACGCCTGGAAGATACTACTAGACCAGCATGTGGCGGCTGGGCGTCTACGTCCCTCGGACAGTCCTCATTCTTCTCCTGCATTCATTATCCCGAAAGCGGACCCTAATGCGTTACCGAGGTGGGTCAATGACTTCCGTCAATTGAACTTAAATACTGTTCCAGATAACCATCCATTGCCTCGCATCGACGAAATATTGCGAGATTGCGCGAAGGGTAAAATCTTTGGTAAAATCGATATGACTAACTCCTTCTTTCAAACGAAGGTACACCCAGACGACATGAAGTTACTCGCTGTTCATACACCTTGGGGCCTCTATGAATGGACGGTCATGCCAATGGGCGTGCGGAATGCACCTGCTGCACATCAAAGACGAATGTCTACCGCCCTCAGACACCTAATTGGTAAAATTTGCCATGTGTACCTCGATGACATTATTATTTGGTCTCAGACGCTCGAGGAACACGAACGAAACGTTCGACAAGTTCTCGATGCCCTGCGACAAGCTCATCTCTTTTGCTCACTCAAAAAGACCTCTCTTTTCAACCTTGAAATTGATTTCTTAGGTCACCATATCTCCGAACGCGGCATTGAACCAGACGCTTCCAAAGTTGCTCGAATTCTTGACTGGCCCACACCTCGTAAAACGAACGATGTCCGTGCCTTCCTCGGCCTCGTACGATACTTAGCCAACCATCTTCCTGCACTTGCAGAGCACGCACGCATCTTGACGCCCTTGACTACAAAAGCCGCGGAACTCGCATTCCCGCTCTGGAATGAGAAACACGCTGCTGCTTTCCAAGCTATTAAAGAACTCGTCACAAGCCCCCAGTGCCTGACCACCATTGACCACGACAACCTAGGCAACAACCGCATCTTTCTCACATGCAACGCTTCGGACTATCGCACCGGCGCAGTGTTGTCATGGGGAGAAACTTGGGAAACTGCTAGACCGGTAGCGTTTGACTCTGCACAACTGCGTGAAGCCGAACTGAACTACCCTGTGCACGAAAAAGAACTGCTCGCCATCATTCGTGGCTTGAAGAAGTGGCGAGTAGAGTTACTAGGTGGCCCTGTACAGGTCTACACCGACCATCGGACGCTTGAAAATTTCGTCACTCAGAAGGGTCTCTCACGTCGCCAAGCTCGATGGGCTGAATACTTGGCGCACTTCGATCTCAATATCTCTTACTTAAAAGGTGAGGAGAATACGGGTGCTGATGCCTTATCCAGACTTCAACTCGACGATGACACAACCAACGTATCCACCACACCAACTATTGCGGTCGTCACCTCCTCTTTCCAGATTAATCTCGACGACTCATTTACGAAAGACATCATTGCGGGATACGTCGACGACCCCTTCTGTAGAAAGTTAATGACCCTTGTTGGTTCTCTCCCCGGGCTGGAGCTACGTGATCAACTTCTCTTTGTGGCTAACCGGCTCGTCGTACCTCGTGTCAACCCACTGCGGGAAACATTGTTTCATTTAGCACATGACGCTTCAGGTCACTTTGGCGGGGACAAAACGTACGCAACACTACGTAACGCCTACTACTGGCCGAACATGCGGCGTGATCTTCTCGAGTCATACATTCCAAGTTGCGTCGATTGTATGCGCAACAAATCGCCCACCACCTCTGTCGCTGGACCCCTGCATCCGCTACCAATTCCAGACGCACGGGGAGACTCGGTCGCCATCGACTTCATCGGACCCCTTCCAGAAGACGAAGGCTTCAACACTATCATCACTATGACAGACAGGTTGAACGCTGACTTACGCATAGTTCCATGTCGTGACAACATCTCCGCCGAACAATTCGCCGTCTTATTCTTCGATAATTGGTATTGCGAAAACGGATTGCCACTCGACATCGTGTCTGACAGGGATAAGCTCTTTATTTCGCGCTTCTGGAAGTCGTTACACAAACTAACTGGGATTAAATTAAAGCTCTCCTCGTCTTATCATCCCCAAACAGACGGATCGAGTGAACGCTCCAACAAGACCATTAACCAGTGCATCCGCTTCCATGTTGAGCGTAATCAAAAAGGATGGGTCCGAGCACTTCCACGCGTGCGCTTCCAAATCATGAACACCGTAAACACGAGCACCAACACCTCCCCTTTCCAACTGCACATTGGACGCTCCCCTCGAATCATACCTCCCCTGCAACGACACGTCACTGACGATACACCTGAAGACCAACGAGCACGCCTCTTACTCACGCAGTTACAATACGACGTCATGGAAGCCCAAGATAGCCTTCTCGCCGCGAAAGCCTCACAAGCTCTCCAGGTCAACAAACATCGCACTCCCGAGCTCACGTTGAAGGTGGGCGACAAGGTGATGCTATCAACAAAACATCGTCGTCGCGAATATATGCAAAAAGGTGATAAGCGTGTCGCTAAATTTATGCCCAGATTCGACGGACCGTATACCATCCTCGAGGCACATCCTGATAGCTCGACGTATACACTGGATCTTCCTAACTCCCCCAATATCTTCCCTACGTTCCATGCCTCACAGCTGCGCCCTTTCCACGACAATGATCCCAACCTCTTCCCCTCGCGCGTCTACCCTCGCCCTGGACCTGTGGTTACGGAGAACGGCCAAGTAGAGACGTTCATTGAGAAGATAGTTGATGAAAAGAAGGTGGGACGTGGGAAGAGATATCTTGTTCGTTGGCTTGGATTCGGCGCTGATGAAGATGAATGGCTCCCGCGTCGGGATCTCGAAGATTGTGAAGCCCTGGACGCTTGGGAACAGCAAAAAGAAACTTCATAGATTGGGAGGGTGTAAGCGTGGCTCACTTACCAGACGCACTGACAGACATACTGCTTATTCATCGGACTCGTTGATTGGACACCTTACGATATTTGTTTCTGTTTAACAGAATGCCTATGGATTCTTATATATACGGGACGCACACTTCTGTACTTGCTATCGTCTCTTACCCAGATCCGAATTGCATACGCTTATACTCGTTATTCCGTCTGGGTGTTTCTACCCCTTGGGTAGTTTCCAACGCTTAACACTTCAAGTTGGCTTAGCAAAACTATCTAGTCAAGATGAATTGAAGAACATCATGTATTGACAGTAGAATCACATATTATTAGCAGTTATTGTCATTTGCCAGTGCAAGATGAAATAAACTTTTAGGACTATCTGCGTTCAATTCGATGGACACCGGAAACATGCAAAGTCAGGAGCTGGCGCCCACTGGGTCACGTGCCACCGTGTATCGCGATTAAGCAGTCCGCGTGACGCGTCTTGGTTTCAATTGAATCACTGATTCGTCCTATGGCTTCAGTGTCACGGAAGCGCAATGCAGCTAGCTCTGTAGACTCGAGCTCTACCAAAAGACGGAAGACACAGTCTGAAAGGTGCACCATTTTGCAAGTACTTTTGAATAAAGTACAGTTAACTTGCTTGTAGTTTGACGGTCACGGTCGCAACTGTCGTAGAAGAATCATGTCAGAGCAGCGTACCTGACATACAGGCTGTCATAGAGAACTTAGAACATGAGACTATGGGAGATTCATGGAGGACTGCGTTAAACAAGGAATTTATGAAGCCATATTTCCAAAAGGTGTGTCCTTACTCATTCCCTCCAGTATGCTCTCCTCTAAGTACTCCATTTGCTTCAGCTCAAAGAATTTCTCATTGCGGAGCATCTTGCGCACACCGTATACCCAAAGCGTAAGATATTCATGTCGATTTTCGATAAGATATTACAAAGCCCTCTTTAGTGAACGATGTCTACTCTTGGTCACGATTGACGCCACTTGACTCTGTGAAAGCCGTTATACTAGGCCAGGTGCGCGTTGCATAATTGTATACGTGCTGCATCACTTACTAAACCACTCAACAAGGATCCATACCATAATGTAGGACAAGCGCACGGTACGTATGTCTAGCCCACTCAGAATATGAATTAATGCAATATTTTAGGGCTCTCTTTCTCCGTCCTCCCTCCAACTAAGCTCCCCGGCTCACTGAGGAATATCTATAAACAACTCTCGAGCGACATCCCCGAATTCAAAGTCCCCACGTCTGGGTTTGTCGCATCTCCCTTCCAGCCCCTAATTCGCTTACTCTTTACACAGAGATCTAACGCCCATGGCAAAGGCCGGAGTTCTCTGGTTGAACACCTGCCTAACTGTACGGGCGCATAATGCCAACTCACATTCAAAGAAGGGCTGGGAAACCTTCACCGACGCTGTTATCCGAGCAGTGCTCGACCGCCCAGACGGAAGAGGGGTTGTCTTCTTTGCCTGGGGTTTACCTGCCCAAAAACTATACGATAGGCTTGGGATTGACGAAGTGTGTGCCTGTCATCTACTGTTCAGTTTTGGGGAAACTGACTCGGGCCGTGAAGGAAAAGCATCTGGTGTTGAGGTAAGCTCTGACTCGCTTTGTTGATCGACACGCCGAGAATTACGTGCCAGATCTCCGCATCCATCTCCTCTTTCAGCCCATCGGGGCTTCCTTGGAAATGCTCACTTCAAGAAAGCCAATGAATGGCTGCGGAAGACACATGGGGAAGAGATTGATTGGGTAGCTCTCAGTGCTGTTCCACCTTCAGATGCAGGTCGCTATATCTCAACGACATGAATTGTAGCAACATCAGTATCCCACCCACAGGAAAGCGAATGCATTTGCTACACAAAATAGAATCATTGTTTAAATTACATGCATGCAACAAATCTTCCTCATCGATGCCTCTGGCTGTTCCAAATCTGGCTTTGCCCACCGACTCCGAACTGCCCCATATCAGGAGGGGCAAAGAATGCTGGATTAGATATGGGGAAGTTCACAGCATTGAACGGCGATCGCGCAAAATTCTGACTTGTCATCGGGAACTGTGCGACAGGCGAGGCCTGCGCAGCAGGAACGGGCGAGCGGGTTGTGCTTAGTCGTGCGCCTGTTTGAGGTGGCGGTTTCCAATTCTGACATGGCCAATCATCATTGTGCGGAAAAGAAAAAAATAGCAACAAATACTTACATATTGCTTCCCTTCACGATACAACTCTTCCAGCTTTTCGTCAAAGACACCACGCTCCTCGAAATCATGATATGCTTTATACAACCTGAGCGCGCTTCGAGCGTCCTCGATCGAATCGTGCGTGTCAGTTTGAATATGCTCATGTAGGACGAACCAGGACAGGAAACGGAGTGACAGTCGTCGCTGGCGAGTATGCAGAAAGTACAAGTCAACTGTGTCTATGACTTGCTCTGGGGGTACGAATATATCTGACCATGACGACAGTTGGTAAATAGTCTTCGTTTAGATGCTGGAACATACTGATTATGCGGAAGTCTTTCGAGAGTCCATGCCCAATAAATATACATCCCCGGTCGACGAGCACCCTGAGCTTCTTGTACACAAGTTTCAAGGGTGTCAGCGTGTACCGCGACAAATGCGGATCAAGGTCACCGACTGTTACAATTTCAGCCAGGAAAAAAATATACTGGACTACACTTACATTTAATACCAGAAAACTCAGTCAGATAATCGACAATGACCTCGCTCGTATGGATATGATCGTCAATGAAAGGGACACCTTCTTTCGGGCCATCACCCCTAAGGACGGACACGCGAGCAAGACTAAGCCGCGCAGGGCGGATAACACGGTTGGTACCATCTGAACGGTACTCTGTTTCTTCCTGACAAGTGAGGATACATAAAGACAGTCCAACAGAAATTGTACACAAAGCATACCTGCTGCATGGAGACAAACTCAGCATCAATTGCAACGAGTGTTCCAGGTTTAGGGAGCTCTTCGAAGCGGAGGCATTCGTGCTGGATGATATTCTTGTCACGGTTTCTGTGCGCTGAAGATGAAAAGAGTAAAGCGGCAATGAGATAAATGTACTCACACAGAGATAGAGGTATCCAGGCTCAATATCGACGGGTCCAGTTGGTCTGGAAGGCCGCTATAGTCGAGCTGTTCTCGAACATCAACGCGCTCAAAATATAGGATGGCTGGGACCTGCTTCATCTTGAGTATCTTAGTGCACAGAATAGACATCACAACTGACCTTCCATGTGTTTGGAAAGCTCAACGCCTCTTCTTCTGATATATTACACACTACGAAATCGTTGAAAAGAAACCAGGCGCTCTTGATATTCGGGCGGCCTTCCGCTTCAGGAACTACATCGTTGTCAGTGGGGATTGCATTGGCAACAGCTAGAATAAAAAGCTCACCTTTGACAATCGCAACGAGATGTGAGTGTCTTTCTTTCGTCATGATTTGTACTACCATGGCCTATACAAACCATAAATGAGCGCAGCTGCAGCAAGTAAAAAAGCAACTCACTCTCAGTTCATACATAACTCCCATTGCCTCATCCACGCCATCAACCTCGCCTCTCACCTCTACCGATGGGCTCAAAAATCTCGACTGTCGGTTGTCTAACCATAGCTTCATATTATCCTCGTTGTAGACACTTGCATTGACCGCAAGCACAGGTGGAAGGTCCGATGAAGGTATTGAGCGTCGGGAACTGAAGGCGCCAAATTGCTTGCACGTCTGACATGTTGCCTTGTATGTCATCTGGCGAATCAGAGAAACACGGAGGATACTGGCAAAATCTGTTGCAGGAGGGGGATCTGAAGGCGTGAGCTGATTATCTCCGTCAGTATAACAAGCTAGTATCCGTATGAAGTGACCCCACCCTACGCGGGTAAACCATATCGACAACATGTGTCATGTTCTCCTTCTCCCTCACAGCCTTGCAGCTCATACATGTGATGACATTCTTCGCGTCTATACCAAGGAGCTGTGTGATAGGTGCCGCCGCAGGTGAATGCGTGTCTTCCTGAAATGGTTGGTGTATGAGGCGTGGATTGTGTGGGAAAGAGTTCCCTTCAAGCGAGAGATGGTCAACAAGGAAACGATGGAATGACTGA
>JABBWB010000132.1:0-108800 GCA_016628085.1 Suillus occidentalis
TTTATCTCCTATTCGGAGATACAGTATAAGACAGTCAATACGACTATCTAGGTCGTTAAAAAAAAGTGGAAACTACCCAAGGGGTAGAAACACTCAGACGGAATAACGAGTAGAAGCGTATGCAATTCGGATCTGGGTAAGAGACGATAGCAAGTACAGAAGTGTGCGTCCCGTATATATAAGAGTCCATAGGCATTCTGTTAAACAGAAACAAATATTGTAAGGTGTCCAATCAACGAGTCCGATGAATAAGCAGTATGTCTGTCAGTGCGTCTGGTAAGTGAGCCACGCTTACATTGCTGCTTGTGCCTCCCGATGCTCGTGACTCAAGTATATCAGACCCAGGCAAAAAAGTATCTGGGATCAACCAATGCGCTTTTACAAATCCAGAGAGTCGTTGGTTATCGGTTGAGTAGGAATGATATCAGTACAGTCTTAAAAACCACGTTAGCAAGGAGTCAAATTCATACATACGTACGTAGCCACACGGTACATGGAGTCTCCTGTCCTCTCCAATTGGGTCAGACATTAATTCTCTTCTTTTGGCCCAAAACCCGCGAATTGGGACGGCCTCACGCCGCGCAAGGACTGTGCTGATTGGTCACGTCCTTCGCTGGTCTCGGAAATTTGTGTAACATGTTCCTATCTGGTAGTCGAAGTTCAAGTCATCCGATTTATGACACTAGCAAGAATTCCCCCTAAGAACAAGGATGGAAAAATGACCAGCAGCTGATGCATGCCATGTTCATTTGTATTTTTTGGCGGTGCATGCAGTGGCGGTGCGAGATTCAGAAGGTCTGCTGTAAAGTTACAAGCTCCTGTCGTCTGTGAAGAAATGTATCACCAATGCGAAGGAGCTTCAAAGGGAAAGCCAATGGCCGACAGCCCCGTCGAACACGGGTAGGCTCAGGAAGGGAATACGGTCGGGTGAAGGGATAGATGTATTTCGATCGTGTCCAATTAAAGTGTAAAGAGAGCACTGGATCTGATGCTGGGGATAGTCGTCTAAGGGCTGAGGCGTACTTGCTAAGGCTTTGCCTTCAACCTTTCAATAGACTTGCGCAGCGGGTGGAATTTCTATCCGGTAAATTTTTCACCGGTCTGGAAAACTGGTCAACGAGCGACTAAATCTGTAGATGCGGTTCCTGCCTGTGAAGCTCTTGACTAAATTCATGAACCTGTCAAGTTCAAAGAAATTTAAATTGCAGTCACATCTGCATTAGCATCGCACTCGTTCTGAGTACGCCTCTCCGTAAATATAGTGCGGCTATAAGGCACTGCAGGCAGCTCGTTTCCTATTGCAGTTCAATGGTGTCGCCACTAAAGAGTAAGAACAGGAAAGAAGTCATTCACAAGCGAGGTGTCATTTTCCAACCGACATCCGCGGATTACAAAGGGAAGACGGTCCATGCGAGTTTATAGTGTTGCCCCTTTCACTTGCTCTCGGTTTACTGTGCTTGCTACTATCTAGAATACATTGGAACAAGTGATAGTGAAAACGATAAATCTGAGCAACTCCTCTGCGTGCTCACAGATAAAATTCTGGTTTTTTAGCATTGATGCCGTACTCGGCCAAAGCGGCACTCAAGTCATCCATGGTCAGCGCGGTTCTTGTTTTATCCTAGGAGCAAGGCACTTTACGCAAAGCAGGGCGGTGAAGAACAGTGACGTACCTTTGAACCTGGCCCAGTGAGGGGGCCTCGGGCACGACCACCAACAGCGTTCGTACGTATACGAGCATGCTGATAGGCATCGGCAGCAATATCTGATACGAACTTCTGCGCAGCCAGGGAAAGTAGGCGTTTTCTGCATAAAATGAACGTAATGAGTCTATACCAGTCAACGTCTTGGAGTACTCACAGCCGCACGTCTTCGCATTCAAACCCTACCCTCTGGAGATAGTAGTCTGTTACTTCATTGGGAATCTGAACAGCACTTTCAGCTCCACTTGGATTACGAAAGGTACACGCGTACCAAGGGTTCATAATCATCAAGCATAACAAGGAATTCAGCTAGAGTGCGATCCTTGCGGGCCTCTTCGGCTGCCTGACGCGATTGGGGCTGAGTTGTTGTTGCGGTTGTAGAGGAGCTTGAGCCTGCAGCGGTAGTAGCGGTTTGGGAGGACTGCGGCTGAGATACATCAGGAAATGTTCCCGGAGGGTAATATGTGTAAGGAGAAGGCTGAGATTGTGCTGTCGGCGAGTCTGCAAATGCTCCTGGAGTCGACATGATCTACGATGTGTTACCTAGTGAGCGCCGGAAGAAGCCTGTCGGAGTTAACCAGGCGAGATAGCGGCAGTATAAAATCTTCCCACATGCAAATTTTACTCTTCACTCGACCCGCGTTGAACTCGGAGCATGGTGAGTCTTTTCTATCGATTTGTTTTACTTGAACTGGTTCGTTGGGTTCAGTAATTTATGATGTTTGAGGCATTTGGCTTTAGCAGGAGCGCACCCTGCGGTGCAGAAATTTATCTCAGCTACCTTCGGGGGAGCTGCTTTGGCAGTATCTTCCCGCTTTGACTGATTCATTCCTTTCTACTTAATGTCTGGATTACCTGACTTACTGACCAGTTTCTTCTGTGGACAGATGTGGCTACTCGTCTCTACTTTAGCACGGAAGGAATTTTAGGCTAGATGCAACATGTTTAAATTTACCTGTTGATGGATATGAAGTTTGCGCGATCTGATGCTTGAGCGAGATTAGCACAAATTTGATGTCAACGTGATCCTGCATAGTTGTAAAGACCGTTCATGACAGTGCTCACCGGAATCGAGAGGGAACGTAAGATTATAGGCTGCAATCGCCTCGAGTTTAACCAAGTAAGGGTATCTCGGTGTGCACTTCATAGTTTTTTATCTGAAAAAGTCGATTAAGTTGCTCCGTGGTGAATGTTGGGTGAGTGTAAGTACGTTAGTGTTCGTAAAGCTAAATGTGGGTGCACTCAACGGGCGTTTACAGGGCATTTATATAACGACAATATAGCCAGCCCGTCAGTCTGATGCAGGCTGACACCAGCAGCAGCCTATCGTCGGAGCAGCATAAGACTGTCGATCATCCGAGTCCTCCATTTTAAATCCGCCGCGTTTTTGTAAACTGAGACGTGTTCTTGTCTTGGCTCCACTACCGTGACTGCGGTAACTCTTCCTGCTGTCTTGGTCACATCTTTCGCTCATGTCGTCCGGACAATAGGTAGCGAGCGACATCCCGGGTTTCCCTAGCCTGTTTCTGGTGCGTCTTTTCAACAGCAATCTGGACTTTGTCACTTAAACCAGGCAATCACGGCCAACATTTCAACCTACCATATTTCCGAATCCACAACATTCGAATCACGCCATATATGTCCCACAATGAATATTGACGCCGAGAGCAGTATACGCGTTAGGAGTCCCCTTGTAGTATGGATAATGTAGGGGGTGCCAGAAAGTCCGGATTGTCATGTGCGGAATGTCGCCGGTATGTCATATCCGTTACTCACTTGAGAGCACTAGTCTTACTTGACCTTGAATTCGTCTAGATCCAAGCTCAAGTGCGACAGGTGAGCCCAATAAGCAAGTCTATCTGCACTTCGATAGCTGACTTCTCCAGGGTGTTCCCGTGCCAGTCATGTATACGACGAGGATGTGCGAATATCTGTCCAGAGGGTAAGAACTTCGCTCTTATAATCTTCATTCATTTCATCCGCCACGCCATAGGGACTCTCGCGGCCACGAAAGGAAACAAGTGTGTCCTTCTCGGTTACTATCCATCAGCTCCGACTCGGAATCTAACTTTGACTTTATGAAAGGGTTCTCATGGCTCATGCTCAGCGCCTGTCAGAACAGGTAAAAACTATGACAGGGAGAATCAAAGAGCTTGAAGAGGCACTTCACAAATCTCAGAAATCTAATCGTGGTGGAAGCGAACCACATCCACTCCTGCAAACTCCCTCCCAGTCACGCGAATATGCTGAACTGCCCGAGCTTCGGACTATTTATGACGAAGAAGTTCACGATGTATCAGAAAGCATCGGATCCTTATCAATTGATGTCAATGGCCGCACCAAATATCACGGCGAATCCGTTGGGTCGGAGGTGCGGCAACTTATTCGGGTCTTTTTTGTACCAAGCCCCTGACTATATGCGCCATGCAGTACTTTCAGCCATTGTTTCCGGTTTGTTGGGCTTCAGATTTTGGAGGACAATATCGCTCATGTAAATTACATAACAGCCAGACAGTTATCCACCACAGCAGAGCGTCCCGACTGACCCCAAATACTTGGGACTTCCATTCGAGATCGTCGATCTCTGCAATGCATACCCCTTTGGTCTGAGGGACAGTCAATACACGAAATTTCTCTTCTCACCCTTTCTCCCTTCCCGCGAACGAGCTCTGCAGCTTATGGAACTATATTATCGCTATGCTGCATGGATGTGAGCTCATCGCGCGCGTCACAGCCGATTTTCATTAACCTTCGTAATCTCAGGTTCGACCCAATCGTACGAGATGACTTCGTGACAAATATTTTAACCCCACTGTATGGCCACACTGGTTCTCCTAACGTCAACAATATCCACTCGCATCGACTCTCCGTGTTTTTCATCGTGCTGGCCTCAGGGGTCCTTTACGAGCAATCAACATCTTCAGGGGGTACTTGCCGAACAGTATCATGCCCTTTCCCGCGCAGCGCTATCCCTCGATCCGATCTACCAAGACGCTACTTGCGCTACTGTACAGGCCCTCTTCATGGCTTTCGGACATATTTACCAGTCTGATCGTACGAATAATGAGGGTAGGTGGCTTCTCATGGGCTTGGTAGTGAGACTTGCACAATTGGTGAGCATAGCGCTGCCGTACTGAAGAACCAAAGAACTCACAATCACACATTGCGTTACAGATTGGCCTACGTGAGTGTCTCCCCATACCAGATCGGCATCGTGGTGCACACTAATGGGCGCATCACAGAACGCGATAATGCTGGATGGGGTCTAGGGCAGGAAGAGATACAAAGACGACGCGTTTTATTTTGGGAAATGTATACGGTCGACGCGTGGACGGTACGTTCTTTGATGTTTGATCTCTCTGTTCGCTGAATCGTTTCAAAGAGCATCCTCAATGGTCGCCCACCTGCATTGAGCATCAACCACACAGACTGCTGGTTTCCAGAAGATTTCGACCCCACGATAAAACCTTCAGGTGCGGTTGAAATGGGATGTAAGTTTCATTTAACTATTTTCTGTGCGAAATGTTTCATCCCCACCCCTTTACGTGTTTTAGGGCATAACTGGAAGGTCCGCTACTCGGCAAGCTGTTTAGGGATTTCTGTGCAGCATGTCTTCAACACGCGTGTTCCAAGCTATTCCGCACTGCTTGAGTTGGACCGAAAGATACGGAAGTTCAACTTGCCGTCACATCTGCAATCACCAATGGAAGCCTCAGAAGCGGGGCGCGCTTGGTCTCCAGAAGCTCCTAGGGCAATGCAGCAATATGCTGCACTGTGTTACAGGGAAGCAAGTAAGTTTACGTCATTGTGATGGATCAGCAATGGACTAATGAGCGGCAGATCTGATGTACATCCATCGGAGCTGGTTCGTTCAGGCTATTCGAGAGGCCCCTGTCAACCCCCTTCAGCACAAATATGCGCCTTCGGTCTTAGCTGTATATCGCAGCGCATGTCGGTTGATCTCCAGCCTTAATGGGTTGTACCGAGTGCATTCACAGCCAACAGGATCGAACGTGGTTCTTCTGGTCGGCCATCTTCTCTGCATGCGTAAGTTTATACAATTCATTTTGACAATGTATCTTATGTGACAAGCAGATCGTTCTCGGAGCTATAGTGGTGGATAGTCCACAATGTACTCTCGCGTCGAACGCCTTGCAAGAACTAGATCAGGGGATGATACTTTACGAAGAGGGATCGCTTCCTTGTCGGCCTCCAGCAACTATGGTAATGCTGTCCAAGCTTTTCATCGCATGCTTTTTAATGCGTTCCTCCCAGCTGGTCCTCCACAAACTGCGTGAGCGTGCCTTCACCTCCCTCCAGGCCGCACAGAGAGACACCAGACAGCCACAATCGCGTATGTCATCCATAAACCCTGATGATTCAGACATGCTCGTGCTCCGGACCAGCGACATCGCCGGCTCGCCATTCAGTTCGCCAGCCTCAAGTGCAAGTACATCCGGTTCAGACCGACAATCCTCAGAACTGTCCGATGCTGATCCGTCCATCGCTCAATATTACGCAGCACTAGCAAATCCTAATCTCGTATTGCCAGCAACCAGGGAATTCGAGCTGCCATCTATCCAGACATTCGAGCCGTACCATGCTGCAGCTTCGCAGGAGGATATCAGCGCGCCTTCACCGTTCTTTGACCCTGCGCTGCAAGCCGCGACCATGAAACCAATTACGCAGACCACTCAGAGTATTGCAGGTCCCAGTTCGAGTTTGCCTCCGCCACAACCAATGCCATTATCATATCCGCAAGTGGCACCCCAGAATTTTTACGACAACGAAGCTTATAATAATAATAACCAGGAAGAAGTTTGGCGAAAATATATTAACAACCTGGGAGTCATGAAGCCCTAGTCCACGGTGTCTTTCACGCTTTTTCCTAGATCTGCACGTTCCGGACCATGCATAACTATCTATCGTGTTTTCGTTACCTATCGCACTCTCCTTCCATGTTCTTGTCACGCATCCACGTTTTCGCTGTCCGCTGTCTCCTGCGCATTGTGACGACATTACGATTATTATTTCTCCAGTAATCTATCTTTACAAACTAGTCCATCTTGATTAAATTCGTGTCATCGATTGGCATGTCATTGGCTTCGGCTTGATCGCGCAACTCCATGGCCTGAAGGAGTGTATCTATGTCTGGTGAGACGACAAACCGCTTGTTAACTTCTCCCATGACATGTAAGCGTTTGTTTTGCAGATCCAGGTGGACAGCTTGCTGCAAAAACGATGGCTGGGTTGCGCCGGTTACCTAGATATGACTGTCAGCAAGAGTGACACGAGTAAATATATAAGAATTAGACAAACATCCATGAGGATGCCATTACTGAGGCGCATTTTGACGGCCCCGCTGCGATATACTTCGAGCTGCCCGATGACACCGTCAATTTTTGGTATATCTTTCGCTTGTTCTGCATCTGGTCCTGTAGATGCGCCTGCTGGATCTCCGCTGGGACCTGGTGGCTTTGTGTCTGCTGCGAAAGACACTTTACGTGGCCGACTATCCGACGGGGGCTCATCAACACTCATTGTCGTCGGACTGGTCGACGGGATATTGGAAACAAATGTTGGGAACGGTTCAGGGAACTGGAAGAAGTAGAGACGCTCCTGCCGTATGTCTGCGTCCTATTCTGAGAATGAGCGCAAGCACCATATGGATATTTGGGATAATGACCTGGTCCGCTTCACCTTGCAGTGCGAAATCATCTATGAGGTCCTCGAGTTCTTCCTCTTCCTCGCTCTCGCTAAGGTCAAGGGCATTAGCCAAATCCACTTCCTCGATGTCCATGGCCTCTTCTAAGATTGTCTGAGCTTCAGGTGAAAAATATCAAGAGATGTCTACCTTTTTTCTTTACACCTGAAGGTGACGATGGATCCTCGATTTTCACCTGAATGACTTTTTTCTTTTTCTTCTCTTTACGTTCTTTGCGCAAGCTTTCTGGAGCCATCCAGTCCATCTGTCTCACGTTCTCCATGTCGATAATCTCGACACCTTCGTCCGGATCAGAGTAGTAATCGTCGTCAATCTCGCTTTTGGTCTCCTTCTCGACGAGGACATTCTGTGTTAATCCCTTTTCCCTCTTCAACAAAGGACCGGCAGATCCAGAGAGACCAGCACCAAGAGAAGCTGCATTTCCAGGTCCCAATGGCACGATAGGTGCAAAATTGGAGCGAGGGGCGCTACGCCGTGCCGATGTGCCTGCGAGAGCAGGTCCCATAGCGAATGGCCCACTGGCAGTCATTTCGACTGGAGGCGGGCGAGGAGCGGCACCACGGCCTTCTCCTCCCCTACCCCTTCCCCGCCCACGTCCGCGCCCACGATCAGTAGATGCACTCGGGGTGGTTGATGGAGGGGCTTCCTGCGTCCAGTTCAGGATGATGATGATCCTCACAGGGGGCACACACCTGTTTAACTTCCCTAGAAAAAATGCCATAAGTGACCGTGTATTTGGACTTATAGGATCAGCTTACTCTTTCTTTCTACGGGATGGTAGTGTGGGCACAAATTTAAGCTTCTGTGTTCCTTGTCTGGTCACATCAGTAGGCTTTTTGGCCAAACTGCCTATGGCTTTGGGGACGGACGGTCCTGGAGTGCCTGATGGCGTCGAGGGCGTTCCCGTATTGCTCGTAGATCCACTGTCTGCCATGAAACTAGATGTGATAAATATTGTAAAAAAAGTCACGCGTAGCCGCCCACTTAATGGTGTGCACAGCCACGTGTTTATCTCCCGATCAACTCCTTCAAGCTTCAAACGATCTACAAGTTGCAGTGACACCCAACTCGCAAGATGGGAGAGCCAGAGCACATCAGGTCGACTTACAATGACATACACAACATTATCAGAGGAGCCTCGGACAAGATTGCGTCTGAATTCAAGCCAGACATGTTCATCGCGATCGGTACGCCAAATTCATAGTTGTCGCTTTCAAAACACTCATATTGCCGATGAACAGGGGGAGGGTCAGTTCTAGCTCAACTATTCAGTCTATTATAATAACCTGAACATCCGACAGTGGCTTTTTCCCAGCTCGTGTACTGGTATGTCGCGCAGAAGCGAAACGGCCCGACCGACCTTCTAATCCGTCTCGTGTTCGGATCTTATAGCGCACATTCCTGAAAGACTCGTCAACGAAGAGGAATATCCCGATTCAAGCTATCGGTCTCTCACTCTATGAATCTCTTCCTGGTACAACTGCAGAGCAGCTTGGCAATCAGGTTATTCGCACCCAGTGGCTGTACGGCGTTGTCAATTGCACACAGGATCTAATATTGATGCAGATAATATCAACAGAGGACCAGACTCGGGCAAAAGATTACTCGGAAGGCGAGCGTTGATTGTTGTAAGTTCTAACTAACTCCTCGGTTTTTATATATGAATCCAACCGATAACCTGGAATAGGATGAAGTCGACGATTCGCGCAAAACACTCCAGTAAGGGCTCGACAAAAATAGTTCTTCTTGTCGGCTGTACCTGACATACGCTTGTCCTATCCACTGTGCAGATATGCATTGCATGAGCTCCAGAAAGATGTCGAAACAGAACTTCAGCTGCTCCCAGAGTCTGAGCGTGACTTGCAACGCACCAAGTTTGCTGTCTTCGTGGTGCACAACAAGCTCAAGCCCAAACTTGGAGAGCTGCCACCGAATACCCCGTGAGTACTACAGCGAGTATTATTTCACATGTTTTCACGAATTTTCCACCAGATACTTCGTAGGTGCCGAAGTGGAAGACGTGTGGTAAGATCTAGTCCCTTGACTTCTGATAAGAGTCTGACCGCAATGTAGGCTTGATTATCCGTGGGAAGCTATGCAAGTATCCTTCCCTGCTCTTTATAGGCGATGAATGATTCAACGTATTTGACCAGTGATATTGAGGAGCATGACCGTCGGGCAAGGGAAGACAAGGAGAAGAAGTCCGACGTGACGGTCGATGAGCAGCAGCATTGAAATTAGAGATGTGTGTGCTGATTCCATTCCTATAAAGTATGATCTTGTGTTGCATGCAGAGGATTAGTTGACTTTCCGTAGGATTTGAAGTTGTAGATGTTCCCCCAAGTTACCGCCGCCGATGAAGCCCGCACTGACCGTCCATCTCGAGGTGAGGTGTCTCCGGGCATGTCGCGGACTACGAAAACTATGTTCGTTTTGACGAGAGGAATGAGACAGGCGGAGTGTGAAAGCATCTGTCTAAAATGACATCGGTAGAAGTTTAAATCTGGTTTAAATTTGAAGATGCCTGCTACGGAAAGTCATCCATTGTGGATTTTTAACATGCAAAGTTGCAAACATGGAAACGGAACTAATTTTTAGCTCGAGAATTGGTATTAGCAAACAACGCCAATGAATTGAGTAATTTGCTGCATTAATTAGTTTTTGTTCGGACGAGTCGCGTGTTTCTCTGTGTGATCATACTTCAAGACTCACAAGGTTGACTTCTTCCAAGTCCTGCCAACAGTTCCCGCACTAAACATACGGGTTCAGTCTCCGTACGGCAAGGCAGTCATCCTTCGAAGTTTTCCTTGTGCTCCCTTACTCCTTTACGGCGAAGAAGTCACCTTCAAGCTTGCATTTCCACTGTCCTTTTCTTTCACATAGACTATTTGAATGGCTGAAGAGGTCGATTATGAAGCACTCTCACCTAACGCAAGCCTTGGGGTGAGTCATTTAGCTGGTCTATCAGTAAAATTTGCTCCAACTAGAATTACAGGTCAACATGCTCGCCGGAGCTCTGGTAAGTTAAGAGTCTTCAGTTTCGGTGCCCACTTCACGTATCTCGTACTTTCATTTGCGACGAAATCGCGCACTGGAATGTCTCAAGGACGCATACTGAACTTTTTGCTTAGGCTGGTATCACAGAGCACGCAGTCATGTTCCCAATAGACAGCATAAAAGTAGGATCCAAGCTTTGTTCAACGACATGAGGCTGACAGGGCATCTAGACACGAATGCAAGTATTCGCCACCTCACCTGCCGCTGTTTACACAGGGATCGGGAATGCATTCACTCGGATATCATCTACGGAAGGCATGCGAGCTCTATGGCGAGGAGTCTCTTCAGTGATATTGGGCGCGGGACCAGCACATGCAGTTCACTTTGGGATGTATGAGGCCATGAAAGAATTAGCGGGCGGAAATGCTGCTGGAAACCAATGGCTTGCAACCTGTATGTTCCTTATTCGTGTTCGTTCCCTCTTCCATATGACTTTTTTCCCTGCGTCTTGAGTCCAATTTCCTGGCTGTCTGTTACTTAATTGATATGTGCTTACCATTGCGTTCTCACAGCACTAGCAGGCGCATCCGCCACCATTGCTAGCGACGCCCTCATGAACCCCTTCGACGGTGAGCTCCCACCTACTCGTGCCGCGTTCCCTGGCCCATCACACTTTTTATAGTCATCAAGCAACGCATGCAGGTGCACCAGTCGGAGTTCCGCTCCGTGTTTACTGCATTACGGGTCGTGTACCAGAAAGAGGGCCTCGCTGCATTCTATGTCTCGTATCCCACAACCCTGACGATGTCGGTTCCATTTACGGCCGCACAATTCACAGTCTATGAACACATGAAAAAGCTCCTAAACCCATCGGGCGACTACTCACCCGTCACACATATGATCGCGGGTGGTATGGCAGGTGGCGTGGCCGCCGGTGTCACCACTCCTTTGGATGTTGCGAAAACCCTCTTGCAGACCAGAGGCACGTCAAATGATCCGGAGATTCGAAGAGTTGGCGGAATGATGGGTGCACTTCGTATAATATGGAGAAGAGATGGACTAAAAGGGTTTGGACGAGGAATGTCGCCACGGGTTCTAACCCATATGCCCAGTAACGCGCTATGTTGGTTATCTTATGAGTTTTTCAGTAAGTCTATTCTTTTCTGGTTCGGTTGAACGCCCACTTATATTCTTTACAGAGGTTGCTATTCGCGAGCAATGATACAATTGCATCCTCCATAGACAGTAATAAGGCACCCCGCGTGACTTTCATGATGCCACTTTAGTGTCACCTCATCACTATCGCCGCTACATTACTATCAGATTATTACGGTCAGCTGCTATATAACACTGACAGTTCGCATGCTCCTGTAGAGACCTGTCAGATCCGGAGGTTCAGCACAAGACCAGGGTAGCTATTTGAATCAAAAAATAGAAAATTTGCCTTACAAATCACAACCACTGATTTGACCATAGAAACGACATCTCATAATAGTCCGCAAACTTTGGAGATATTCGAGCTCATCAATCAGCAGCGATGAGGACACTCAGTGGATCACGTGATCTGTTAACCTAAATATAGTACATTTTGCTAAGAAAAACCGAAGCATACTTAACTTTGGGTCATCATGATCTCGAAGGTGTTGGACTGAGTCCACATATGATGCTGTCGGGCAAGATAATCGCCAAGCGCAAGTCACCGAACCTACAGACTGGGAGCATAACGGCTACTGGCTCTCATGATATGACACCATGCGACTTATTGTTGATGTCCACTTTGAAGATATCGGAAGGCTCAAACATCTTCTGGAATCATTGCCTACCACCTAATTCCCCCTATTCGGATTTCGGACTCAAAGGTGGGAGTAGAATTGCAACCCGATCTCGCACATGTGGACCAAAGTCACGGAAGTTGAGAAAGCTGATCGACAAATCGACCCTTGCAGAAGATTTTTGACTGAGAAGATATGGGTATACGTATCATACAATAGTCCGTAGCGGCCATTGGGTATATTTCTTCCTCCATTTCTTCTACATAGGTGCGACACAAGATGAGTCTATGACTGGCAACTAGAAACCGTGACCGGAGGTCAGTTTCGCAAGACGACTGGCTCTGCGTAATGTGTGACGGTTGCCCCCATACAGAAAGGCTACAGTATAATTGGAAGGACAATGTCCTTCCCTTGCTATACTTCGCTCTCTCAACATACCCCACATGACCCACCAGTCTTCAGCTGCGTCCCGCGCATTATAGCCGAAGACTTCGCAGATCTCATCCCACTGCCAGCCGCATCTTGGTCTCATCCCAGCCCTTGTGCCCTTCGACCATCATGCTATGGAGGGCCTGATCTCGCGCATCACGTTGTGGCCCAGGAGCCACCCATACTGTATCAAAAGCTTTCGTCTCCTTCGCATATATGGCGCGCGTGCGTGGTTCGCGCAGCTCCTGAAACGCTTCAGTCAAGTGAGGTAATTGATCCCAGGCTCGTAATCGAGAAAAGAGGGTGCCGAGCACTTCAGCGTCCTCTATTTGCATACTGCAACTTTGTAGAACGCAAGGCTGCGGATTATTATTATTATTATTACCGCCGATCGGAATTCTGAGCTCATGTGGCTTACATATAACGGATGTGCGGCTTCTCCCATGAGGAGCAGCCTTCCTGATTCATCTGTCCATTCTTCTGCGCATTCTCTTTGGAAAAGTCGCACCCTCTGATACGTAGCGGGTATATCTAGTAAGCGCTGCAGTCTTATCAATTAATGATGATGTTAGTTCAATTGTGCGGATGCCGGATCAATTAGCGCACCTCGGTTCAAAATGAAAAGGAAGCCGTTCCCGAGGGACGATCACGTCCCAACCATCTTGATCACCAATGCCATCAACTTCGCTGTCAGGCAAGAATGCATGGACCGCAAATTCAGTGCCTCCTGCCTGTGAAGGGTTGAGTCACAAAAAAAACCCACAACGGGAAAATCATACCACCGTGAAGGCTATGACATGTCTAGAGTCACCAGTCCATATCGGGTACTGAAATGTGTACCATGTGAACTCCCGTCGCAGGGAAAGGGCGGGCAACGTACGTCAGGTCTATCTTCGTGAAATCGTGTCAGGTCGTTGAGCTCAGGGTCATTTTGAAGGACATCCCGAGGTATAATCGCACTGCTCCAGGTTTCCCTGTCAGCGGTGGTTCCCGACATGTGACAATGAGAAAGGCAGATTACACGTAAGCGCTGTGCCCTTCTGGCACCTCTTCGCATGGCCACCCTACAACCGCCTCGCGGACTATACTCCGTGGACCGTCAGCACCAATGACCATATCCGCTTTGAGAATGGTTCCATCTTGAAGCTCGACGCGGGGTGGGTTTGCGTGCACTTTGGTGACTGTTGCACCGTATGTAATACGGGCACCCGCGTTGACCGCTGCACGATATAGCATATCATAGAGGTCGCGATACTACAATGGGTATCCAGAAAGTAGAATGAACATCTTCCGGGATGCTGGGGAGGTATGAATATGAACTTACACGTATGACCATATAATCCGCTCCTGTCTCCTGAAGAACGTCTTCTTTCCATTCGAGGCATCCTATGACTTTCCCGGTGTCAACTGCCATGTTCATTTTGTGAGCTGGAGTGGAACGTCAACTGCGTGCTACGAGTTCCTTACTTGAAATGAATGTGCTAGCACGTGTGCTTAGTCCGTGTTTCAGCAGTTCATCCTTGAACCCCCAATCCACCAAAACTTTGGTAGCATTGGGTGGAAGATGTGTACCACCAGCGCGCTAAAATATTTAGTTCAGTGTGTCCCATTGCGTTTCACGCACACAACCCACTCGATTTGGCCCCGAAACTTTGTCCAGAACACGAACACGATGCCCTGCCTGGCATAATCTAAACGCGCTAGCCAGACCGGCGATACCTATGGAGGGCAGTTGAACGCAAGGACAACCTGGAAGTTGTTCACGCACCAGCTCCAACTATTATGAAGTCAATGCTGAGTGACGCTCTTCGTTTTGACGATGGCATGAGGTATGCTGCGGAAGTAATAGTGTAGAGGGAGAGAGCGAAAAGGTAAAGGCTGATAGAAATGTCAAGGTGCAAGAAAGAATGGATATTAATCGGTTTTCTTCCATGCGACGATAATACTCTTATGACATTCGGCTGATGGCGTAAGGCTTCCCTTCCCATATGAGAGAACAGTAGCGTTAAGCGAGAACCGTCCGTATCAGGGCATTCGGGCTAATCCAAGAGGGCCCGGGCCCGGCAGGAACATGGCAACGTTATGGTTTTCCAATGCTTTGCAACCCACTGATTAATCTGTGCGAAAGTCTGTGAGTGGGTGACCATGTTACGGGTAGTAAGTGTACCAAGGGACCTCAATCACATCTTAGTTCCGCATTGGGTGATGAGTCAGCAAGCATGACAACATCTTGAGCATGTTGTGAGCGGCGACGAGTAAGGGCTAGTGAAAGAAGCCGTCGGGGACGCGGGGCACAGTGAGAAGAGTTAGTGCGGGGGGAACTCACTATTACGAGGCACATGTATCGGTCAAGTCTGACTCCGGTGACCCAAAAACAGTCACCGATCAAAAATTGCATGCTCGCTTCAAGTTTTACGGATTTTGGCGCTGGTGGTCGACGCGATAAGGTTATTCTGCAGTACGTAGAAATTCAGGGTTTATGACCTCTCCCTTACGCGGGGAAATAGGCTACGCATTTTTTACGACCTCGCCACATTTTTTTCGCCTCGAAATCGGTGGAGAGGGCACTGATCTATGCACCGAGCGCGAGGCTCTCGTTAATTGTTCATCTAAATCGGTCGAGCCGCTCCAGCTTGAGCAAAAAAAATATCGCCAGAGTACATCGCCCTGGGGATATGCAGAACACCCAAGGAGACCAGATGGTCTGGCCCCCTACCTCCGTATCATCCCACCCTAAAATGCCATCAAGGATGTGCCACAACGGTACAGCACAACATTCTAGAAAAATGTCATGACGACATCTTTAATAGTTTTTGCCCACATCTGACGCGCTCTACAGTGTAGGACCTTGCCAAGTTGCAGGCCAAAATGACACATCGCGCCTAGATATGATATGCTGGTAGATAGAATCAGCATTATGAGAGACCGCGGGTGAACTGAAACTCACATCCTTACTCCTTGTAGCCGGCTCTCAGGGACTGAGGAAACTTGTCCAGACTTGTCCCATCAATTCTATCGAGCCTTCCGCGTTTCAATCGTGGTATCGGGGGTGTGGCGAAGATAGGCGCGCAAGTGTCAAAGGAGTTCCCCAAAACGGTACGCCCAAACGGAGAATTCAGTTCTTTCACCCACACTTGTGACGTAGTAAGAAGATACGTCTCAGTTGATAAGTGGATAGATCCCCTCCAAGTCCAAATGCGTTTAGATAATTGTTTGCGTGCTGGCGCAAAAGACCTTGAAACGCTGTAGCTTCTATGCGCGATCTATCAGAACCCACGAACCTCGAGATTGGCACTATAAACAGCCTCCAATGGCTATGGGAATCCAAGCTACCGTGGACCTGATATACAACGTATACATCCACCCGGGCGGGCCGGTGTAGCGTAATCAGGCGCAACAAATGTCGATCCCTCCGACTCGCAGACAGGGCCAGGCTGGTTATAGTTGGATTTTAACTTTGACTCCTGAGCTTAGAATGGATGGTTCCAGGGATTGGTGCCAATGCCGTCGCGCTGGTCAGTGAGCAATAGTCGAAGCATGAGGTAGAGCGCAACTTCATTTGTTTAGAGAAAAGCGAGCAAGTTCATCACACCAACCGCCTTGACTAGCTCGGCGACGAACTCACTGCCGGCAGTGCCGTTAGACTGAGCAGTAAGACAAGCGATGTAGGCGGAAAAGTCAATTACACATACATTATGCGAAAAAGGGGGTGATGAGCGTCATAACTACAAAACGGAGAAAATGTCGGGGACATCGGTCTGTCCAGCAAGAACCCAAAACGCAAATGCAGGGTATCCAAACCGGATGTAGATATCACTCGATGAGCAATTCCGTTCGGTTGTAGCGTCCCCTGGCCAGACCTTTCCAACAGCGTTAAGATTTGATCCCACAACGAATGAGCAAGCGGTGGTTCTGTTTCACTGGGTAAAAACGAGGTACATACGTTAAGTATTTATCGGCCAGTGTAGCTAGGGCAATTCCAGTGGTGGTGAGTCGCTGGCAGTAATTGCTACGTCATGAACGGCTCGGTTATAAATTTGCAGAGTACATATGTGACGAGCTTACAGCAGCGTGCAGGATCTTATTTCAGAAAAGATCCAAGTATGTTTGTTTCACTGAACCATAAGTCGCCCCGTACGAGACGTAACCATGTTTATCCGGGAAACCCCACAGAATTAGTATTAGGAATTCATTAGACATCTAAACATACCAAAGAAGAAACACAGGGCGCTCCGCCTTCTTCGAGTAAGTTGCCATTTCAAACGCTGAGCTTGTTTAAGGAGTCTCGCCTTGTCGTAAGGGTTTCAAACAGGGATAACGCCGCATGCCTTGCTCTGCCCCGAGTTCGTCATTGATATCATCGTGCCTTCCGTGTCACGGCACAACTTCGTCATGGAGCTGTCAATCGAGACATCACCTTACCTCTGAATTGAACATCAAGGTTCTCGCGCCATAGGCAATAATTATCCGGACGAACAGAATCATTGGACAGAATCATTGGTATTTGGACTGAGTTGCCCACCGCTGAAATAGTGGTTCCTGCGAACCGCGTCATGAGAGCAGATGGAGCACGACTGCTTCAGCGATGATGTAGCGCTGTTAGATGTCTGCCCGGGAACTGTCTAGCATGGCGCGTAGTGGTGGTTTCGATTCGTAGACATTCATGTATTCCTCGACAGCCGCGGTCTCCGTGGCAGTTTCTGGTTAGACAGTTGTTGCAAGTGTTGTACTGGAAGGCGGTGATAAGAACAGCACACACGGCGCTGCCGATAGAAGTGCTGGCAATGACTGTAATTTCATATTTCGGCGTTCAGCTTTACCGGGTTACTTCCGAAAGCCCTATTCCCGACGAGACGTTGGAGTGGTAGGGGGTGACCGAGTAGAGGCGAATTAGCCTCGTCAGCACTCCGAAGAGGAGGTGGATCCTTTCGTAGTCAGAGCTCCCAGCAGGCCACAGTTCTCTCACACACAGGCTGGAGCTGCCGCTCCAACGCTGTCTTTCAGGGTTAGTGATTTGTGTCCCTATACCTCATAACTCTGCCTGGTCTTGGGTTTGAGCTTGGCTGATGGCCCTTATCCCACAGTGTCCTTTGTGCCCAGGTCCCAATTCGTGTGCGGTTTGGGGTAACTCAACTTTGTAAATGAGGTCTTAACAAGTAAATGAAGCAGTATATTCAGCTGGTCTATTCAGTTGCGTGAAAGCACACGTACGAAGGTTTACGTATTTGGTCTCGAGGACAACCCAGAATAGCGGGGTATCACTTGTACCGATATGCGGGGGATTTCCCACCTATCTCAGAAGCAATCAAAGATGTATGGTTGAGGGGCGCATAACTCACTGAATGGTCGAAAGTGTTTCTCAATAGTGGTATGCTATATCTGACAAGTGTCTGGCGTGTGGGCATCCTAATGCCAGGTTTAGCAAATGAAGGATGAGACAGCGGCTCATACGCGACCGGAAAAAAATTTAATTTTTTTTTCGGCTCTCAGTCTCCAAAGCAGAGTCTGGATTGAGCTCACCACTCGGCAGTACACGATGTCAAAATCAAGTGACGAATCCAAAGGATGGATCTGTAATTATAAGCGAGTCGAAGAACGGTGTCCGTGTCAAAAATCGGATCTGTGAGTCGGTCGATGGAAAGGGATGGTTGGACAATGTTCATGGATTGGCTGTGATCTCGAATATCATGCCACAAAGAAAATGACTGTGGATGGATGTAGATGGTCTTGCCATGCATCGTTTTTCGTGCTGGCGCATAGTCAACCGAAGGTGGACAGAATTAGGGACCAGGCTGGTTGGCTGTGTTCGTGCCAAACCCCTTTACTTGCACGCAGGGATACGGAAGATGCAACACCACGGGACATGTTCGTTCGTCGGTGACTCGGCGGGTACCAACAAGGCCCAATTGTAGGGCAAAAAAAGAGGTATACCGTACAAACGAAAGAATAACCTCCGCTCATGCTACCAGGTTATGCGCATCTGTTGTTGCACGCACAGGCTCGAGTCGAACGTCAAGGCTAGTCGTCTCATGAATGATTGACTGCATAAAATTGTGGTAGGCTATAGATGAGTAGATGATTTTGAAGCAAATCCTTTTCAGGGAATAGCTTCAAAGCTAACCGGAGCCTCGGATGATTAGTAAGGACAATTGAGATTGGCACGCACTCTCTCCAAACCAGATGCTCGCAGTACAACGCTCAGCTGTAGTTCCAGACCCTGTGTCTGTTCCTTCAAATGCACCGGAACACTGCCCTGTAAGCCCCAAAATTTACCACTTTCCTGACTCGTCACTAATCGCACAGAATGGCAGGGCACAGAATCTGAGTTAGCTGGCAAAGCCGATGCCTGCAACGGATGCGCAAATCAAGAGATATGCGCTTCTAACACACCCAAGGGTCCTGACCCAGCGCTACCATTTATTCGCGATCGGATGTCCACTGTAAAGCACAAGATTCTCATTCTATCCGGCAAGGGCGGCGTCGGGAAATCTACTTTCACTGCCCAGCTTGGTTGGGCATTTGCTGCAGATGAACAGTTACAAACTGGTGTCATGGATGTCGATATCTGTGGACCATCTATACCCACTATTTTCGGCGTTGCCTCAGAGCAAGTGCACTCGTCTTCATCGGGCTGGTCTCCAGTTTATGTACAGGACAACCTTGGAATCATGTCTGTCGGCTTCATGCTGCCCTCATCGCGAGAGGCCGTCATGTGGCGTGGTCCGAAGAAGAATGGGCTTATTGCTCAGTTTCTTAAAGATGTTGACTGGGGTGATCTTGATTACCTCGTCATCGACACACCTCCTGGCACTTCAGATGAGCATCTCAGTGTTGTCCAGTATTTGAAGGAAAGCGGCATTGATGGCGCCGTGCTTGTGACTACGCCGCAGGAGGTTTCCTTACAGGATGTTCGGAGAGAAATAGACTTTTGCCGGAAGGTGGGAATACGAGTGCTGGGCCTTGTGGAGAATATGTCAGGTTTTGTTTGTCCTGGATGCAAGACAGAAAGTCAAATATTCAGGCCAACTACAGGGGGCGCAGGAAAGATTAGCAAAAGAAACCGGGATTCAACTACTGGGTAAAGTCCCACTTGACCCACGAATTGGGAAGAGTGCGGATTATGGTGTTAGTTTTTTGGACGAATACCCTGACAGCCCCGCGTCCGATGCATACCTTAATATCATTGATAGTGAGTCTTGTCCATCCCTTAGGTGTTTTTCTCATACATTTTCAGAGATCAAAAAGATATTAGGAGGCGAGAGTGCCATGTAATTTTAGAAGTTTCGACTTGTAGCAACCTTGTTGAAAACTGCAATTGATGTGTATCGATAGATTCTAACTACTATGATGATTCTATGCAAGACAAATTATATAGCTAGCTCCTTCCCCCCGTCCCTCCTGGTGCGAATACTGAACTCCATCGGCATTTCACTGGGCGGGGCATCTGCTTCGGATTCTTGCCCGACAATGAATTTACCGATAGGTGCCACACCAGCTAGCCCCCCCGGCAGCCCTTCTACACTCTCATGGATTGATACCGTCGACAAAGTCCGCAATAATTTCCGCACTGCTATTTCACTCCCTCCTGCGGTTGCGGTCGAGGCCGCACGGGAGCGAGCAGGTAAGATGTATCCTTCGTTAGGAAATGCGATACCACTAGCACTAGTCGGCAGCCCATCAAACATGGGTACGAATGGGTGTTGCGTGGTTGATGCTGGTGGCGAGCTGTACGTAGATGTGGACGGCTGGCGTTGTGGTTGAAGTATGCTGGAGCGACGTGCGTAATTGACGACGGGGTCTTCAGGCGTGCACGGACGGAAGTAGTCCACGGTAGCTGGTGGGGCAAGACTATCTGAAATCGCATTCTCCCTCATAACTTCGGGACTATCCATCCTTCGCAATGCAGAAACGCTCTCCCGAGACTCCAGAAACTGTTCGGGGGAATCTGAAGTCTCTCCGCGAGCATTTTGGCCAGGCGCCGCCGGCTCACGCGTGATACCTCGCACCTCCATTCTGTAATCCTCTATTTCCTCCCACAGCGCCTTCCTGAAATCTTCAATGGTCTCAAGCTTCTCGATGTCTCTCCATTTTTCGAACGTGGTGGGACAATCAGGCTCATCTGTTTCTTCATGATAGGATGCCAGCCAGGGATGTGCGAGCGCGTCAGGAACTGAAATGCGTGCCGAAGGGTCGAAAGACAACATTTTCTGCAACAGATCCAAAGCTAGTGATCGGATAGTCATCAGTGTTGACCTAGTACCATGGAAAAGTGGAATCACCCAAAAAATCAGCAGTCGGAAGCAAATTCCATAGCGGTATGGCCTTCTTGACTGGAAGTGAGCGGATATACATTTGTGCCTTTCCATGGTGTCAGGACTAGACCGATAAAGTTACGGCGTCTATCTCTACCTTGTCGCTCCCAATTCGATTAATTACATCTTCTTCTGGGGTGCCTGCCACCAATACTGATCAGACCGCAAATGAAAGGAAATCGTTGAAAACTCACCGAGGACATCAAGAATCTTGTTAAGTTGATCAACTGTTGTAGATAAAGGTAAGCATGATCATACATCGACTCAGTTCGATGTTTACGATATACTAACCATAACTGTATGCATGACTGTCAGCTCGCCGAAGTGATACATATCTGAACTTACTCTTTACCCTTGAACAGGGGCCTTCCAAGCATAAGCTCTGCAAATATACAGCCTATCGACCAAACATCGACTGTATCCACGGTTCACATTTACAAGAAGGATTGATTGATAGGACGAGCTCACTGGCTCTCGTGTATCCTCTAATGACGGCCTGCGTAAAGAGAAGCACCTATGACATTGGTAAAATAGTCGCACCTGAAGGCCAGCATGATCTCTGGCGCCCTGTACCACCTGGTGGCTACATACTCGGTGAGATGGCCCACTTGCTCGTCTGGGGCAGAGTCATATCCCCGACTCAGGCCAAAATCGCATATCTTCAGTTCACAATCAGGAATTTACGAGCAAGTTTCCTGGCTTCAGATCGCGGTGAATGACGGCCGCCGAGTGGACGTATTTCATGCCTGTTTGTCAACATATCGACAGTGATCACGTAACGCAGCGGAATGAATTACCACGAAGAATCTGGTATAGAAAGTACTGCACATGCTCATTGCTTAAATGCTGGCCGGACTTAATGATTTGGTGCAGATCCGCTGCCAAAGGTTCAGCGCAACGGTCAAGTCTTAATCTGCAATGTTACCTTCCATTGGCTAGATAGAAACCATTATATCAGTAGTTGAACTCCTCGATGGCGGATTAGCGCACCTCCATAAAGATATAACTAGAATGGTGGTAAGCCTCTTACTACCGGCACTGAACGGACTCTACTCACATCTCCTGGAAATCGGGGGAGATAGCATCCACATCGATCAATCCAGTAATGTTCTCATGACTTGAGAAATGCCGAAGGAGGGTAACCTCCCTCAGTGCTCGTTTCGCAAGCTGAACTTTCTCAAATATTCGAGTGACGAGCTTAATGGCCACTGTTTCACCAGAGATCTCGTCCACAGCAGATCTATCTCGGGCACATCAATACAGTCAACTTCAAAAGTGCCGAACCTGTTACTCACACGACGACGCCATATGCACCTGAACCCATTTCTCGTACCAGCTTCCAGCGCTTCTCCACGTGAAACATCTTGCCAAAGGAAGTCATGAACGAGTGATACCCTCTGGCGCACCTCTTCAATAAAGTCAGTAATGGCGAGGGTAAGATGGATCTCACCGTTTTCTCATGCTGTGTTCTGGGAGCTGATTAGAAGGCCGCCGTATTCTTGATCGACCACGATCTTGAGTGCCGGAACCTGGTGATGGTATCGGAGATGATGACTCGTCGTCGCTGTGCGACCTGCTCAGCCTGGTATCTGCTGACATTGTAGGAACTAGAGCAGGCCGTGGTGTTTAGCAACTTGGACAAGATTGGATGCCTGAGCGCAAAGAAGGGAACTTGCAGACGTGGCAATCTTTCCCCACTAGTACTATCGCAGAAGAGGTCTGAAACTGCAGTAGAATTGCCCGAAGCCGGGTGTAATAATGTTGTGATTGAGGATTTTAGCTGCCCTCACCGCATTGTTCGACGCAGTGCATCACGACGATAACCTTTGGGAACACGGATAGTAGTAATTACTCCATCTTCCAAATATGCACGGAGGATAAGCCACTTTACGTCCGACGCGTAACAATTACACCAATAACATAGGGGAATACTTTAAGAATACTCAAGTGCTCAACGTTCAACATTCTATGCAGGAACTGAGGCCGTGACTACATCCGGTGTCGCTGGCGCAACAGGAGGCCCATCATCGTCCTCACCAAATATATCCAAGAAACCAGCCACTCGTGCCTTGTTTCCAGCTCTTTTAGTGACATACTCTCGCAAACCAGACTTAAGACTCGGTTGCTTGTCAACAAGTTCGCGAAGCTGCTCCTTGGGTAGCTGCAGCAATGCCCCAAAGCTCGCCGGCGCAATAACCTTGGCACATCGTATAAACCCTTCCCACAGATGAGGATTTTGCCAAATTTTTTTGGTGATCAGGCGGGACAGCAAAGTGGTAGACACGAAGCCAACCAACGTTCTATACGTCGTGACGGCCTGGATGACCTATTTGGCCGTTTATCACCCTGATTCGCTGCAAACGTAAATAACGCGATTTACTCACCGTACGAAGGAAAAGAACAGGGAGTACAGGTTCATCCACAATCTGCTGCATAACCACCGCTAGAATTTCAGAGCGGAAGACGTCGGTCATTGAGAAGCAGACACCAATTGCTGCGCCGCAACAGGTTAGTAGGAGGCCGGCGAGGAGAACATCACTATCACCTTCGATCGCACTCTTGAGACCGATCTCCTTCTCAGCTTCATGGAGTAACACCATCAACTCAGCCGGCGTCAGAAGCTCACTTTGCCTCACACGAGGCAAATTCGATGACACGCTCCCAAAAGTTTGCGGAGGTGTTGTCACAACGGAGCTGAATACAGATCGAACCAGATTTTTGGGCTCTTGCTGACCATTCAGGATGGAGACGATTCGAGGCAAGTATTTCAGGATGTCCGGCTTTGAATAACTAAATTGAGTAAGGCCATGATCAATTTCCACGGGGACATACCTTGTCCATCTCTGCGATAATTGGAATTAGGAAGCGAGCATCAAGATCACGGTCACTAATAAGACCCTTCACCAACGCTACGAGTTGCTGCGCTCGGTCTCCCATGCTCTGTAAAGATCGTCAGAACACGTAGGGCAAGAGATTCACTCCCCGGCGGGCATGTGCGCATGAGGGTTAACAATTTGCCATTGCTTGAACCTAAAGATTTGATCAGAGCAGTGATCAAGTCTTGAATGGCTTCTTGAACTGTTAACTCCATTTGACCATACGCCGTGAAGATCCTGAAAAGGCATGAAGCAAGAACCGCCACAATAGATCAGGATCGACATACTCATCCAAGAACTCCGGGATCTTGACAGATAGAGCGAATAGGAGCTCAACGTGTTGTAGTACGTGAGCCTTCTGGGCGGGTAGCTCTATTTCTTCTGATAAATACGGTGTCTGCAGAAGGTCTTCGGAGGGAAGTTGACCATCTTCCATGTTTTCGTCGCTTGCGTCGCCTTGTTCATCAATGACCTTTGGCGCCTCCTCTTTTGGTGGACGCTTTTGCAAGCGACGTAGTATTTGTAGAGCAAAATCACGTATCATACTATCCATGGGTTCAATGCCAGGAACCCATCTTCGCACGGTGTTAATTGCTGCGCGCCTGGTCACAGGATCTGCAAGAGATTGACATCGGGGTTCAACAAAAACAACTGACATACCTGGATGAGTGGTCAACTCCAGAAGCACCTGTAGGGCTTCTGCTCGGAGGGATGGACGCTCTAAAACAAACTCCCGAAGACTGGTGAACCCGACGTGCATCCTGTTGATTGCTCGAACCGAGTTGTGTAAAAGGAATACACGAATGAACGTACTTATCAGGGTCAACGGAGAGATCGCGTAACAGACCAAGGACGTCAGGGGGCACGGAGGGTAAATCCAACAGAAATCGTGCAAAAGCTTTGTCCTTGAAATCGGGCTTACCCTCGGGCTTGCCTTCCAAAACGGTCTGATATGTGGAAACGACTTGATTGAGCCACAAATCATAGTTTGGTCGCTGGAAAGCTTGTCGTCGGCCAAACCTTGCCAGAAAGAGTCAAGACATGTACGCACCCAGAGAGGATCATCAGCCATTCTGATGCGATCGTTGTACCATTCTTCATTCATCCACGTCGTGACAAGACGGAGTCTTCAATGCTGTCAGTAAATAAATTTGCGATATGATACTAGATCAAGAACATACCGCGAAGGGAAATCAGCCATAACATAATCGCATAATGTTTGTCGTAAATTATCTTGCCGCGAATAGAAGTCAACCTTTGCCTCGGCGTCCCCTTCATCTTCTGACGCTGGTGGTTGGTCACCATCAAGATGCGCCACACGTGTGACCATCCGAACAATAAGTAACATCCACATATCGGTAGGAGAGGAACCGGGCCATTGCGATGGTACGACAGAATCAACCTTGAGCTCCTCCGCTCCGTCCCATATTCGGCCAACCGATCCACGCATCAAAGCATTTCGTTCAACATCAGTCAATTCGTTTGGTCCGATCAATGTAGAATCGACGAGGTTAAGGGTGAGCGCTTCCGGGAGATCCGCCGGAATTATTTCTTCTTCCGTGATAGTCACGTCCCCCGAAAGCTACGGCGTAAAATTATTTGCAATGAGCGCACGTCATTTGTAGGTAAAATACTCCAACCTTCATATTGAGCCTATCAGGCTCATATTCCATTTCCTCCTCGTCAATATCCATTTGAAGTGGATCTACTGGCTCATCCTTCACGGCAGGTTCCACAGAGGGCCCAGGGGTGGGTGTCGCTTCCGGTGTAGGATGGGCGGGTTGCGGGGTTCCAGAGACAGGAGGCTCAGGAGCTAGGCCTCTGCTTTGTCTGTAGGTTTGTACCAACTCTATTAGGGCTGGCTCTGTAAATGCTTGCAGATTGGCTACAATAAGATCGGTTATGAGTGATATTGGAAGCGTTGTGAAGTCAAAGCTAGCTAAGAAAGCAGCGGACGCGTTTCCGGCAATGTCAATGTCGACTTTCATACGTTTAGCTTCAGATGGATGCTCTGCTGGTGTGGAAGAAGGCCGCTTCTTGGTAGCTTCTGATGCAGACGCAGCAACGGCAGCCTTTCGTGCTTTTTCCTCCGCAGAGGCTCTTTCCATACGAGTAGCTTGTAGAGAGAGCGCCTCGTTGATCTGAGCTCCAAAGGAAGACCCGTGGGGTCCTCTATGTTCGACTTCAGTACACCTGGCTTGACACCGCCATGACGTCACTCACCTTGAGATATGGATGAGCAATATACGAACAGCCTTTTCGACACTTTTGACAGATGATGCTGGGAGTCCGGACAGAGCGGCAGGAGTCCAAGAAGAGAGTGACGAGACGACCAGTTGCACGAGGGCGGGCCTTTGCTTGACCAAATTGCTCCAGGAGTGAAGTATCGCGCTCAAAAGCTCGGGGTTCCTCATGACAGGCGTCAGATACGCGAGTTCTTACAAATATTAGATGGACTACTCACTGGCTGGTATACAACATAGTGATCACGCTCTCAAGAAGTTTCATGCCTTCCGCTTCTAGGGCAGGCCCCGGAAGGAAGGGGTGATCGGCAGGGACGTTTGAAATGTTGGGGTCATTTTTGTTTTGTAGCTATATATTATGGAGCGAGTGTCACAATGAGTGTGCGTATGAAGGAGAGGCTGATGGAAGGATACCCTAGGGTCCGAAATTCCGCGCGTCTGGACAATAATGATACGCTGCATGAACTTAATGGCGGAGACCTTCACACCAGTGCTGACGGTCGGCGACCAAACAAACTCTAGGATGCGCGCTTTGCACTGTGACAGCACATCCCACTGCTGGCGTAAAGTACGGTTGGTAGTCCTGTCACACGAGGTGATATCAGACTTTGTTAACTTCGGCAACAGATGACTTACAATGAGCGGAAAAGGAGTGGGTAGACAGTCGTTAAACACTGAATGGACACTTTGACAGTACGCGCATTTAAGTCATGCAGCAAAATGGCCAGCGTTTCGACCGACTGAGACGCGACTGAGAAGTGATAACATTAAAAGACTTAGACGCTGGCAGTACTCAAAGATTGAACTAACGTTGTGTGCGAACTTCGTTGGACAGATTAGAGCGAGAGATAGCAAAATGGAGGAGATCAAGAACCCATCTCTTGAGGAGAGAATCACCAGCACTCGACACAGTTTTGATGAGCGTTGTACAGAGGATGGGTATGGGATTTGGGTGCGCTTCAAGGGATTCACGTAAAGTAGTGAGTATCTCTGCTTGTTCTTTAGAGTCTGCCGGTACTGCTAACGCTGCAGAAAGTGTTTGCAGCGGGTCAACCGGATTTCCTGCCATCCTTGCAAGCTTTGGTGTTTGCAACGTTAAAGCTTGTCTGTGGCTCCTTCCGAAAACTATATCCTGTCGGAGTTCTAAATCACACCTTTACCACAATCATGGTATGGCGACGAACAAGCATATGATGGTAGAGACTCACAAATGATCCTAGGCAGCTCAAAATTCGCAGGGAATACAGACGCTTCTCGAAGCAGAGAAAGAAGCCGCCAAGATTGTGCAGCAGTCACGTCAATGTCGGTGTCAGTCTGAATCGATTTCATGTGACTAACTGTTTCAACCAGACCGCCTTCAGAGATTGAAAGACGCACGCTCGGAAGCAAGTAGAGAAATAGATGAATACAGGCAGGCAAAAGAAGCCGAATTCAAGTCATTTGAGGCATCGGTGTGACATCCACTCTCTTCCTTCACACACAACCTGACATAGCGAGCAGCACGCAGGAGTCACCTCCAATGCACAGGCTGCAGTAGACAAGGAGACCAGTGTTAAGTTGCAGGCCATCACAGATGCTTATGAAGCAAACAAAGACGCGGTCGTGAAGAAACTACTGGACCGCGTTCTACTGATTCAACCCGAGCTGCATCGGAATCTCAAGAGGGCTGGTGGTGCGGAATCACAATGATCAACTTCATTGCTATGGACTCGACTTGTACAGTACTACATTGGGTGCTTCAATGAGCAATAATACCCTCAATCTGATAATTAAAGGTTCGTACGAATTATCGAATAAATATCAAGGAACGACAAGATTACAACGTGGAGAACACAATACATAACAGGGTGCGATGATGGATGAAATCAAACGCTCAAAAACATAAGCAGTCAGCTTGACCGAGAGACTGTTGACTCGCTGGCCAGCCACGGTAAGCCGACAGGCATGCTAGTTGAAGCCGTGGCAACTGCAGGACGGGTAGAGTAGTCTACGTGTGTGGCTGAAGGAAATGGTGACCCAGTTGCATCTCGTGAGCCCTGGCTAGGGGCTGGGAGGTGTTGCCCGGATGCTTGCCAACTTGCTGACGAAGGTGACGGATTGCCTTCATTGGCTCGTTGCCAATCTAAAAGACCGCTCGACTTCAGTGAGGGTAACGATAGTGCCGGGGATACGGCAGAAACTGGCTCCGTATTCAGATGTCTAGGATTTGGTGGCATTTGTAAAGCAGGATCGATATTGGCATCATGCGCGATGTTTCTCTTCTCTCTGGGATCAGGTTGTGGTGGAAGAGGCGGATGTGCATGGGCTCGAACGTCACCGAAAGGTAGACGCCCCGGGGGTGCGTACACCGGAGATGCCGCTATCTGGGGTGCCGCGGCTTCCTGTGAGTGACTAGGAACGGGTGTAGAGTCATGAGATCCGCCAGAGCTGGACGCCGCTGGATGCATGCGACCTTCCGCAGGTGCCGGTGGTCGTATGTTGTTAATGTAGTCAGGTGCCGGTGGAGCCAAGTCTTGAATACGAACACCATACACCTCTTCAAACTGACTAGACCAATCCAAAAGTCTTGGGTCTTCCCCATTACAATATTTAAACAAAGGCTGTGAGATCGATTCAGTGCGAGGTGATTGTGGAAACTCAGAAACCATACCCAAATTGCAACTCCCACTATAGACATACATCATTAATGAAACGCCCAACGGATCACATTATGACACTCACGGAGGATACTTTTTTTCGCTCTATCACCCAAGGCAGCGAGAATCTTGTTCAGGCGCTCGCGCGCCCACGTTGGACCACCGGGTATAGCCGTACGACAACGTTTCCTAGCCTACAAAAAGTATCGCCATATCCGTCCGTCCTGTCAGTGTCTGAACACTTCTAAGGCAAACCAAGATAACCCACCTGGTTCAATGCAAAAACACATGAACAATGGATAATGTGCATAGCACAGAAGCACCACGCTCCAACATTGGAATTCGTGGCAAACAACGACATATGAATGGCAAGATTCTCGTCGGTAAAACAAAGACTATCAGGAAGCGATCCATCCCACGCCTTCGGAAGCGATCAATATGCTAGATCTTTATGAAACCTGGAATTCCTTACGTTCAGTTTAGCATCAAGATCCAACAATATGTTGACGGGATGTTTGCCAGACTCGCGGTCTAAAAACGATCGAATGAGCACAGTGCGGGCTTCCGGAAGTGACTAACGCTCACTGTTGAAATCATCCATGGCCTTCTCTATCTTCTCGTGTATGGCGAGGACACGAGTTAGCTGCCCGGTCTCGGATCTCGACAAAGGACTGGGTTTGTTCAGATATTCTTGACAAATCAAATGAGCTCAAGGCTGAAACGATGGGTCAGCGACTAACCTGGGACAGCGTCGTGTACAGTGAACAAGAAGGTAGTCTCATCCACAGGGAGACGGATTTTCAATTGCGAATCATCTGCCAAGATAGGCCGTCGGTAGAGAACAGACCCCAGTGCATCGGATATATATATGAGCCAGAAAACACGACGCGCGCATTCTCGCTCGATAGCTGCGTCAATGAACTCCAGCGAAGGAGCAGGTGTCAGGATCGGATTGTCAGCCTGATACGCGCCCAGCTGTTCAATGACCTCAAGTGCGTATACTGCAAAGTAAATAGCGTAAGCGCCGACAACCCTGGAAGTGGGAAGTTTCCATACCATGATATTGTCCTCTCCAAGATGACTTGGCCATTCGATCATGCAACTGCAGCAAACATAGAGCCTGCGCAGTTGCAAGATTCCTCTCGCAAATCAAATTTTGGTCTTTATCAAACATGAGCGACATTGCCTCTTGAAAAAACACCTCTCCAGCAAATCTTGAACGCCCTTCCTTAAAACAAGGACGCTGCGAGAGAGGTGCGGCAAGAGCACATATTGAAAGAAGAAGATAAGGAGGGACGAGGCCATGAGATAGGGCATGATGGAATGAAGGCTCGTGGATGACCATACGCTGAGGTTGCCGGTGTGCAAAGAACACTGTTCCCGCGTGTCAATTAGTGTCAGCAGTGTACCGCTATATGGGGTAACTCACGCTGCACGAGCTCTCTTGTGAGTGAAGGGTCACGTTCTAAAGAGCGCTCAGTGCTTGGTAACGACGGCGGAGCTAAGCCTCTCAGAGGCGTTTCAGTGGGAGACGTCGACTGGCCAGGGTCTGGCCTGAACCGCTTGCGGGATGGGTTATCTTCATCAGGGTCGACCTGAGCCCCAAGTGCCTCGTCTTGCTGCAATGCAGGGACCACGAAGGATGGTTGGTTACCCTGGGTACCGTCTGGGTATGTTGCGTACGAGCCCTGACGTGGATCGGCTAGTGCGTCTGTGTTATCCCCTTTGCGAGGCCGAGGTGCAGGTACAGGTCTGCCTGAAGCGTCTGTGTACGTGCATTTCTTGGAGGCGAAGTAACTAAAAACATAAATGGAATGACGAATTTGGAAAGGTCCCAACGCGTTTTTAGATGACGTACCAGTTGCTACAAGGAGCTGCAAATAGGGAGGTCAGGATTGGCATAGCATGGAGGCTGTTATGGAAGATAACGTACCTGTACCGTCACAGCGCCGTTTGCTCTTGTGACAAGCATCGCACGCCTACGTATAGTAAGATACTCGGCACGCGTCCTGAACGAGTTCCTTGAAGGGTGCATACCTTTGCTAAACGTTTACGCTTTGGACCCTTCATGAACGCAATATTAGTGTCGGTCCTGTCAGAGTCCTGGGAGTTGTCGATGAGGAAGCGGGAACCGTCTGGAGGGGGCTGGTTTGGGGGAGCAAAAGTGATTGCTTGCATCGCTGGCTGGTGAAGAGAGCGAGGGAAGTGGTCCATTAAAAGGCGAATAATATGAGACTGATTATGCCAGACGACGAGGAGACATGCACAACGGGGTGGAGAGCGAGGAGGGAGGAAAGAGGATTACTAGGCGTCTAGAAAGACGTGGAGAGGATATGAGTTTAACTTTGTTGAACTTATTAAAGGAGGAACGAGCAGATTGAAATGAAAAAGAATAATTTAAAAGATAACTCACCTATGAAGCTGTAGCTAGATGGTGGTTAGTGTGAAGAAAACGTAAACCGTGGAACGCACCAAATACTTAGTAGACAGTTCGCACTCACCAACCAAATTGCACTCACGGCAGTTCGAGGAAGCCCTTGCAATAAACCGATCAGTCAAAATACAAATCAAGCCAACCCGCCGGCCGCATCCGGCTTTTCCCACTTCTTCGCGCCGCCGGCTTAAATACTCCTTCCGATCCTGCGGCATCTTCATTCATGGATAGCACGCATAATTACAATAATATTCGAATCAGAAATAATGCGGTCACGAAGAACCAGCTAAAGGCCCCCCATTTATTAATATTAATATTAATATTAACTTGTATAACAGATAAGCGAAACTGAAGGTTTCGGCGGTTTTCCATGCTGCACAGCTCTTTACGTACATAGCGGTGCCTCATTTTCATGCCGCCGGTCATTACTTAAAAACAGAATCTCAATATATTTTATGATAAAAATTCCGGCTACAATTCCGGCGGCCATTTTCACCGCACGTTTTATTGTTCGGGGTGACCTATTATTGTGAAAAGATCCAGATATGTTCTGATTCGAACGTTCCAAGGAATTTTTTTCATTATTACGGTGTATCTGCTCGTGTTTTCGTACAAGAACAATATTGCGTAACGTAATTAGTCGAAAAGACCGAAGCCCATGTCGTCGTCGGATTCCTCCTGCGATGTCAAGGTTTAATTCTCGTTCCAGGTCATGCATAATAAAGGGACTAACCTTCTCCTCCTTCTTTTCTTCCTTCTTCTCCTCCTCGACGGCAGCAGCAGGTGCTGCACCGCCAGCCGACGGAGCAGCAGCAGCAACGGCGCCACCAGAAGGAACCTAAGTATAATCAGCTTCTGCTACTTGCATGTAACTTGATCGAGACTTACAGACGACAGCTTAGCAGAACCCTCAGCAATCAGCTACGCACAAATACGTCAGAAACGAGTGTAGTGTAGAACAATGATCTTACAGCATTAATGTCCTTGCCCTCGAGTTCGGAGATAAGTGTGTCGAGCCTGTCGTCATCGGCCTCAATTCCGACAGCACTCAACACCTTCTTGACGTCGTCAGCCGAGGGAGAGGCATTGCCACCAATTTGGAGGAGAAGGTAAGCAGCGATATGACGCATTTGCTGAAAAAACAGAAGTTAGCAGTGTTCAAGAGGCGTGTCACGCGCGAGGATATACGACATACTTTAGACGAGTGTTATTCACAAAGATATGTATAGGACGGGAGTGCGGGCAGCTACAAATCACTAAAAAGATCAATTTAACATTCCATTCAAGCCCCGAGCAGAAACACAAATCACACCTTTAATCCTCAAGGGAAGACCTGTAGATTCTATCCGACGACGTTGATGATAATGTTCCCCTCTAAGCGTCTGCTAAACTTCGGGATGGTACTGTACAGCACCACGTGACTAATTCCAGCCACAATTTCTATATTTGATTACTTTCCGACTCCGCCTCAGGATTGCCGAAATCCTTGCTCGCTGTTATCCACGACAACCGCAAGACTAATTCACGACGCAACATGGTGCGCATCGTCCTTCGGGAGCAGTGAGACAAACAAGTGCTGATTTCTGCCCGAATGATAGGCGGATTCATCGGTTACTGACCCCTCGGTCGCTGCTGAGCTCAAGAAGAAGAGAACCTTCCGCACGTTCTCCTACCGCGGAGTTGACCTCGACAAGCTCCTTGACATGAACAATGAAGAGGTGAGTATTTACTGTGAACCTCATGCTTTGCGCTAAACCTTGAATGCGCACAGTTCGTTGAAGTATGCAGTTTGCTTTCAGTCACCATTGCCTTGCACTGATCGACATATTTTGTCATCAATAGCTCGTTCACGCACGCGCCCGCCGTCGGTTTGGTCGCGGCCTCAAGCGCCGCCCTATGGGCTTGATCAAGAAACTGCGCAAAGCTAAGAAAGAAGCTCCCCCGAATGAAAAGCCCGCAGTCGTCAAGACACACCTCCGTAACATGATCATCGTTCCTGAAATGATTGGCAGCGTTGTCGGTATCTACAACGGCAAGGTTCGTATTGTCCTGACTTTTCTCGCGATGCACGACTGAACATAACACTACAAGGTATTCAACTCTGTCGAGATCAGGCCTGAGATGACAGGCCACTACCTCGCTGAGTTCTCGTGCTCGTACCGACCGGTCAAGCACGGTCGCCCTGGTGTAAGTGTCTTCTTGTTATGTTTTTGATATTGTCTCAATGTTTTCTGCACAGATCGGTGCCACGCACTGTAAGCTTTCATGGAATACATTGCGGAAATGGAAGTTCATACTCAATCTTTCCTTCCACAGCATCCCGTTTCATTCCCCTGAAGTAAGGCGCTGGGTTTTTATATCTTTTGCATGTCCCTCCATTAGCTTTACCACTTCAAAATATATGCGTATGCCTATATGCCATACGAAACACTGCCGGTCTCACTTTTGTAACTGTCGGAAGCAACGACAATATCATCATCTGCATGCGAAAGTTCAGCATCAGACCGTCGCGGCCACGAATGAAAGGTACAAAATAACGTTTCGGTTGGTTAAATTCATTCAAAATTGCGTACATTCGAATGTACGGGTATAATGAGTATACTGCGAAGTATTCGTCCGTGTCATACTGATAAGTGAAACCGTACGGTAAACTACAGATAATGCGAGAAATCAAAAGATGCTTGGGGCAAATGAATGTCAGAGCAGCCGCAATGCACAGCAAGGCAAAAGAGTGGAAGTGAGTCGCCATTATGATGACAGAATCTAAAGTCCAACGTGGTCATCGTCGGGGCGCTGCAGTAGCAGGAATTCCGTTGGGCGGCGATGACGAGTGTAGGTGCTCGCCACTACTCCGCGGATGCACGTAGGACGATGGTCGAGGAGATGGAGATATGGTACCGGTGATGGGTCGCTGAGCAGTGGGCCAATCTGTCTCGATCGGCTGGGGATAGCGAGGCTGTTGCTGGCCCTGAATCATAGCTACACCTTGCGATAGGGAAGTTGGATGCGTAGGAGTAGGGTATGACATGGGTGAATGAATGATACCTGGGTGTGGATGTGGCGACTGCTGTCGACCATTCCGTACATGCGATTCACTCGGAGTTGTTGTCAACGGTGGTCGATCTCCGGGTGGTGAAACGCGGGGTGAACTGGCAGAGTTCGGTGAACCCATTGATGACAACGGTGGACGCCCATTTGCTCTGAGGCGCATGTATGTGTCACATTTCTTCATGAAATCCTTGCTTGGTAACTCCATGCTGTTCGAGAAATATTCCTGATCATGAAGGATAGGCAGGAACTCCTCGGGAACCAAATAAAACTCATCCTGGTTCTCGAGTAAGGACGTCACCACGCGTATAGCCCCAAAGCTCTCGTCTCGAACGGCGTCACGCGCGCGTGAGTATAAGATGCTAGGGCATATGACCGTTGCTAGGTTTGATAGGTCCATCTTGCTGCCAGTGGACTCGTCCATGTGAGCGAACGACGCCACCCATTTGAGGAACACAAATAGCACCTCCATGGTGTCACGATGGCTCTTGGGAAGAAGCAATGAAATTAGATGAAGGCATCGCCTCCGCTCTACTTCCGTAGAAAGAGCTGAAAGCCGTATGTCAGATTGCGAATCATTTAAGAAAGTAAGACAGACACTGCGATGCATTCAGTAATCGATGTAACTTGAAGGTCATGAGTGGCTCTGGCAGTTCGCGAAGGAACTTCTTCAAGAGAGCAGCCAATTGCACGGGGTTGTCCTGCGTGAGATCTACTGATGATAGGTCGTGATCGATGGCCTCCGTGAGATCCTTTAGCCGCCTGATATTACCATTCTTGCGGAAGATGCCCTCCACCGACATATCTGTGAAAGACAATATATCAAAACACAGCCAAGATCACCGCAAATAACGTACCCATCTGCCTCATGGCTGAAACAACATCGTCAATAAAGCTTGGCACCCGTAAGGTTGCACGGCTTGCTCCCAACAAGGAATCCGACCCTTCTTTCTCAACTAGGAGCTCAAGTGGAACACCAAAAACGCCTATACATGATCGATAAGATGAGCCCGATACTTGGGAATCGTGAAGAACTCACCTTTCTTCTTGACGTTCTTCTTGTCTCCGGCTTTGAACAACTGTTTCCAGAAACCTCCCTTTTTTGTCTCTATCAGTTCTAGCAACTCATCCAATTCGAGCTGATCCCGAAGCGGAGATCGCTGGAGGGCGAGGACAGCAGAGTGTTTAACGATAGTAAGTTCTAGAGCGCTTAACTCAGCGACATGCGGTACCGTGCTCTGGCGTGGTAATGAGCGTTGCTGTTCGCGAGCTTGCGCAGCCTCCATCAGCTGAGGTATATCAGCTAACGTGATGCCGTCATCAGGGGCGTGTAATGGGGCATCTTCTGGGCCGCTTGCTGGAGAGTTGGGTGCTGACTCGTCCACTATCTTTACCTCTGTGTTGCTCCGCCCAATAGTAGAACGAACTACTTGCGCTTGATAACTTGTATCCAGTGTACCGAGAGTGCGAGTTTGCGCTCGTGAAGGAGGTTGTGATGGTATTCCCGAAGAGCCAGGCTGGGAAGGCTGACGCCCTGGAACCAGTGTCCCTGGTGGAGGCGCCCTCTGAGGTTGCGGGGTTTTGATATCTTGTTGCGATCGTTGAGCATGCAGTGGCTCTGAAGGCTGCACAGTTTTGCCTGATGGACTCTCCACGATGGTCGATCGTTTAGGTAGCCGTGCTGTAGCAGATAGCTTTCGGTCCAGATGTACGGATTTCATGCGCATTATATCGCCCGAATTACGATAGGGATCTTGGTCCCCTGATTTGGGGTTGACGCTTGGGGTTGTAGAAGCAACTGACAATACACGCTTACAATGGAAAACATCAATTATGAGAGACGGGAACATACCTGGTGACAGAGGAACCACGCCCTGTTGCTTTAAAACCAGGTACAACCTACGCAATGCAATGTTGAGCAGGAACGCATACTGTTCCAGCCGAGAGACAGCCTGGAATCCATCTCGACATCCTGGATGCACGTGGTCCGTACACAGAGTAACGGTAGGCACTTCACCGTATGAAGGGGTGTCCTTGACCGAATCAAGCTCGTACATGAAGATGCCGACATTTGCCGGTGGTCTTCGAACAGAAGATGGCTTCGATGGGTCCTTTTCGTTCTTTTCCTTTTCCTTTTCTTTGTCTTTATCTTCTGGGGACTTGTGGGGCGTCGGCTCTCTCGGTACCGGAATAGCAGCTACCTTGTCACACCTGGCGCATTGTAGACACTGCGAGTGCCAACGCTGATAAGTCCCCAGCCGAACACAGTCTTCTTCTACTGCTTGCGAACACTTGACGCACCGGTCTGAAGGCGGGTTGGTGACTGTCAACCGAGATGGCGAGTTTGCTGAGAACGGGGATTCCCCTGCATTCTCTGGTGCCAAACTCCTGAATCCGTAAGTGACACCTTGTGTGCCAAGGTTTGCTCCTCTCATAACCTCACCACTTCCGCCTTTGATGATCCGGCGAGCCGCTGGGTCGCCACCTTGCACCGCGAGTAGGTGTAGCTTATCAAGGAATGATGGCATAGCCTCCCGGACGCTTTGTTCCCTCTCCAGTTTTAGTGCGCCAGTTAATGCTATTCGAATGAGGATCTTGAGGTAATGGGCAATTCCTGTCACAAGTGCAAGTAGTTCCTGTGTCATCCCCATTCTGCGTGACCCAGTTTCCTGGGTACGTGAAAGAAGGGTGAACAGATCAACTGTTTTTCGACAAAGCATGCGGGATTCTCGGACATGAGACATTCCTTCAGGCCATATAAGCGATACTGGGGATAAATCACAAGATATACACGTACCTTTCAAGTTTAGCCTAGCGGAATGGCACTCAAGGTCATCGATAGTGCCGAACAAGACTTCCACATGCAAAATAAACTTCTCGGCCATCCTGATGGCATCAAGATATTGCCCGTTGCTAACCTGTCGCAGCATATCAGATATACACGCAGCGCTTGATTCCTCGAACGCAGAGAGAACCCTGTAATGTAGACTATCAGTTGTGCCTCAGGCCACGTGAGAAGTACTCACGTCCAGATGCGATAGACCAGCTGCTCCATCCTAGCTTGCTTGTCCTTCAATGAATTGGGAGTTTCTCGCTTCTCTTCCTCGACGTAAGATGGCTCCAATTCTGACCCATCATTAATCAACACGCTCGATCTCCGTGAAACTACTTTGACGTTCCAAAACTGCAAGGTTGAGTGAGAATTGATATAACATCGCGACCTCCTAGAACGAGAACCTTATTGATCATGTAACATTCTGGATGCCAGCACTCGTCTCTCATGTTGCGATTTATCTCAACAAATTGCTTCAGGATGGCGCTGCTGCAGCCTGCGCATTTTGTCGCAAAACGCGTCGAGTAGTGGAAGTGGCAATAAACATCCCCATCGTGCTCGTAGTAGGAGTCCTGTGGGCCAAAAAGAGTAGGGCATAGTGAGCAAGTGAAGTGTTCTACGTGATACTTCTTGTCTGTATAGGGATATTAATTAGCAAGAAAGGAGCGGTGAGTAGGACCACTGACTGCATGCCGTAATGTAACTGCCTCGAAGAGCAAGCCCACATTTAGCGCATATAAGATTCAGGCGACGAAAATAATCCCGTTCACAGAGGGGATGTTGTTTGCCATCAGGCCCATCAATAGGAAAGAACTTTGACGCGACAACATCGCCACAGTCCTGACGAAAAATAAGCGGAACTGGGTATCTGAAAGGTCAGGATGTTCGTACCAAGCATTTAAAACAGTTTAAGTGATATACGGTGCCTAATGCGCGGACGAAAGCACCTTGCATTGTGTTTCCACATGCGGAGCAAGGTCTACAGGGAAGAAGTGTCAGATAAGGGATCGAAAACACAGACTACTATGGGAGTGTTTATAGAGAGAATGGCGGACTCACGATTGAGAGATGTTGGTGGATGTCGCAGAGGACGTGGATGTCATGGGACCAGTCCTGTTTGGGGAACTAGAGCTGGAAGACGCAGAGTGTCCGGAAGAATACGAGATTACACTGTCTCGACGCCTCAACTCTACGTTCCTTTCGGTATATGAGACAGGATTATACGGAGTGGAACCATTGGGAGTGGTAGGACGGCTACGAGAACGAAAGGCGGGTGATGGAGGCGGAAGAGAAGCGGAAATACCATTTGAATCATAAGGCCTGCTCGAGTGGGCATGATTCAAGTCATCACTATAAGCATGAGGGACTAGATCATGCTTCACGGAAAGGTTATTACGGTTGAGGTCCTGGGTGGAGCCAAGGGTAGAAGCTCTTGTAGGAAATTGGGGACGATCAGGCAGACGAGTAGTTGTTGTCGGTGGAGCATAAATAGAACCACCGAGATGAGATGAACCATCGTGTTCTTTGCGCAGACGAGCCGTTTCTGTATCAAAAGACATAATGATCCCAGGCCAGGCTACGATGATTAGTACCCCAATGCTATTTGGAACAGTTCTGAGAGAGATCCTTGACGATTTTCATGCGGAGCCTAGTAGATTTATACCGGGAAGCGATGAAGTAGAACGAAAGCAAGCTAGAAGCACCACAGCTGGAGAACGGTGCAAAAGCAGTGAGGTCTACTGAGGAACGAGGATCACGAACGTGACAAGAAGTCACGCGTCACAGTAACCACCTTTTCTGATCCATCTCTGTTTGCGACGCTCCGTTAACTGACGTCGATGCTCACAAATCCCGAACCTGTGTTGCGCCATGTAGTCTGTGGATGTTTGTAGAACCAGGTCGTGGGAGGCCTTGTGGAGACCCAAACTCCATGTAGAATCAGGTTTGTAAGATACCTGACGGTATTTTTTTGTACGAGGCAGACACTCCACACTGCATTTCTACGTCAACCGCATCTGGAGCAACATACATGGTTCCGCTCGGGTTTACATACCAAGGCTCCGAAAAGAACCAGGCCACCAGAACACTTCACAGGAAAGACCAGTAAGGGCGCTTGGTCATCCACGGCGAGAGTTGATGCAGTCAGCAAGTGAGTTGGTCAGATAATAATCCCTCATGTCACTTACGAGCCAATGGTGAGGACTAGACGATCATTGGGAAAATTCGTTCCCGTGCTCAGTGCTCAGTTGAGAATATCACCGATGCAAAAGCGTCGAGTCTTTCCAGCCAACCTTAGAGTCGCCGAGGCTGCGAGGCATCAGAGTTTAAATCTTTCATCTCAAGGCTCATGGTGACACGATCCATGATAACCCTCATCACAATCTAAGATTGAAGGTTGTACTGGATCCTGCCTTCATCGATATTCACTTGTCCCTTCCGACATCTCCAGACAGATTTAAGATTGATGTGCATTAATGGGCCAAATCTTTTCATATTCCTCTAGAACATTGAGCCCCTTCAGGCTCCCTCGTTTCACGTGTTTTGCCCTCGTGGGTGCTTGCGGCGAGTCGCCCATCTCTCCCCCGAACATCCTACCAATCCTCCGATACACGTACTTCCCGACCATCAGCAATAAATTTCCTACTTGATAGCAGCTTTCATGTTACTACCAAGTTAAAGCTAGCCAGCAAGTCATATTCTGTATTGATCGTACCTTGTTTGCTGGTTGGAGCAGCACCGAATCCCTCACCACTCCTTGCCACTATGATCAAATACTTTATTTCAAGACTAGGTTGTCGGATAGGGATAATGGCACTTGCATCACCCCTAATATGCAAAAGAGCTGGCACGATGCAGCCTTTCCTCATAGGCAAGGCTGACCAGGTGTGCTATCAATTCCGTACAAGCGCTTCGTGAAGCTCATGGTATCTCGCAGTGTCACTCATTAGTAGGCGGTTTGCGAATCTTATGGACGATCCGCACACGTCATTGACATTTACGACACTTGGAATGGCGTTTTTCATTTTTGCCTGTACGTGCGAATCACGGTCAAGCTGCAGTCTCCTCGTCTCATGTTTCTTTAGATCTAACCAATATATGACCACCGCCACAATCGGCTCCCATGTTGATGATCAAGCAGACCTTACATGATTGCCAGCCCTTGTTTCACTCCATGCACTCGTCAATGATACTCGATGGCCAATTGGCATGTATCGCGCCTCTGGAATGTCCTCCGAGCATACTTTTTGAAGTTGTGTACGTCAGCGCATACAAGCCATGTGGACCCCAGACATTTAGAGATCACACGAAACCTGTTTGAAATTGAGACCTTGGTAGTGTTCCACCTTCTGCTTGTGGTGGGCTGAACCGGGTGCACAGTGAACAATCACAGCATCTTCCGGAACGGCTAGAAATCGATACTGAAATCGATTAGGTAGGCAGGCAGGCGAGTTGACCTTAATTTTCTGGATCTCCTACAGGTGATACCACATCTTCACTTGGAAGATCGGGTAGATGTAGAGAGTATGACCGCGGAGAGGAGTTAGTCGCCAGCGTTTGCAGAAAGCGCCATTCTGCGCGCATCGCCCAAGTACTAACAGTGCTGATTGCTATATGTGCTAGAAGGAGAGAAAATAAGACAAGGTACGACGCCATTGAACTTATCATTGTCCGAGAATGTTAATTATATACTGCTGCTTAAGATTTAGATCACAGAGCTGGGGCATTCGTTCTTTTGTATGTTGTCATCTTCCTACTTTACATTATGCTCTCTTGGTGCATTGTTTATCTATTGCGACTTCTGAATCCTTTTGTAACCTTGGATCTGCGGGTCCAACATCCTCGCTCCACTACGGTCTGAGCTACAAGAACTTGTCGTCTATTTAAGCAGTTTCTACAGACGCGACTCTAACATATGCAGACCATTGCATCATTGTGTGCTACGACCAAGGTAAGGTATTTGACTGTTACTTCACATTGAACCTATGCTTACGCTGCGCAAAGCTATTTGATATAGGTAAATATATCAGGTCCTCATCATCATGTGCTATGGCTGAGAGTGGCTATGTAATATAGATCCGCACCACACTGCTATTGTGCTTATACCTGAATCCTTGCTCGAATCCGTAGCAAACACTGGGTTTTGAAACCTTGTTGTCAAGCCGCAAAAGGTAATTCTTGGACCCGACCAAGGTTTGGTCTGTATTTGACTGATAACTCTGCCTCACAGATCCTCCATGATGCACATCGACGAAAACTCTGCTGCATTAGTTGAGTCTGTGCGCGTCCTCCGCTCTTGCAGCAATGGTCAAGTCCCCATATCGCGCCTTCCAGATGAGATTCTCTTGATTATCTTCAAATACTTCGAAGAAGACACGCGTCTCTCTGTATTTGATTTTGATGATGAGGATGATGATGGCAACAACAACGAGGACGATGATAGTGGTATCCCTGCTTGTTTAGCAGTCACACACGTCAGCAGACACTGGCGCAAAGTTGCTCTCGAGCGCCCGACTCTTTGGAGATTCGTCGGTTTTACCTCTATTTTTTGGCTAGATATTATGCTTGAGAGGTCGCAGAAAGTTCCTTTGGTTGTCAAATGTCGCCTAGAAACGTCTATACTGCTGAAAACCTTGGAGAAAATCCTTTTACACCTACCTCGGATCAAATACCTCGAATTTCACGCGATTTCATGTGATGCCGATCGCATTATGGAACTGTTATCATCTCAGCCCGCACCAATGCTCGAAACATTGAAAATCGGGTTCAGTGGGATGCTTCCTCCAACGGAGTCCACAACAAATATCATCTTCCAAGGAGAAGCACCCCTACTTCGATCCCTCCAGGTCTTCAATTGGGGCCGCAGATGGACATCATGCACCTTCGGTGGGATTCGAACTCTACGAGTAGAGAGGATGCAATTGTCGGACCTCCTTACAGCTCTGCAATGTATGCCCTCCCTAGAGCAGCTTACGTTCCTGGGTGGCATGCTACAATCCAAACAACCAATACCCATCAACTCTAGAGTGACACTCGCTCGGTTGAGAAATATAACGCTAGACGGGACCTGGTCCCAAGATGCTCAGGCTGTATCTCTTTTCAGACATCTGGCCCTTCCCGTCGACGTCAATATTTCTATACGGCACTTATCAGGTGAAGGGCTCCAACCTATTGCCGATTTACTTTCGGTCATGGATAAGCACCCTTGTAGATCCACTCCCGTCTTTCGGTCGATGCGTGCCATTCAATCTGCTCCATGGTCAATTGGTTATTCTGTCGAATTTAACACATCGACAACGATCAATCGTAAAGATGATGATATACGACTTACGATCGAATTTAACTACTACTGAAGACGTATTCGACGAGCCAGACGCCACCAGGGCTGATCCTCAAGACCTCGTCTTCGAGATGTGTAATATCATCGCGCAACGTAGACGTCAAACCTTCTTTGCTGGGCAGTTCGAAATTCATCTATTTGCAGGGGGACCCAGGTTTTGTTAGAGGCTTAACCGATGCGCTCCGGATTGTTGAAGGGTCACCAAAAGTGCCGTATCCCTCGCTCCGTGTTCTGCGGCTGCAATATATCCCGTTCGAAGGTGATGAACTTCAAGGCCTTGTGGATGTCTTGAGAATGCGAGTCCAAAAAGATGTCCCCGTCCAAGAACTCTGCCTCAGGCGATGCACTAATTTATCAGCTGATCAGGTGGATCTTTGTCGGGAAGTGGTTAAAGTTGTGTCTGGACTCTGAACAGACTGAACTTGACTATTGATTGTCTTGACGACTGTCTTGTTTCTTTATTAGACTGATGTTTTGTTAGCTTGTACTTGTGTTCCTATCGTGGATTGCTGTATCTGATATACTGGTCATTAGCATGCCCATCCAGTGAGTGTGTACGCCCAAGCATGTAGTTTCTCTTAGCGTAGACACAAATGACCTTTGTACGGGTGCGGTTAACTTAAGAAGGTCGCGCGCGCAGATATTCAACTTGAATGGACTCATTTGGTTAACCCATTTGCATAAGGACTCTCCTCATGCGCACAATAATGGACATTCGGTCAGTATCGCACCTCGAGGCATCGGAACATCCTTTTCATTATATACGCCGATGTAATGATGCATTGCGGGACTACATGAAACCAGTCTGGAATCAAGAATTATATGGTGGCATCCCGTTATTTACTCGTGGCCGTGCCGCGACGGTTACGTTGAACGTTGAAGGTGCGAGAAAAGAGGCTCGGAGCACAGCAGTGGGGAAGATGCCGACGAGTCGTACTGACCGGCATTGTCCGAGCCGATCGGCTTTGTCATAAAGATCCAACGCCGAGCAACTGCGCGTCAGAGGCCGAGCGATTTCGTCGACGGCGACCGTGACGGCGCGTGGACGCGTATTTGAGACTGTATATAAATCGCTGCGCCCATTCTGATGATCTCCTACCTGATCAACATCATCGATTCCCTGAACTAACTACCATCATGCACCCCTACTATCACTTCCGTGGTCCATCCCGCATCGTCTGGTTCATACTCGGCGCAGGTGCTGCTACTTTTTGGCATTGCAGTCACCAGATGCGCGAACATCGTGCACAGTACTTTCCTTGCGTCATGCAAGCACGTCACATAGAAGGGAGCGGTGAACACCCGGGCCCTACTTCCCCTATCTACAAGCCTGACGCTCCAGCACCTCAAGAACACAGGTGGAACTCCATTCATAGGGCCCAGCCTGACCGCAATGGGGATGGAACCGCGGGTTGGAATCAACGAGAGTGGGAGGAGGACAAGGAACGCCTCAAAGAGATTCAGAAGCGTGCCGAGGATGCGGTGAGTAGAACGAAATGATATTTAGTATATTCGCTCACACCAGTTTCTTAAAGATGCTTGATATGTCTGAATCCACCCTAGGGTCTATCGTCTCTACCGTGGAAGCACTGAAAACTGTATGCCCTCCTGTTCATTCCCTAGATCCAGCTTCTCAGGGTCACCTTGCAGAAACTCGCCCAACACAAGACCCAACGCGAACAAGAACGGAAGAATTTCGAAGAAGAACTCGAAAAGCAGAAGAAAAATCCCCCTCGATATGTTTAAATCAAAGAACTGTGCATCACATTTGTACATCATCACCCCTCCCTCGCTATCCTTTTAATTGGATTTTGGCATTGTAAATAACCACTGTATAATGCATGACGACGCACGCTCACTTATTCAGCACCGATCGTTTACAAGTATCGCATAAGAGTATCACTGCAGGTATTCAACTAAACTTGGTCATCCAGGTGCATTCTTCGGACATATGCCGGAGCTTTAGGATCCAGCTTCCCTTGCTCCTCAGCTAATTTAAGGTATTAATGACAGTGCAGGCAAACAAAACAAAGACACTCACGTGTAGCATGCCAGAAGTAGATGAATGAGGCCAATGACGACGACGCAGAAAGCAGGGAAGTACAGCCAGTATGGTGAAAAGTGCTGCAAGAACTTAATTTCCAACGACCCTCACAGATACAAAACACTCACGAAAAGGAAGAGACCTATTAACATACAATTGGTCATCCTGAGAGCGATCGCAAGGAAGATGGTAGCATACCAAAAATAAGACCGTAGAAGTCACTCGTGAGCAAGCTGATATTATAGAAAGCTGACGACGCCATGCGGTACAGCAGAGGAGCAGTCGTATAGAGAATAAACATCGCTGTCGACGAGTGTCAGCGTGAGGATCAAGTTGAAATTTAGTAGAAACTGACCAGCCGTGTAAGCGACAAGAAAGCCGACTGAAAACCCCAATTAGCCTAATCCACATTATATCCACACCAAAACCACCCACTCGTTGCGCTATTCCACGACGCCGTGGTCATACCCACATGCTCCAAACTAGCAGCCTGGATCCCATTGATTAAGGTCCCCCACATACCAAGCTGGCCAACGACCTGCCAGGGTAAGATGCGCGATCCTCCATTAAAGGGGCCTCACCCACCTCATAAAGCGGTGATCTCCTCACAAAAAATTCTTCTGTGGCATTGGCTGATGATTGTCGTCAATACTATGATTTATTCACCCGAAGGATAACGTACTAAATCCGTATAGCGTCGCTCCAACAATCATAAAGGCGTCGCCTTTGCCCCTACTTAGTGCAGGATAATTCTTGTCCGTGAGCATGTCTGACGCTACTAGCATGCCAAGCCCTCCGACACACACTAGGACACCCTATGCGCATTGATTCAATCATGGAGATAGCTACGCTTTGATGGTTCCTCACCAAAACCTGAGTCCAATGATACTTCGTACGCATGTACACCCAGCAAAAGAACAGGCAAACAGGAATTGCCCAACTAAGACAGACCCTGTGAGATGCTATATACATATGAGCGACTGAGTACGACTCACGCATCAAGAAGCATGCAAGATAGCAAATCGGTGTAGTTGTATGCCTATTTGATGAGAAACAATAATTGATGCGTGATCGAAAAGAGCGGAGATATGTGCTTACCTTTACGACCAAGAAGTTGCCCTCGACATCACAAGCCGCGAGAATGAAATCTATGGCGCATGAGAATTTCTTGTAGGCGGGGATGATGATATCACGAACATTTCCACCCATCCCTATATACCATCTGACCCCAACCCTTTAGACCATCTTTAATATCCGTCTGTCATCAACATCGACTTAGGAAAAAAACAGTCATGCTTACACTTATACATCGTATACGGCGTATAAATGATAAACAACGAAAAGTACCTGCAAGAATGAATATTAGTGTCACAGATAACCACAATAATAATAAAAACGCACAAGAACCACGTCTGTGTGGTGGGCAACGACCAATTCCTACTCACTAGCTCGGTCGTCGTGACATTAGTCACCGTTATGCATAAAGAAACCACCTGTCCAGCCAACAGCGAGAGTATGAAACGCCTAGTCCATATACTCTTCCACCTGGCCCAGGAACTGCTCGTGAAAGCAGCTAGAGAAGAATATTTGATCGGAGGGCGAACAGAGTCCCGCGCGACGTTGCTTGTGTCTACGGCTGAGTGCGCTGAGGCCGCATCCTCGAAATCGTGCTTGTAATCGAGAGACTCGGACATGGTATCCCTGGTAGTACTGCGACCGTCGACACTCGGTCCTGGATCTGAGAACATCGATCTCTTTATGGTCCTTTTCACTGGTGCACACCCAGATTGGAGCTCAGGAACGTGTGGAACTCACTTGGACATGTCAAGGACATGTGCTTTTGGCAGCGACGGCATCAATTCCGCATGTGCCTTCCGAAAATTTATGGGGGTAACTTTGACCAATCAAATTCATACACTCGTGTATACGATATTCACAGTAGGCAGACAAAATAGAAGGAAGAGAGTGTATGAAGCACGCTGCGGCCTGCCAGTGGCCTCAATAACTTGGCAACCCTCTTGTCAAACTATATCCGCGAGCGGCACAGTGCGATACAGACTGCCAATGTCATGACGGTATGTACCTGACATTCAAGTGATATCCCAAACAGTTGAATTGAGCCAGAGTACTTGGCCAACCTGATGGGCATTTGAAGCAAACGTCAAAAATCTTACAGCTGTAGGTGCCTTGAACTTTCACCAGCAGCGTAGCGTGGTTGTGCATTTTTCATGGTGATTTGAAGTTTTTCGAGTGTCACTAAATTCGATCCACTTGACAACGGCAGACAGGTTCGAATCGGTAATACCCGCAAATTTCAAAGCAACCACCAGTATATTGGACTACCGTTTATCCGCGAAGAAACGCTGGGAATGCATACTTTAACTTGCAGCGCACATAAAAGACGCCACGCACTCACCTTCAAATGTCGCAACTGCCACGTGCACGTAGCAATAAGGACTCCAATCTGCAACACACTATACCAAACAGCTTTCGAATTCGTGTTCTCACTCAAGTTTCGGAAATCCGCCTCCCTCTCCCGCTGGTACTGTTGTTCCCTCCGAACATCTTCAAGTTTTTGGTTGAGGTCGCGGAGCTTGCTGCTTAGTTCGCCAATGTGGGTGCGGTCGCTCTCAATGTCCGGTTTCGTGGTCCCTACGACGATGTCGAGGTAGAGCTTGATGTGCGTGCTCGACCACCATGACGTGTAATTGGTCGAGATGCAAATGGAGTGGTCGCCCGATTCGTGGGAGGTGAATGTGAAGCGACCATCGGACGGGCCCCTCGTCTTTGTGACGACATGTGACGTTTCCATTTCCTATGGCAGAAACTGCGTGTGAGACATGTAGTTCGTAAAGGCGCCTTTGGGACGTACCTCCACTTCGACTATGATTCCAAGTTCCTCATTTAGTGTGTATTGTTGCGTGCTGTCAGTCCATTCTAACGCTCTGTAGTGCCCTAAGATGTATGGTAAGCCATTCGAGGTGCTTCCGACCACTGACGAAGACACTTACCCTCAACCACCGTGTCTGATGGCAGCTCCTCCACAAAACATCGCTTTTCGTTTGCATCCAAGTAAAAATGAAGGGCATTGACTGTCGTTACTAAGAGAAAAAAAGACGGCAGGAGCACCGAAAGGCGAAAGGCGAACATGTTCGAACTTCAGCCTGAGTGAGACGGATGAAGTTCACGAGGAAGATTGAAAGTCACGTGTTGCATATTCAGAAATTTCACGTCCTGCGAAGTTGCGAACTTGAAATCACTTCATCACTCATACCATGGCTCCCGCACGATTTCAACCGTCGTCCATCAAAAACAAGATAAAAAGAGAAGAGGTTACGCGCAAACTGAAAAAGAGCAAGAACCAAGCAAAACTACAGAAAAGGCTCGATCAGGCTAAGGTCGAAGCCAACGACCCGGCAGCAAAGAAAGTGCGTGTAATGATCTACCTGTACTCCTTTCGCAGCTGACCTCACATCAGAAACGTATTTCAGAAAATGTACCCCGTACACTCGATAATGCCCGCGAGGCAGATCCAGCTATGCTATCTGCAGCTGGCCCTTCGTCTGCCCAGCATGCGGAATTTTCTAATGATATCGCATCCGATCCTTTTGCGGACTATTTCAACTTCACACAAGATCCAACTATCCCTCCGAAAGTTCTCATTACAACCTCTGCGAAAGCCTCAAAGGGCACATATGAGTTTTGTGATGAGTTAGTAGGAGTATTTCCAGGTGCCGAATTTATACGGCGAAAAAAGGGTAAAGGCTTTGAGATGGGCCGAATAGCTGGTTGGGCTGCTGGCCGTGGTTATAGGCATCTACTTGTTGTAAACGAGGACATGAAGAAGCCAAGTGTGTTGTGTCGGCCATCTTTGCTCTGCAAGACTTATGCATTATCCAGACGCTATCACTTTGGTGTATCTCCCTGATGGTCCTATGGCGTATTTCAAGCTTACGTCTATTGAACTCACAAAGCAGATATATGTGAGCCCGCCTTCCATCTCACTGCTGGTGCAGAACTAACGGACTTATGTCAGGGTCACGCGAGAGCAACGCCTCACAACCCTGAGCTTGTTCTCAATAATTTCTCGACTACTCTGGGACACGGTGTTGGACGAATGTTCCAGACGTTATTTCCACCGTTACCTGAATTTCAGGGGCGACAGGTAGTCGCGCTTCACAACCAGCGTGACTTTTTGTTTTTCAGACGTCATCGGTAAGGGAGACCACAAGACTTGAATGTGTAAAGTTCTCAACTGGCAACTATTAGGTATGCTTTCCGCTCGCCTGAGAAAGTTGCTCTGCAAGAAATAGGACCTCGCTTCACTCTGAAACTTCGGTGGCTCAAAAGAGGGCTGCCAGCAGTTCAAAATTTTGGGGCATCGCCAGATGCCCTGGAGATCAGTGTCGGGACCAAAGAGTTGCCCGAACCTCCAGAGGAAGTGCCTATGCCAGCACAAGACGAGGAATCGGAGATGAAGCTACCCAAGCCCCTTCCAGTGAGCAATCCTCCAAAAGACAATGAGTATATCTGGCGTTGGAAGGTAATGCGCTGTCCACTTGTTCACGAACATTATGCTAATTACTCCGTAGCCTGAGCTTGAGACGACAAGAAGAACATTTTTCTTATGATGCAAAATATCTCACTGCTTGGAGAGGTGGATTATCAATAGAGGAATATAGTACTTGTTGTTCGTATCACGATCGATTTGGATCATGTTAAGTCCATCTGTGATACCACGAAATATAAGAAACGCACTCTCTGATCAAGATACACGACCAAAATATTAATCTGAATATTTGACATCGCGAAGGTCGGAAAAAATTAGGTTGTTTACTCCGCTTTGTGGGTTTTTGCACTTTCAAGTTGCAACAATCGTCATGTCTACTCCGTCGCCTTCGAATTCGCCACAGGATAATGTGAAGCCTGCGGATTATAAAAATGTTTTTGCTGTATGTCCTTCCTGCATGTCATCTCAAAACATTCGTCCGCATTCACGGCAATGATAGGCCCGACAATCATACACCCAACATACAGAGTGCGTTTCCTTGCACACTCTCTTCCTTCCTCAATAACCTTGTCGTATATTGGTGCTCAGTCCATGCGAACACGCAGCAAAGGCATCTTTGAGCTGCATGGACCGCAACGACTATAACCGGGACAATTGCATGGACTACTTCCAGGCATATAGGGACTGTAAGAAGGCGTGGGTGAGAGAATAGCATCCCTACTAAGTCTGTGAACTTTTGTACTGACTACGTTCTAGCTGGAGCAGAGACGCGAGGATCGTAGAGCTGGCCGACCTACGCCTATATGAACCGCGTTGACTCAGTGCCTGGCACACTAGTTCATATGTACATGAAGACGACGACGACGATATGAATTCTCTTCAGTGTGCTCGACAAGCTTACAATGTTGACGGCTACGATGGTATATATGCAACTACAACCTCAAGCAAGTCCTCGGAACATATCGGTGGAAGAAAATTATATTCGAAGCATATGTTAACCGTACATGCACACAATAAGCGTACGTAGCAAGCCAGTGAATGCCATGGCCTTGTACGAGGAAAGGAAGAAAAAGTCGAGGAAGATGAACGACGCGAGTCATCGAGACTGAGAACGTCCATTAGCGCAATTAGAATGTCCAACGTAGGTTCTACTGCATGTTCCTTCCGAGGCCGTAGTTCAGAATAATCGTTTGAGACTCGAATGTCAGATAATGTGGAAACTGAGGATGCGCTGCGTCGGACCTCATGCATCATGGACAGCACTTTCGTCCTCAAAAGTCTCACAGTCGTTCGAATGCCTCGGTAACCGGGTCGTGGTCATGGGTTACAAGAGTGGGGCTGGAATCGATAGACAGGCATTTGCAGCAGAGGTCTGGAGAAGTGAGTGATGCAAGGCGTACAAATATCAGAACGCGGCGTGATTGGGATGGACGTTGTTTCTGTCAATTCGATTAGACGAGATAGAGACGGACCTGAGCGGAATTTTCGACGACAGCCCATTTGAAGCAAGACTGAAAGGGAGCCAGTGACAGCGACGCGGGCAGTAATAGTCGTGACAGTAGAGTGTCACTGTGATTGCAGATGTTGATTTAGAAGGATGGAGATCGTAAGACTATGCTGATATGCGGTAAACTGCGGGAGAGGAGACATTTGCGAGGCACGCCGTGTTTATATACTCCTGAAATTTGCCTAGTCTGTGTGTGGGCAATAACATGAACGTTTGAACACTCGATATCGATCGCGACGCATTTATCAAGTGCAATCATATAACTCGCGTACGTGACTTGATGCCATCTAAAGTTCCCCATGTGTTGACAGAATTAGAGCAGGGTGGATACACTTGCGTCCCCTTCCGCGCCTTTAGCCGCAGATGCTCCGGAATGAGGCTACCCTCTGTCGTTTCTGTCGGCTATTTTAGCGCACAACTTTACAGTGACCCCTGGTAAATGTGGTTTTGTAAGCTGGCCATTGTCATGCAAAAAGTAACCCTGAAGCGGCCATGCTTCAGGCGAGTCTACCAACGTTACGAACGAGAGGAAGGGACATCACCGAATACGATTTGGGTAGCATATCAGTCGAGCAATGGCATTCTCTGACGCGACAAAAGGCATTGACGATCCATGCCGTCTGAGGGTGGCAGCGCTTGCCTATTCGCTCCCACATTGCGAGCAATCCCTTGAATCCTTTCCGAAGGCCTGAGTGAAAAATAAGGCAACTCAAGGGAGTTGGATGAATGGATCATCAAACTCTCCATGATGACACCGCGAGACCCTCGAGCAATACTCGGGTGATTATCGTATCGCAATGGGGCACTTCATTTGCACGAAATCAAAGCATCTGTACGGAACGACATCAGAGACGGTACAGGACGTACATACGACTGAACAACTAGATAACCACTTCCAACCTCCCAAAAGGAGTGATCAATCAAGAGGTGGGGAGCGGAGGAGGAGCATCTGGCTGAGGGGCAAAGATCAAGTTAAGTGGGGGCGTCGTTTGGCTGTCCTCGTTCAGGACTGTGGCGATGATAGAGCGTCCAGCGAAGGACCGCCCAGCAAGCGCCTTGAGACCTGTCTGTGCACCTTCGGCATCAACATACTTGACATACACACGGCCAACACCCGCTGCTTCATCTGCGCGCTGAGCTTCAATGGCAGTCTGCTGTCCAGGCTCTCCAGGAGCCCATTTCGATTTGTCTTTCTTGACCGGCCGAGGAATGCGCAGATCTTCAACATTCCCGTATTTGGAGCATTCTTCTTTGACGTCCTCGTACAAGTCGCCAGTATTCGTCGTCATTGGTGAGATCGTCGGGAGTAACCATGTTGAGCATGAGAAGGATGCGAGCATCTGCGTTGTTGCTTTCACCAGCAGGCATGATGGGTCGGGGAATCTCTGGAAACTGGTCGTAAGGAAGGTTTGGAATCATGCCCGGTGTACCGGGTTTCGCGCCGACCGAGGCTCTCTGAACAACTAGATAACGGTCTCCTAGCTCCATGCCGTTCAAGCTTTGAATGGCAACGTCAGTAACAGAGGCATCCACATATTCGAAGAATGCAAAACCCTGCTCGTGTACAAGATTAGATAAAAATTACCAGGATCGAGAAGCGGAAGGATACCTTGGATGGACCATTGCCATTCTCACGAACCAAATTAAAGGCTTTGAGCTCGCCGAAACTCTTGAGCAACTCCTGTACCTGCTCCTCGTTCAAGTAAGTCGGCAGACCACCCACAAACACTTTGTTGATGGAGTCGGGGACGTTGGTTGAAACAACGCCTGGAACATGGACGCTAGGAACAGTGATCTCAATACCACCGTAGTCCTTGGGTCGCCGAATTTTGAGTGGACCATTGATGAATATGATACCGTCAAAGGCCATAGCGGCCGTTGCATCTTCTGCGCTACGAAACTACAAAAGACATAAGGTCAAACACACCCAGTGCAGGCTAAAAGATGCACAAACCTCCACAAATGCATAGTTCTTCTCATAATTACACTGAACTGCGAGGACGGGGTTTCCGGGACCACCGGTACCAATATCCATTTCAATCATTTTACTATTGAAGAAGTCGGCGAGATTTTGCTCATTGACCTCAGGTGTGATACTCCCAATGTAGAGGCGACGGGATTGCCGAGATAAGTTCGGGTTGCTCCCAATTCCCATGCCAAAAGTTTGGACTGGAATTGGAGGTGGCAAACCAGCGATACCAAGGATGGGAGGAACTTGTGTGCGATTCGCTCCAGGAAGGTTGAAAAGACCTTTTAAAAACGTGACATTGAGACACACTTGGAGAACTAGATGGTCAACCAACCTGTTTGTTTGGCTTGCATGGCGGAATATTGTTCGTATCCTGGAGCATGAACATCCCATCCAGAAGCTTTGCGCCTCCGCTGGGCCAGGGGAACCGCACCCTCAGGTGTAGGGGACCTTCGCTCCGGAGTGCCAAGTCCATCCCGTCCCTTACGCCCACCACGGCGAGGAGATCCCTCCTCACGACCTCGACCATGTCGATGCTCGCGGTTTTCTTCACGATGTTCTCGGCGACGGTCAGTGTCGTGACCACCACCACGCTTCCTGCGGTCATCGAAGTCACGACCACCGAAGTCGCGGCGTCGGTCGTCTCGACGATCACCGAAATGTTCTCTGTTTCTGTCTCTGTCCCCTCTATCTCTATGGCCATGGCCATCCCTGTCACGGTCCCTGTAATCGCGGTGGCCGTCTTCACGCCTCCGGCGGTCGCGTTCCTCACGGAAGCTGTGTTCTAGAAAAAGAAGAAAACCATGGGTAGTGAGTAACGTGTGATGCTGCTGGCGGGATCAGCAGTTCGGCGAGGTGCATTTGCTGTATCCTAGCTAGCTAAAAAGGAAACATGGGGGCAAAAGGAGGACGATTCTCATGGAACCATGAGTTTATCATCTTTCGCAGGAAAAATCCAGGCAAAAGATGAAGCAAAGAACAAGTACCTCCAGCTGTGCCTCTCGAGGAATACAAGTCGGCTTTTTAGCGCCTACTCGTGAAAATGACGCATAAAGAATGGGAGACTACACTCACCTGCTGCATCTGCCATATTTGAGTCTTTTGCTCAATGTGGTTCGTGTTCAAGGAAGGGTCCAAGCTTTTGGCGATGTGAAAAAGTTACGTCAGCCGGGTCCCGAAGCACCTACTAGCGCAGCTGCCACTGATGATTTGTCCACTCAAACTTGTTCTGCTATGCCTACAGACCTTCCATATGCTGCTGACGCTGAAGTCTCATTATCTTACGACGAAATAGAGGTACACACTCTTCTGCACTCAAGTTGTCATTTAAAACTTTGTTATATAGGTCCTTCGGCTACAATACGAGAAGGAGCTTGCACAGTCTCACATCACCGTCCAGACTAAGTTCAACTATGCATGGGGGTTAGTGAAGAGCCCCGTACGCGAACACCAGGTTGAGGGTGTACGACTGCTGCAAGGTTTGCGTTGCTTCGGTGTCTTCTTTCCGCGGTGTCTGACTTGACGTTGTACAGAAATCTATCGAACAGAGCCGTCAAGACGGCGAGAGTGCTTGTACTACCTAGCACTTGGATACTATAAGATGGGCAACTTTACAGATGCAAGAAGCTTCAACGGTGTGTTAAGGGCTTGTTTCCTTACACTGTCTTCTGGCTATTTATACTCGATGTGCAGACCTCCTGCTTTCACGGGAGCCCACCAATCTGCAAGCACAAAGTCTAGCATCACTGATAGACAAGGGTGTTGCGCGAGGTATGTTAAGATTTAGAATATTTTGCCCCCTTACTGATCTGGATGTGCAGAGGGATACGTGGGTATGGCACTTGCGGGCGGTGTAGCCGCAGTTGGCACCCTCCTCATTGCGGGTCTCATACGGCGAGCAACCCGCAAATAATTTGAAATGAAGATCTCTGACACGACTTCCTATTCACGCTATTGCACTGTCACCCTCGCTGTCCGCACCATGCATTATTCTATATCACGATTATCCCTTTGCGCAATACACTATTTCATAAATATCGGTCGCTGGATTCGTATGTACAGTAGCCATTGAGCATTTTGGACACCATGCGATGTATGTTAAACTTATACTACTTTCCCCACTCCTGTAAACGTCAATCAAGCGCCTGAGAGCGATAGTTGCCTTACATACTAGCCCACACTCGTGCCTTCGGCACAGATGGTCCAGGGAGTCTACCTACGCGAACGGCTGATAGTCTGGAATGTCACAACATAGCAAGACACGAAGTACTTGATTAGTCGTCCTCCAGGCTCAAGCCCTCATATCCACCATTAGCAAGAATAAAAAATATCACACTACCAATGCTACCGATGCAATGTGTACAGACAATGCAAAGCTGTCAAGTCCACGAGCACTCAGGCTGGTGTTAGCCAAGACCATTGCCACGAAGTTCGTCAAATGGCTCCAAACTCCCGCTCAATCGACAAAACTGCCAGTGACACGAGTCCTGTAACCTAAAAGTAGGCCCAGTGTGCGAGAGCTATAGTTATATTAAGTTAGCGAGTGTTCTACGAAGAAGAGAATAATCCATCCAGAAATACGGACAGTCATTGTCACTGATGGTATGAATCCGCATTGTCATGTGTGGTATAGATACTGGGCAGGGTAAATGGTGCAGCAAAGATACATGTAATTGAACCACTCTCCGATCGTACAAGTCCGTGTGTGAACGACAAAAGCCCGTGAGTTCTATGTGAGTGCAAGTGTGGTCATTTTCGTGCTCGTGGAACTGTGTTATTGTCATGTTGGTAAGAAAACAGCTACGCCGCAGTCAGTACTAACGTTGCAATGAGGACCGTGTTGGACTACTCACCTGCTTGCGTGTTCATATCCCCTGTCGATAGCTAGATGCACGCTGTAGGTTTTGCGAACATCGAAAGGGTGTTGACGTACCTTGAACGAAACTATTCCTATGAACAGAAACGATATGCATACTCCTGTCTGGAACAATATCCAGAAACAAGCCCACACTGAGTAATTGAATCAGCTTCATCGAATAGACCACCACGTAAAACATCACCATGCGCAGATATTCGTGGGAACATAAGATTGAATTGCGTGCAGTCAGAATCGTTAGCCTTTCGAAAGAACTTGTCATCTGTCAAGTCCCCTGCAACGAATCAAGCGAATGGATGATATATGAAAAGGATTGAAGCATACAAATAACGTAGAACGTGCTAGAATTGTGACTTCCGTTAGCTTGAGCTGTCAGGACAGTTGCAACATCGGCACACACTTCATAACGCCGACAAATAAGCAGTACCATCGAAGAGCTTGCCTGTTTAGGTTTCAGCATCAAGGCGATGTCATCAAATCGCTCCACTCACGCATGTCCGATAAACCAGAAGCCAACGAGTAGACCCTCGTAAAATAATGTAAGCAGGATGGTCCTGTATCTGTGTCAGAGGATCCATGGGGGCGAGGTGGTATTATTCGAGCTCACAGCTTGTCTCGCACAAGAACCAACGGAGTAACAAGCCCCAGGCCAAGGACGAAGCTCAGAATTTTGGCGACAAGAGAATCGAACCCAGCCAGTATGAAGACGCCACCAAAGACACTCGATCCTACATACCCTGCTGCGAGTATTATTGGTGGACGACCACCCTCGACAATGGTCGCGCCTGTTGTTGTGTTCGTTATAGGATGCAATTCTGAATCAGAATGGATCGGGCGTACCACCCAAATTTGGATCGATCGTGACCGATGATATGGTCCCTCCAGTCAGGACGGCCTGGACACCGAACGGCGTTGTTCAACCAGGAGCTGTGCCTGGCAGCGAGACAAACTCACCGCTACGATGTGGCAAAACTCATGCCACCCAATGGTAAAGAGTTTAAGTGGATTAATTAGCGTCCGTGCGACTGGTATATTCCAGATGCCGAATATAACCACGGCATAAACAACGGTCTGCGAGTGAGTTCAAATACAAGATGTTATGGAAGAGTACGTGGATTTGAAAGACGTACAACATATAAAACGACTATCTGAGAAAGGTTAGCACAGTTAAGCCATGCGGTACGTGTCACTTTAAGGCAACTTTAAGGCGTCATAAAAAAGTACACGAACCTGGTCGTGAGTTGGAGTGAGCTGTGGCGTTTCGAGCACCTGGGTAGCAATGGGAACATCCATGGGTTGGCAGAAAGCCTGCCGTAACTATCAAGACTCTCCAGACACAAGAAATAGCAGAGAAACAAGAAATCAAGGACAGCACAAGGAGGCGTGAGCGCGAATTTTGAGAGTCGATTTCCTCGTGGACGCCTCAAGGCTTGAAGTACTTAGAAGTTACAGGAAACCCCACCGCCTCTCTTAAGCAAGCAAGCCGCTGTCAAGTCCGTTTCCGTAAAGGTTCAATTTTCGTGGGAGAATGAAAGGCGCGTCAGTCACGTGTCACACACGAACGCGTTGATTGCAGTTTTGAGCGGAGTGCGAATCCAATCCAATAAAGTCTAGACACTTAGGAAGTTGTATGGCCTGCCACACTTGCTTCTCCCCTCTACCACATCACATTTTGACGTTAACTGCTTGTTTGATTCAAAATCATGGTGAGTATACGCTTTACAACACTCGGAGTCCTCAACTGAATGATTTTCACGCAGTCCGGAAAGGGAAAAGCGTCAGTTTGCATATCTGCCCCTGGCTGAGCGCAGGAAGCTCACATACCTTCAACAGTGGAAAATCTTCGTCCGGAAAGACCGGTAGCGATTCGAAGGCTCAATCGCGTTCATCAAAAGCTGGTCTTCAGTTCCCTGTCGGTCGTATCCACAGATTGTTGAAGAAGGGTAACTACGCACAACGTGTTGGTGCTGGTGCCCCTGGTGCGTCAGATCCGTAATGTGGTTGCAAATATTCGACTGACAATCGCTCAGTATATCTTGCTGCTGTTTTGGAGTACCTTGCTGCTGAGATTCTGGAGCTTGCTGGCAATGCTGCCCGTGATAACAAAGTTCGTGACACCTATTCCTTCTTAACGCTACAGTTGTTGAACCATAGACAGAAACAACGTATCGTTCCCCGTCACCTTCAACTTGCCATTCGTAATGACGAAGAGTCAGGTCTTTATACTTGGCCTACTGACCTAATATTCATGTGTTTGTATTCGTCAGGTTGAACAAACTCCTTGGTGATGTAATCATCAGTCAGGGTGGTGTCGTGCCATTCATTAACCCAGAACTACTTCCCACCAAAACCAGCAAGGGCAAGAAGGAGGGTGCTTCACAGGAGGTGTAGAGTGCCGCAGAGACTTGTATTCCACATTTGTATCATTGTACTCGTTCGCCTTAATCTACATAATTGTACCATATACATCGTTGCATGCCTTCAAGCGGTACTTTAGTTGGAGCTGAATGACGGACTGTAATCAGTTGAAATGCAGACAGCGCTTGTGACATAAGTTATATTGCAAGTCGAAAGTATCCGTACATATCAAAGGCATATATTCTGAGCAAGATCATTGTTCCATGGATCCGGATTATGTGAACATTTCAGTAAAGCCTCATACTCCTTGGCCACCTCATCTGTCAACCACCTCATCCTCTGCATCACTAGCCATGGTCCTCCTAGAGAATGCACTACTTCTGCCCATCTTGCTTTTCCATCCGCAACCCCCAGCATCGATCCCGGACGTGTTGTCCCACCAGAGAGCCTCTTGTAGTTCGGGGATGGAGGTGGAGACTTCGACATCGAACTCCTGTTCAAATTCGCCACCATGCTGCTTACATTCCCTCCACCACCCGCCGGTCGTGGGCCCCGGGATGTACGCGGACCCCGCACAACTGCCGCCTGTCCAGAAGAATGTCTTGACAACCCAGTTTTTCCGACGCTCAGAACCTGATCTTCTGCTGGAATAGCGGGCGTGGCAGATGAAGTGAGAGGAGACGGACTACGAGCTGGCGATGCACTGCCAGAGCGCATGGCTGAGTTACGCCTGAGTGCCTTGATTGGGTTGTGGGGCGTAGTACTAGCAGGCGTCACGGACAGTGGCTTCTCGGCCATCACAGGGGGTGGCGAAGCAGGCGGAGAAACGAAGGAAGTAGGCTGCATGCCAGGGCTAGGGACATCATCAACTTCCGGGGGCGGTTCCTTGAATGTAGGCCTGGGGGGTTCATCGAACTCAGGAGGTGGCTCTTTAAACTCTGGACGTTGGGGCGCAGAGCCGTCTTTAACAGCAGGAGGAGCGATGACAGATTGTTCAGTGCGATCAAATTGCTCACGCTCCTCTATGGCAGCATCAGACATTTCTGGTTCAGTATCGAAGCTCTTCGACTCTGAGATGGGCGAGGCGTGAACTGCAGCAAGTGAAACTTCTGGAACACGCTCAGGGATTATCGCATCCGGGACCTGAGCAGCAACTTTCTGTGCCGCTTGTTGGGCAGCTAAAATCTCCCGAGATGGAGCACCGACAGAGATTCTGCCTCGGCTCATACGCATGTCAACAGGTGCTGTGCGCTTCCGGATCGGGATGCGTCGCTCGGACTCCCGCTTCTTCCTGGCGATAGTAGGGGGGAGAATATCATCGTAGTTCTTCAGCAGATCAATGAACAGAACTATACAGCCTTGAGTATGAGATGATGTACGTGATAAATGACAGAACCACTTACGCGTAGGGTGGCGGTCCTGGATGGACAATTCCGTCTCCACTTTGGGTTTGATGATTGCTGTTAGTTAGGTCAGTTCTGTACTGTCGGACGTGTGATTAGGAACGTACTGCGGCCGACCGACAGAGCCAACTTCGTGAAGTAGATATCATCTGGTTCTTCTACACTTGTTGATTCAATCAAACTACACCGCAACTCAGTGATTTATCGTGAAACCAAACTAGTAGACGTACTTTCTGAGGTGGGAGACGATAGCATCTAGGACGTAGAGATGAACCTTCGGCAGACGCTGAAGAGCCACTTGCAAGTCCTGGAGGTGTTGCTCTTCCGACACATCGCCATCAGCCTTCGCAGACCCAACTATCCTCGCTATAAGTCTTCGAAGCAGCCGGAACATAAATCAACTCACCTGTAGGATAGAGTTTCCTGATATCATCCCATCCCTCCCAAAGAGCGAGGGGCGGATCAAGCTCAAGAGCCCATAACTTGATACCGCCTGCGAGCACAGGAGCATCATATTTGGCAAGCATCTCGAGTGAAAAAGGTTGCTCTGGAGGAACAGCATTGAGGGCCTCTCTAAGGTGATGCACCGCGGGGAGTGGAACTTCGTAAATCCAGGCTTTCCGTTTTTCTGGAAAGGCATCTCACGCTCTGCATGACTCTACACGATAAATTCCACTCACCCGAGTCATTTGGCAGACGACCATATGTCTCAGTCAACGCATCAAGTAACGCCGTCAGCACTGGTGGGATCAAGTCCTTCCTCTCTTCGCCAGAGGTAAGTGCGTTCCAACCACCCTCAGCCCACTTACGCAGATCGATGCCAAAGACTACGTCTGACTCGTCATGCGCAACAGACTCATACAACTGTGGGACGGGTCTGAAGGGACCGGTGCGGTAGCGTTCCATGAGCGCGGTTAAATCCCCGTCGGGCTGGTATGAGGCAACCAAAGTGGCAGAGCGTTCAATGGATGGTTCGAATGCCTTGGGTATGGTAGCCAAGGTACCTTGGTACTGAAGTAGCACTACAACGGCTTGCATTTATGTCCTTGATGTGTGAATCACGAGGGCGTACCTGTCTTGACGGCTCTCAGCCTCTCCATCTCCCCTCTCTGGAGGGCTTTCAAGGTTTCCTCAATTCGTTCCTCGAGACCAAGCCTCTGTCTGTCAAGTTTTCTGACAGCGACACGATAGATTTTGTCAGCCTCCTCGGCCTCTTCACGAAGCCTGATATGAGCGGGCTCAGTCTGTGTGTTGGAATTCAAGGCCTTTGTAACGACATTCACGAGATTGTTTGAGCGCTTGATCAGGTTATCCGCCAGAGGTGCAAGATTACGCTTCGGTGCAGATGATGGCTTCTCTGTTTCGGATCCAAGTTCGAAAGCCTAATGGCGTAAATGTAAACGAGCGTCTCAAAGATGGTTTCACCAAATGAACACCCACCTTCGGCCGGAACTGATAGTACGCTTCATCAGAATGCTCAAACTCGTTGCCAAACTCGCCAATACGACGAAGAAGACCGTCTCTTTCTGTCAGTTCCCTCGCGGCATCTTCAGCCCGATCGAGATTGCCATCAAAGCCTGGTATATTGATATTCAACCAAGCAACAAATTCTTCACCAGTGAAGCAATCTGGATATTCCCCAAGTAAGGGGAACCGGATGGACCGTGGCTTTAGCTCAGTAGCAGCTCGTAAAAGCAGTGTAGAAACAGTAGCCGGGGGTATTGCCAGACCCGCCAACAGAATAGGCGTCGGGGGCAGGGGTGCTTCCATGATTAATGGGGACACAGCTTCCAACTTTACAGGAGGCAAGGGAGGAGATAACGGTGGCGGGGATTCCATGAGACCTGGCGACGGCGACTCTACTTCTCTCCTTTTCCCTTTGTCCACATTCGTGAAAGACTTATCTTCTGACGTCTCGCTTGCTGCATCAAATTCCACGCCTGAATTCGAGGCACCAGCAGCCTTGCGCTGGATTTCCTTGAAGCGCTGCGCAATGCGTTCAGAAACCGTAGCCGAGCGCTGCGGTGTGGTCTTGTCGCGTGACAAAAGGCGCGGAGAGGTCGTGTAATGATCCCCCAGATCATTGTTAGGTGCAAATTTCGCGCTGGTAGGATATGTTGTTCAGGTTTGGTGGGTGGAAATAGAACAGAGTACTCACTCATCCTCCGCCTCATCTGCCCGACGTGTCTTTTGCAGATAAGAGTTTTTGAGTTTGATAACCTGAGTAATTCAAGTGAGGATCTCATGCTTATGGCCTGCGCTGTCTCTTGCCAACACACACCTCTTTCTGTGAATCCTCATAGGCACGCAACCAGTTGTTCATAGCCATGGCTTTGCTGGAAGAAAGGCGCTCCTGCAAAGGAATGAGATCACGATTGGACAACGCGGCGTGCCTGCATATTTACCTCGTATTTCTGAGCCCATTCGTTGAATGGGTCAGCTACAAGAGCCCGTAGATCCTTGGAAATGTCTTTGTGAACTTGGCCCTGCGTTTCCGACTCTGCCTGGAGTCCACGGAAGGCCATCAGCAACGAAGCTCCATCGTCCTTGTTGAAGCCGACGCCTGCAGGAAGTTAGCCTGCGGTTTTAGTAGGAAGCCCACATCCACCGACCATGCGAGCCAATTGCTACAGGGTGTTGCAATGATGTTGCAATTTGAGCCTCAGCGGCTGCACGAGCCTGCAATATCTCAGCTCGTTTCAAGGACATCTGAAGTATCGCGAAGGTGCCTCACTCTTATGAATGCGACAATCTCGTGGTTCTCCGCTACACCCTGAAGTTGTCGAGATATGAGATTAATTACCAAGAATAAGAGACGCTTCCTCACCTGTTCAAGCTTACTATACAAAATCTCCAAGCCTTTCCGATAATCCTGAGTCCAGAACGAGTTAGTAAATGTTAACGGCAGGGATAGTACTGCCATGAATGAGTATTGCGCAGTATGAATGGTTTTCTACAAGAAATATTCTTGAGTAAAACGATAGGCGCACTGCTCCAACGCTGAGGTACGGGTACTAGACAACAAGGTGTGCTCAGGGCCTTCAAGCAGTAACAATATTTCCACGTGGCGGACATCATATCGGGAAGTAGTGACCGCTTTCAACTAAACACGCGAACGTTTCAAAACTTTCACCTGGAGCGTCACCAAAACATTTACAATTTGATTAAAACGAAATACTGCTCATTATAATGATGCATATCTAGGCTGAATTGTGAATAAAATTTTAGAAAAACAGACGAGTAGATGCGTCTTGCAGGGGGACCGGTTTACTGTGCTTGCGGAGTTTGCCGAAATGACATTGGACTAATTTTTGGTTTGAGCAAGCTTGAGCGGAGACAAGTATAACGGGGTCAAACATCAGAAGACGACAGCTCGAGTGTCGAACACGACTCATTCTGCCTTAATTTTTGCCAATGGGTCATGTCTCAAAACGCCTTTATTCCTCCGCTTCAAAGCTAGCTGTTTCCACTTCACAACTGAAGCAATTTCCGCCAAAAGAGGCCATCCTCAAACCAGACTCTGGCAAACCGAATTTCTTTGACCCGGAGTCATGGGCAACTCTACAACCCCCACCTACGTCTGCTCTGACCGCGTTCGCTCACAGAATAGGTCTTGCAAACGTGTTGTCGTCAGCAGATGTAGTCCGACGCGCTTGCACACACAAGTCATTCGTCAATCTTCATGCTAAGTATTACCCTTCGAGTCCTACGCCCCCAACAAACGCAAATCTTGCGACGCTAGGAAATGCATTGATGGGACTGTTTGCATCCGAACATCTTCATGCCGCATACCCGCATTTGCCGACTCGCGTTTTAAAGGCTGCAGTCAGCGCTCACGTTGGTCCATTGACATGCGCGAGTGTTGCTCAGGAAATGGGTGCAGTACCCCTACTACGGTGGCATAGACAGGTAGAGTGTTGTATGTTGACGATATACGCTTTTTGTCACTCATTGAACATTTTAGCCTACGACGCCAACGTCTCCAGCACTGCTGCACTCGGATGCATTAGCATCAATACCGAGGGCGATAACTGCCCTCGTTTACCAAGAAATGTCACTCCAATCTGCACGGAAATTTGTCAAGTCGTTTTTCTTGAGTAGGCAGGTTGACCTGCGGAGCATGATCAAATTTCGTGACCCAAAACGAGCCCTTATAGAAACTGTGGAAAAATTCGGTCATGAACGTCCAAAATCTAGGTAAGCTGCCTGGATATAATCCCCATGTCTCATCAAACTGAGGAGCCTTTTCCATACAGATTACTCAGGGAGACTGGTCGTTATTCGAATTCGCCCGTGTTTGTAGTGGGTATTTTTTCTGGACAGGATAAACTTGGTGAGGGTTTCGGTAGTTCGTTAAAGATGGCAGAATACCGGGTAAGCGTCCTCCAGGTATACCTATCTATGATTATCTCACTATAGGTGCTACAGGCTGCTGAAGACTCGTTACACCGACTATACCTTACTCGAACGCCAGACCACCTTCTCCAGGTCCCCTCATCGACATTCCCTTCCAAACAGGGCAATATCTACAAGACTGGATCAGAGGCACCATACACCCCTGGGGTGCTTGGTGAGGCTGAAATTCTGTATGCGAGCTCAGGGCGCAGCAATATCGTCGCTCCCAAGCGACTGACACTAGAGGAAATAGAGGCGAAACGGGAGGGTCTGGGTGTATAGTACACAATCTTGCTTAATCTGCACAGTTTACTCTTGAAGTCTTAAGAGCGACGTGAAGACCCCATATAAGAATACTTCTATAGGACCAAACAGCGAAGACCAATTGGCCTTGCGTCAAGCTGCACTTGACCTAGATGTGAAAGAGTTCAATACCTGTCTCATACCATCAAAGGCGAAAACAATTCGCAGTAAATGAAACGTACATGTCAGATATATGATCGATGAGTCCGTAATGAAACTTGCTCCTGTTATTCATTTCGTACCAGTAAGGGAGAAAATAAATCACAGTAGGTCATTACATGGACAATCGAAAGAAATAACCTACATCGAGGAGGAAAAGAAGGATGAAATATGTGCAAGAGGTACATGTGACATGAGAGTCCAGTAAAAGAAAAGACAATCGAAGAAGGAAGAAACATACGTGCCGGAGATGAATCTATGATGAAACTGACCAGTCGGCAACGGGCGTACAGGTCAACGAGGTAGAAGAGAAGAAATGAAAAAATGATCTGCTTTGATAGATGTGCATGACCATGACCGTGACATCGTGTAGTAGGGGACGGCGAAGGGTGTCATCGAGATGTGATTTCCTGGGACATTTGACATCAAAGACTCGTGATGCGGTGTAGTATGCGTAGATCAAAAGTGGCCCTTGACTTAGTGGGCGGTGAAATTCCGGGTCATAAAGAACAGAAGGAGACCGTCATCCGGATTGGTCGTAGATGACCTGAGACCGGAGATGTGCTGTGTCTAGGTGTATTAGTACGGAGGCAGCCTGGATCACCTGAACTGTGGGCTAGCCCAGATTGCATACTTCCGTGAAAAGGCCAATGAGTCTGGCTCCGCGTCGTAGTGTTGGATCTAGGCTTGTGAAGCAAAGTTGTCAGAGAAAGGAGCGGACTGAGAAAGGAGCGGACTTGGGTGTCTTGTGGCGAGCTTCGTAACCAGATGAGAGGCTTTAGCTTCAAGGTAGTAGCCAACGCATCGATGGGGCAGCCGGATCCAAAAAGAGCGACCCCAAGATCATAAGAAGGACTATCAGAGGGAAAGTGCATCTGCACACTTGAGTCATTGTGTCCACAGAGTTCAAGGAGCAGAGGATAATGGATGACTCCATAGCGGATGGTAGCCGGTCACTATCGGAGCTTGTAAGACGAGGCGGATCATCGAGATTTCATTCACGCAATTAGGATGTCGAGTTTGGGTTCTAGTGCATGTTCCTGCCGAAGCTGTGCTTAAGAAGTTAACGATCATCTGTCAGATCATGTGGAAACGGAAAATACAGCTGAGTGACTGTCATTGTGTGCGAAAGTGGTGTGGGGTGTAACGGAGGTGGTGGTGTCATTAGCGGCATCGTCGCCCTCGGGAGTGGCGGGTATATGCTTGGGCTTGTTGCTGAGGATTCTCTACAGTGAAGTTGTGGCGGGGAGAATCAGCATGATTGTCAAAGACATGCATAATATATACAGCGAGGGACCTGAGCGGTATGGTCGACGACAGTCTGCTTGAAGCAATAGACCGAAAGGAAGGCAGTGATAGACAGTACTATTAATCGAGATCATAGTAGTAAATGCAGCTGATTGAAAGAGGTGAACGGAGATGAGTCATACTTATATCCATGGAAATGAAGGTTTTACTAACGCGATCAATAGGCGCATTCGTCACGTGCTTGTAAAATCAGCTTCCTTCAATTTCAAACCACATCATCCTGTGGCGTTTAGATAAACGTTCACACGGAAAGAGTTGACTTGGGGAAGACTTAGGATTCGGGCAGAAGGAACTGGCAGAACTAAGCGTGTATTTTGGGGGGGAAAGATCAACTACCGTACGAGTAGTAAAACAGACAGTTTATATACTCTACGGTTAAGGCACGAACTAAAAGGAGAGAAGATGAAAGTAAGACACGAAGATATGGCGTGATGGTTAGATGATCACGACATGGAATTTTGTAACGCTACATACGCCCTCCAGGTCCCTAAGAGGGACCTGCCACTGGTAGCGGGAATTTTCAGGCCAAGGCAGTTTGAGTAGTGTGGAGGTTCATGGCCGCTATGAAGGAGAGAAGGGTAAGCAGATTGACTGCGAGAGAGATGGTAAGAAGCCGTTTACCAAACATTTCCTCAGTGTTGCTAAACCCAGCACGACGGGCCTCGGCTTCAAGGTCCATCTGTTCGGCCTCTGCGATAAGGCTCTCGACATCAACACCGGGGTCAATGGCAGGAGGAGTGGGTAAGGAAGTGGTGACAGGTGAGGGGCCTCTATTGACGTCCGCGATGACCTGAGCGGCCGTGGTAGGGGCAGCTTGGGAAGCGCGAGGTGGAGGGATATGGTGAGAAGGGGAGGTAGAGTGGGCAGTGCGAGTAGCCGAATGCCTCTGACCATTGCTCACAGTGGTCGACGAATGATGGGTGCGGGTTGGATCCGTTTGACGACGCTGGGTGCGATTGTCCAGGGACAAATGAGGATGACGGGGGTGACGAGGTTGGGGCGGGCCAGGCCTGCGTTCGTTACGAATCATCTGCTGAAAGGCATGTGCCTCTTTGCGCGTAGCGAGTTCCTCTGGTGAGTAAAAGGGAGGGTGTTGAGTGCGCTTCCTTCGAAATGAAGTGTGACGGGGCTTACTGGCCTCGGCTTCGGCTCGAAAGAAGCGCGTGAACGCACTCATTGCGTCAGAGTTCTGAGACTCGCGCAGAGAGATCCCACGCCCTCTACCTCTGTGCCCTCCGCGACGACGGGGAGTTCGTCCATCAGCAGGGGATCCCTGGAAGCTGTGGGGAAGCTCTCCAGGTTCATGTTGAGGGGAAGGTGCGTCGACGACCATCGCGTTGGTGGCGTCATTGAGTATGGGGGCAGACATGTGATCAGAAAGAGAGAGAGTAGCTGGAGCAAGGGGAGACGAGGGGAAGGGTAGTTCCAGAGGCTCTGTATTTATGGGATTGGGTCCGGAAGCAGTAGGACTAGGGTGAGGCGGTAAGTCAAAGATAAGATGATCGATAACGTCAGTTACCAATTTACGGGCCTCGTCAAATGTTTCAACGGTAGCGATGCTCATATGCTGAGTACCGCCAGAGGTCTTTTTTGGTAGGTGAGCGATTCCAGGGACGCCCAGGGCTTCAAGGTATTGGCCAACGGCTTCGAGCCGAGAGACCTCGTGGTATGGTAGCCAAATTCGATCGCCTGTAGAGTATTCGACCTCGAATAGAGCATTAGCACCTTGCCCGTGATGGTCACTGATGCATGCTACTGACCATTCTTCAAGTTTCCCCAGGTTGGACACTTGTTCCAGCTGACGGCCTGGGAACCGACGATCATCGTTTGGGATGTGCAGTCGCAGGAGGTGGGCATGGAAAGAAGGGTGAATCCCGCGCTGTTTGAGGGCGGACGGGATGTCGAGGAGGAATGAGTCATTCCGGTAGTCCTGAAGGATTTTGTATGGCCCGATAAACTTTGGGGCGAGTTTTCGGGCGCGTCCCTTGGGTAGGGAGAGGTTCTCAGTGGATAAGTAAACGAGATCACCTTTAACGAAAGGGGACTCTTTTCGTCTACGGTTGGCGGCAGAGGTACTCTTGACGCGTGCGCCAATCACTGCGTCGTGGGCTCGCATTACAGCATCCTTCATTTGCTGCGCGAACACGCGAACTCCAGGGTATTCAGTATCCGAGTTCCAGATCATCGATCGAGGGAGGGACCCGTAATTTAGGACAAAGGGAGGGTATCCTGTACTTGAGGATTGGGCTAGGTTGATTGCAAACTCAATAGCGGGGAGTTTAATCGCCCAGTTGCGCTGGTGTGGCGACACGCACTGTCGTAACATCTGAACGACAGTCCGGTTAGCGCGCTCGGTTGCTCCATCTGACTGAGGGTGAAAGGAGGTGGATAGTCTAAGTTCTACCCCAGTAAGTTCGTGCAATTTACGCCAGAAAGTACTCGTAAATATAGTGTCGCGGTCACTTACTATGTGCTGCGGCATCCCGTGAAGCTTGTACACTGAGCTGAACATTACTTCGGCAATGTCTTTCGCGCGGTAAGTTTGCCTTGTTGGAGTAAGGTGGACCATGGATGTGAGGTGATCAATGGCGACGAGGATCATGTCAAAGACCCCATTGAGGGTCTTAGATTCAGGGAGCGGGCCAACGAAGTCGATACCAATGGTTTCCCATGGGCGAGTTGGGACTTCGAGTGTTTGCAGCAGTCCGTATGGTTGTTGGTTAGAGGATTTCGACGTCTGGCATGTACCACACGACTCACAAAATGCTTTGACGTCATCTGCTATGGACTTCCACCACACATTGTCCCTGAGGTATAGCAGTGTCTTAAGGGGTCCAAGATGGGCGAGTATCGAGTGAGCATGTGAGATGATGATCTCTCTGACCTTTCGTTCGCCCAGTGATATGTCTGGGATGCATAAGGCGCGTTTGCCGTTATCTCTCAGAAATATTCGACCATTGCTCACCTCAAAATTCTTATAGGAGCTCGGGCTGTCAAGTATCTTGCTGAAGAACTTGTCTTCAGCGTACCGGTTTGCTAAGTGCATGTAGATGTCAATAGACGGGTCGCCGAGTGATATAATTTCGGTGAGTGACGGAGTTGATTCAGTGGGGTCGTTATTGTGAACGTCCTCCAGCTGGGATACATGTGTCACGTGTGACTGTGGGTCCATGTTTGGTACAATCGCATTCTCAGGCTGTTGCGCTAAGTCGTTGTCCTTGGTTGGTGTGTTAGTGGACTGTTCATCAGGTAAGTCTGGTGTTGTGTCATTAACTGTGACCTGACTTTGGGTTGTTTTACCATCTACAGTTGGGCTCCTACTAGTGGTAATGCCATCTTCAGGGGCCTTACTGGGCTTTGGGTGTGAATCCTTTGGTAAGTCTTTATCCTTACTCCCGCCCTCCAGGTAAGCTGACGGCTTGCCTAATTTCAGGATCACTCGTTTCACCGTGGGTTGCGGTGGGACATTTGGTAAGTCCACAGATGATTCATCATGCTGAGAGGAGTTTACTTGCTTGAGCTGTTGTGTCGCAGCATGCTTGGCAGACTTACAGGCATGCATACCAGGGGTGTTGGCTGGGAGACCCACGCGATCTGGGCGTGTAGGGCTACTGCAAGAGGGAGTAATGTCCTGAGCTATTGAGGCAGGACACCATTGCGACTGGGTTGGTCGGTGAGACAAGGGGGATACACTTCTGGTGAGTCGTTTGGGTATGGGCACCAGGGACTGACTACTTGTGGCCAGGTCAGTAGTAGGTGTCACCCCAGAGATACCATCCGGCACCCTGTTGGCTAACCATCGGGTCGCGATGCGTGCAGATCTACGAGCCTCCGTGGTGCCCAAGAACAATGGGGGCCCAGTGTAAACTGGCGCAGAGACAAAGTTCAGGAGGAGACCTTTTGGTGCGTCATCTTCTTCCGCACCGACGTACTCACTTGCTGATCTCACTGTGCCTTTAGGCTCGTTGCTGTACATGCGTGACAAGGCGTCAGCCAGGACATTCTCGGCTCCTGGTACGTATATCACCTCAAAATCAAACTCACTAAGGGCTTCCAGCCATCGGACTTGCCTTGGGGAAAGTCTCGTCTGAGTGGATATCCATTCAAGGCCTTTATGATCGGTATATACACGAAAATGTATGCCAATCAGTAAGTGCCGGAAACGCTTCAGCGACTCAACAATGGCCAATAATTCTTGTTCATGAACAGGGTAATTCTGCTGCGCCGAGTTGAATTTACCGGACCAGAAAGCAATGACGACTGCCGTCCGTCGGTCACTGCCTTGAGATAGTACGCCACTGGCGCCTGTCAAGGACGCGTCAGTTGTGAGATTGATGGGTTGTGAGCCATCGATGGCGGAGGGTAAATCAATTGCCTTGCGACTGATGTTCCGATGGGCCTCAACGCATGCTTTGACTAGGTCGAACGCGCGTTGGTCCGTGGGGGTCCAAGACCACCGTGTGGTAAGAGCAGCTATTTTAGACAGGTGTTGCATATCAACTCTGACACCCTCACACCCAGCTGCGAGGTAACCGACGGAGCCAATGAACTGCATCAAGAGTTCTTTCGAAGTTGGGGTTTTCCAATTGACGACCTTGTCAACTTTGTGGGGGTCCAGTCGTATGCCAGCATCATCAATGATGTGGCCGAGAATACTGAGTTCGGTCTTGAAGAACTGTAGTTTGTCGGCACCAAGGTAAAAGTTATTTGCGCTCAATGTATCGATTACCAGTTTAACATGTCTAACGTGATCCTCAGCACTGTCAGAGTAGATGACTATGTCATCCAGGTAGACGTCCATAAAGGTTCCAATGTATGGACCGAATATGTGATTCATGAGGGACTGGTAGGTGGCTCCTGCATTACAGTCCCCTATCTGCATGACATAGCTTATCATTGTCCCATCAGGTGTAGCAAACAGTGTCTTATGGACGTCTTCGGGAATCACGCGAATTTGTTCATACGCATCCTTCCCATCAAGTAACGAACGGTAGGGGTGAGATGAGACATTCCGCAGGATCGTTTCTATGTCAGGCAAAGGTGATGCGAGTTTACGGGTGTTCTTGTTGCGCTGTCGGGTATCCAGCACGGTACGTAGCTTCAGGGAACCATCTTTTGTTGCCTTTTTCATCATAATCATAGGCACGGCATTGGTGCCACTGAAGAATTCCCAATGTCCAGTCTTGATATAGTCATCCCGTTTTGCTCTCCAAAGGGGGCGTAATGCTTCTGGGCATTTAGACTGACGCCAGGCATACACTTGGGAGTCATCCACTAAAGGTATGACATGGCTGATAGCCCGTAAGGGAGGCAACGGGGTCTCACTAGCGTCTTTACAGATATCTTTTGCGTATTCTATCAACTCCTCCCGGTAGCGCTCAATGAGGTCACAGTCGGGGCTGGAACCTTTCAGCTCTAATACCTGTGTCTGGGCACCACGGATAGGTAACGGTTCAAGGCTACGTATTTTGATCTCAGAAGGGTTAAAACCGAGCAGGACTTGATGCTGATAGAGGAATGGCATGCCAAGGATCACATCATAAGTCTCTATGTTGGCTATATCAAACGTACGAGGCCCTGACACATCTTGATATTTGAAGTCGACCTTTGCACTAGCCTTAACAACACTGCGGGAACCAGATACGGCCAGTTGCAACGGGATCGGCTTATCCAGTATGTCATATTTCAATTTCAGTTGATCCACTACTGTTGTAGACAGAAAGTCGGTCAATGATCCAGAGTCAAGCAAGGCGCGACAGGGACGGTCATTGATCAGTACTACTACCACTAATGCCCGTGGAAGTATGCGACTTACAGATTTGGGTCTCGCGGCGTTGCGCTGCAGCCCGCGAACATCAGGCAATGGAGTACTAGTCCCTCCGCAGAAAAGAGAGTTAGTTTCGGCAATGTCTGATGTGCCAGATGGTGCTTCCGGGAGCATGCCATTGTCATCCGAGTCACTGTCATCGTCTCCTGAAGATGATTCACAAGTGAGTAGAGCTGGGCACATTTCCTCGAGCGCGAGCTTATTTTCATCATCTAAAGGATTAGTTCCTTCAGGGACAACCACACCTTTCCAGGTAGGTTTAAAGGATGCCTTCGTGATTATAAGGTCTCGATAATTCTCTAGTTTCAAGTTGGTTAACCATGCTACAGCATCAAACTCAGGGTCATTTAATTGACTGTAATAGATGATATATGAGTCATAGTTGTGCTTGTCAGATAGAAGGTACGTATCTGGTCCTCCCCAGTTCTCGATGGTGAACCTATCAGCAGCGAACGGGTCATATATAGGGTCATGTATCTCGTCCGTGATGAGGGGTACTGCAGCTCGTAACGAGGCCAAAGCTTTGTTTACGACTCGTGAGTGGTTATCAATTATAGATTCTAGGTCCTCGGATACGCTAACGGCCATCCCGTATAGACCACTAACTACTCCTTCCTCGATGGCTGCCAGGCGAATCGCGGAGTCGGACACCCCTACAGCATTGGAGTGCAAGTTGGTAGTCTGGTTTCCTGGTCGGTAGGGGAGTCTATGGCGTCGAGGACAATCCTTAGCTAAGTGTCCTTTTTGTTCACACTCAAAGCACTGATCATTATCTCTGAGACGTTTAATAGTGTCAGCGCTCTTCTTGGGGGGTTCACGAGACGGCTTAGATTGGGAGGATCTACTGGGTCCGGTAGAGGACTTGTTTGACCTCCTGGAATGCCTATCCAAGGTGCCATGTACTGCATTAGCAGCAATTGAGGAGGTATGAGACCTAGGTTCGTGGTTCCTAGACCCATGTTGTCTCTTCTCACGACGTTCAGAGCGTGGGTTCTGGCTGGCAATTCCAGCAGCCGCTGTTGGATTGAGGGCAATAAGCACATTGGGATCCCGGAGGTTCTCGAGGAAGGCACGTTCGGTACGCAGAGCCTTTCGTTCGATAGTTTCAAGGCTAACAGAGTTAGGCTCATATCCTTTATCAACTAGGGAGGCTTTGATGTATGGTTTGCAGTTCATCCAGAACTGTCGAACGATTTCGCGCTCACTCACATCGCCAGCGGTTTCAGCAAGATCGTTTAGTCGCCGTAGGTAGTCCCTTACGGTTTGTTTTCCTTCTTGCTTGCAGTCAAGGAATCTCTGACGTTGTAACATACGGAAATCAGGTGGGAACACATAGTCGAACAGTTGTTCGAAAAACTCGGTCATGGAATAATCTTTTTGGAGGTCTAAGACGTCACGCTCGAAAAATCGATAAGCCTGTCCTCCGAGGTACTTGCCCAGCATTCGGAGAGACTGGTAAGTAGTTAGTCGGGCGCGGTCCTTCCAGTCTCTAACTTCTCGAACCCATTTCTTAAAAGTTGTAGCGTTGACTTCACCGTTGTAAGTGAAAGGAGGTTCATTCTTAATGAAGCTCTGTTGATACTTAAGTAGGTTCAACTTGGCTCGATATTCCCTTCGGGCTAAGCGCTTTGCTCGTTTAGTCTCAGGTGAGTCGCTATCATGGTCTGATTCAGGCTCTAATGCTAGGAAATCAGCACCGAAGTGGTTAGGATGGGAAGACCATTCCTTGGTAGGATCACTGTCAGCTTCCCGAGATGAACGCTTCATGGGTTTCCTGTCCCGGTGAGTCTTTGTTTTCATTGCTTTGAAGTTATGGTCTACGTCTGATTCAGTAGACGAGTGCTCATCAAAGTCAGAGGACGAGGAGTCTGAGTCCGGTGGGTCAGGATCGTGATGAGGGGTGCCTGTCATCACACGTTTAATTGAGCTGCCTGCTGGAAGAACTGACGAGGCCCTTTGGTACCGACCGTCAGGTACCTTGTCAGGGAAGACCTGTCTCGGGGGTTGTTTCGTCATTTCTTCCGGTTTGATGCTAATTATTGGTTTCATAGCTCTATCATTCAAGGATCTCGTATCCTGGATACTGACAGTAGGGGCACGGTAAGCTTCAGCTACCTTCTTTCTGGCTTCTTCTTCGCGAGCCTGGCTCTGAATGACGAGTTTCTGGAGCTCGCGTACCTGATCTTTCAGGTCGTCAACCTCACTCCAGTGTTTCAGCCACTCAGGAGTGAGGACTTCCTGAGCCTGGACGGTTTTATGGGGTAAGTCAGTGGATTTGCCTTTTTGCTGGGCCGAGAGGCGTGGAGTCGTTGCTCTGGACTCATCGTCTATGACGGGGCGTTGAGATGGAAAGTTGGGTACTTCACCAAGGTTGTCATCTTCAGGAAGCTCGGACCAACTCAAGCTTTTATTAAGTTCAGACTTATTCATACGATGTTCTCCTGCGGAGGCTTGCGAGGAGTGGGATGGTGAGTCCTTATTAAGTTCAGGCTCGGTATCCACTTGGGATTCATGCTCATGAATATTTTCCATAGGTGAACTAATGCTCATTTCAATGGATCCGAGACCCTCGGCACCTTCTGGTGAGGTGTTGATCTCGGTCCGTTCACTACGTACTGGCGACGTGCTACTGCCAACTGGGGCGTCCAACGCCTCCATGATGGGGTCGGCTGTCAATAGACCAGACCCAGTCTGGTCGTATGGCATAAAGGAGGGAGGTTCAGCGACAATGCTGTCACTCCACTCGGCTCCGGAGACATAAGTGTCGTCACGGGCCCAGGCGCTCTCGACACCCAGTTCGAGAACACCAGCATCAACGCTCTCCATGCCTTCCGGCAGAGGCGTGAGCGGGGACAAGCGGTCAATGTCTTCCAAAGACATTAGGATTCGATATCGAAAGGAGAGAGAGGTTTTCTTGTGATTGACGGATCGAAGGTTCGGAGGGTGATCAGACCTCCTCGACAACGACCTTGAGTGTAATAGGGAAAGGGAGAAAAGCTTAGGAGTCTAGTTCAAAAATATGTGGCGTTTAGATAAACGTTCACACGGAAAGAGTTGACTTGGGGAAGACTTAGGATTCGGGCAGAAGGAACTGGCAGAACTAAGCGTGTATTTTGGGGGGGAAAGATCAACTACCGTACGAGTAGTAAAACAGACAGTTTATATACTCTACGGTTAAGGCACGAACTAAAAGGAGAGAAGATGAAAGTAAGACACGAAGATATGGCGTGATGGTTAGATGATCACGACATGGAATTTTGTAACGCTACACATCCCCGCCTGCTACTTATTCTCATCTTGACAGACTGTTGTTTTTCCATACTCTGGACTACTCAAGCCTCTGCAGGGTACACACTGCAATATTGACAGTTATTGGCGGGTGACATAATGGTCTAAGTAAAGTGTGAGTGCTGTTGATCTACGCGCGACGTGAGCAGGGTCTCATGGCCAATTGGGGTCCGAAGTTCCGCATTATCCGGGCCGTGATATAAGTACTGTGGGGGTTCTTCAAGATATACCTTGTTGATTTCTGGGTATGTCTGCTACGAACGAGAAACCAAACGAGTTCCTCCCTGGTGTTTTACCACCGCCTACTGGCAGGACTTTGTCGAGCGGCGGCAGGATAGTGGCATTAAGGACGGGTCTGGTGGTACTGGCTGTATTCGCATCCACTTTTCTATGGAGGGCGCCATATGGGATAGGTCCGTACTACTCCCACCAGAAATTCAATGCAGATATCTGCCCTCAGGTGTCTGAGCTCATCCCAAAGTCCAACGGTGCTTTGTGGAGGACTTTAGGCGACACTTATGAGACTGATGCATTCAAGATGAGAGCGGTGGACTGGCTTGCAGGGGCTGTTAGAATCCCGTAAGCTTATCATTCACACTGCAAGCCGCACAGAGCACTGCTCACTGGTACTAGAACAGAATCCTATGATCAGATGGATCCTGTTGGGACTGACCCACGCTGGGAGAAATTCGGTGTTTTTCATGATTATTTGTTGAAGGCCTTTCCACTGGTGTAGGTGGCCTTCTAGCTTATTTTGTCTGGACTACTTATCCCTGTAATTGCACAGCCATGCTTCCCTTGAGGTGACGAAAGTCAATACGTATGGCCTGATATACGTATGGAAAGGAACGAGCAGCTCTCTCAAGCCTCTCTTGCTTGCAGCTCACCAAGGTGAGCTCAGTACCCTTCTTGCGTGGCGTGTCCCTAGAATTTATGTGATACAGACGTGGTTCCCGTTGAGGAGACCACAATTGACCAATGGCAGTATCCACCTTTTTCTGGGTACTTTGACGGTCTGTGTGTTCTCTTGCGATTTACCCAACAACCTCTGATAAACATAATAGGTGAGCGAGTATGGGGACGCGGCTCGCAAGACGATAAAAGCGGGCTGATAGGTGAGCTCTTTGCAAGTTATGCGCTTCACGTTTGGCTGATCATGGCACAGGCATCTTGTATGATATGTATATCATGGTCTTTGATTCACTCTAACTTGTGTTTTACGTTAGATCCGCCATGGAGAATATGCTGGAGAACAAGTTTCAGCCAACCCGAACTGTAGTTTTGGCATCCGGGTTCGACGAGGAGACAAGCGGCCTTCACGTGAGGACATCAATTCACAGCTTGACAATTAGGCTGAACCATCGATAGGGTGCTCAAATGTTGGCACCAGTGTTACTGGAGATGTTCGGTGAAAATGGTTATGCTATGCTAGTGGATGAAGGCTGTAAGATGATGCTCCCTTTGCCATTGGCCAGACTTTCTCAACTGGCACTGCTTTGGGTAACAGCTGGATATGGCGAACAGTTTGGCCGAGTTATCGCAACTCCCGGGGTTTCTGAGAAAGGGTATTTGGATGTGATGATAAATGTTGCATCTCCTGGTGGCCACTCAAGTCTTCCACCGCTACACACTGTAGGTTTTCGCTCTATTATCAAAGGCCGGGTGCTCATGTCAGCATAGAGCATTGGCATACTGGCGGACCTGCTCGTCAACATTGAAAAGAATCCGTTTGAAGTTCATCTTGTAAGTTCTGGAACACCGATAGGATAGTGAAATAACTCTCGCACAAAATTCGCAGGAAAGAGGTTCATCGACGTACAAGATTGCACAATGTCTTGTTCACACGCCTGACCTTCCTGCATCACTGCGAAGAGACATCATTCACGCAGAACACAATGAACTTGCTCTTCGCCGCGCTGAGCACGAACTCTTCAAAAACCCAATGTTCAAAAATCTCGTCGGAACCACTCAAGCTATTGACCTGATTCATGGAGGGGTCAAAGTCAATGCCCTGCCAGAGCAAGCTTGGGCTGTAGTGAACCATCGTATCTCGACACAGAGGTTGTTAATTAATCACTATCATACAATTGGATGCTAACATCAAGTCTAGTTCCGTCGGTGCAACGAAAAGGCGTGACACTGAGCTGCTCATATCGCTAGCAAGCCAATTCAACCTATCATATACCGCGTTCGGCGCTAGGATAACTGATACTGATGCTCCCGCGTTTGGCACCTTGACGCTATCTGAAGCTTATACCCATGGACTTGAGCCTGCTCCAGTTTCACCCACTGGGGATGACGCCGTGCCTTACCAATTGTTATCTGGCACTATTAGAGCTGCATATAACTCTCACAGAGGTCTTTCAAATGACGATAGCTTGATCATTAGTCCTGGGATTATGTCAGGCAACACAGGTCAGCGATATCTGTTTGACCATCACCATGCGGTCCTTACGCCCTTGATAGACACGAGGTACTATTGGAAGCTGACCGAGCACATCTTCCGCTATGGCCATACAGACGGTGCTAGGGGTGGAAGCATCATTTCTGGGGTACACACCGTTAACGAGGGTGAGACTTGTTTTCTCCCTTCTCGAAACGTATCTGACACATGCATGATTTCATGACAGCCATTAAGATCAGTAATTTTGTTGAAATGATTCGATTCTTCACCACCCTCATTCTCAATGTTGATGAATCGGAGTTACCCTGAGAGTCTATGCAATACGTTTTATGTGGTGGAAAAGAATTAGTTTTGCAGCATTTGAATTCAACTATGTAAACTGGCTAGTAGATACCAGATAAGATACGTAACGACGACTCTCAGCTGTTCGCATCGGCATGTGACAGCTTGACCCTCTGACTTGTGCTGATATTAATGGATATCTGACAAAAGCCTGTCAAACTGTTAGCGGGGGTCTTCCTTCAGCCTATCAGTCTCTAGCCTGAAAGGAGGGACTTCCTTGTTTTCCAGATTCCTGTCGCATGACATGTCGCAAGCCAACTTAGTCGAAAAGAAAGCTGACGAGCTTCCAGGCATCAACGCCCGCACATCTACTACGAAGCTTTCGAAGGCCAAGGCTATCGCATTCAAGATCACACTCGTCACTGCACTCGTAATCTCTGCTTCAACATACTTCGTCAAGAGGCCCTTGAATGGTTTTCTTGTCGGCACCCTCGAGGATGGCGTAGATTTGTGTCCTCAGGTGGATGAAATAGTTCCCGAGAAGAATGGGGTGATCTGGGAAAGTCTTCAACAAGCGTACAGTACGCAGGAGTTCAAAGCGAGAGCCATAGACTGGCTTGGGGGAGCTGTGCGAATTCCGTACGTTTGTTCCGCCTGGTATGTGTCTATGCTACATGCAGCCCTTCTACAGCACAGAAACGTTCGATGATATGGGAGATGTGACAGAGCCCGTTTGGGAGAAGTTCCTCCCGTTACATGATTATCTGAAAGACTCATTTCCTTTACTGTAAGTTCTCACTGTGATATTGTCCAGTTTCCAAGTTCACATTGTGTGCCAGTCACTCAAACTTAGAACTTACAAAAGTCAATACATACGGACTATTGTACGTATGGAAAGGCTCAGACAGTGCTTTGAAGCCACTCCTCCTTGCTGCTCACCAGGGTAAGTTCATTTGTGTATCATACATATATTTATGCTGATGACTCATTGGCCACTAGACGTGGTCCCTGTCTTAGAAACGACAATTGATGAATGGCAGTATCCTCCATTCTCCGGTTACTTTGATGGTCTGTAAGGTAGTTGCGTGGTGGTTGCATGTTTTTAACCGACATTTTGGTAGGGGAGAACCTTTGGGGTCGCGGGTCGTGCGATGATAAGAGCGGTCTGATTGGTAGGGTTCCAACATCTAGTTCTGTTCCTGTACTCATTGATCATGTTCAGGAATCATGTTCGTGTCCTTGAGGCGTCCAAAGAAAAGTATACTGATTGCCGTAGGTCTGCGATTGAATCTATGCTAGAGAACGGCTTCAAGCCGACTCGCACAGTCGTGATCGCGTCGGGATTTGACGAGGAAGTAAGTGGAATGCGGGTAAGTTGCTAAAGCTCTGCATAGCTCTGTTAGCACGTTAATATTGAATGTCGGTTCAAGGGTGCGTCTTCTCTAGCTACCGAAATGCTAGAGAGATATGGAGAAAATGCCTTTGCCATGCTTCTCGACGAAGGCTGTGAGTTATTGTTGGACTAACTAATATGATGAATAATGGGGTTCTGGATGGCAGCTGGGTACGGTGAGGTATACGGTCGTGTTATTGCGGTACCTGGAATTGCCGAGAAAGGTAGCTTGAATGTTCGAATCAAAGTTACATCTCCGGGTGGCCATTCTAGCCTTCCTCCATCTCGTACGGTGAGCCTGCTCATACTCAATTCTTCAATAAATCGTTTCTGATTTTTCAAGAGCATCGGCATGCTTGCAGAGCTTCTTGTGCAGTATGAGAAAAACCCCTTCGAAGTCCACCTGGTGAGCTTCAAGAGAGTGAGCGTGACGATGCACTGATACTTTTCCTGCAGACAAGAGGATCCCCGACCTACAGGAGCGCTCAATGCATGGCTCAACACGCACCAGGCGTCAGTTCCTCGTTAAAAGAATACATGTTACGTGCAGAGCACTGTGATGGAGCACTTCATGCCGCCGAGCAGGAACTCTTTAAGAACCGTGCTTTCATGAGTCTTGTCGGTACTACTCAAGCTATCGATATCGTGGACGGTGGAATGAAGGTAAATGCTCTCCCGGAACAGGCGTGGGCCATTGTGAATCACCGGATTTCTACAGAAAGGTAGGACTTTTGATGCAAACGAACATCGTCGTTAATACGTCCAATCTTATTTGTAGTTCTATCGCCGCCACAAAAGTACGCGACATCGAATTGTTGGAATCCCTTGCAAACGACTTCAATCTGTCTTACATGGCCTTCGGGAGCCATATTTCCAATGGGGATGCGCCATCGTATGGCACCTTGACCCTCTCCACTGCATTTGGTGACGGCTTAGAGCCAGCGCCAGTCACTCCATCCGGTGAAGACGCTGTACCGTTCCAGCTTTTATCTGGGACTATAAAGGCAGCCTATAACTCCCATAGAAATATTTCTGGTTCAGGTGCAATCATCGTGAGCCCAGGCATCATGTCCGGTAACACAGGTGGGGTTTCGAGCATTCACCGCACCAGCTTTAGTAACAATTGGAATACAGACACACGATTCTATTGGAAGTTGACTGACCATATTTTCCGATATGGTCACCTTGGGGGAGCCAGCGGAGGGTCTCTTCCTTCCGGCGTGCACACAATCAACGAAGGTACACATTTAGACTGGTTTCTCAGCAATTGAAAAGCTAATTGTTCTTCAGCAATCCCCATCGATAGCTTTGTTGAAATGATCAGATTCTACACCACCTTGGTTCTCAATGTAGACGAATCATCCCTTCCTTAGGGTAGCTTCAAGCTGGTGTCCAAATACTATTGGATGTTTGCCGTATGACTACACATCACTGTGATCGTACAGCTCAGCAATGGGCAATTCCCTCACTTCTGATATATCTGAGGTCTGATAAGTCAAGAACGATATGATAATTGGGCTCACGACTCTACAATGTCTAGACCCGAGCATAAAAATAACCTTCAAGATCTCCTTGTGTCCTTTCTGCTGACGATGAACTGCGCTGTCCCAATGAGTTGCTCTTGTTATGAATTCCGCTCTCCTGGGTGTGCTCTCAAATTGAGTTGCTCCTGACTATCGGAAGAGGGTCGAACAATGAATTTGCAAAACTTACATTTACGGTACGTGGCATCTAGTGATCAAATGAACAGAACCACCTGACTAGTCGCTTGAGAAGGTGGTATGCCAAAAGAGCTTGAAGCCCACGGCTCTATTCACATGCCTATCTGTCTGTTTGCACTGGCGAAAACTCGAATAGAAATAAACGCGGATCATGCTCCATGCACTGTAGCAGTGGCGTCGTCGGTGCTCTTTGTTATGGCGCAAATTACCTAGTAAGTCGACATTCAAGTAAGTTGACCTTCTTTGTTCCAAAGAATCTTGTCGAGATGATGATCACTGATGCGCAAGATGCCGTACAAATGTACAATGGTTTTTAAAACTTGTCACGATTGAGAGCAAAGCCATTTCACGAGACTCTCAAAACATCTCGAAATCTATACCTATCTCATCTTTGCTATCGCTGGAGATCTCGTCCTTTGGCTTGACGGCTGGTCGAGACGGTAATCAAAGCGGCCTACCCCCACTCAGTGGCTGCTTCTGAAAAAAACGCCGTGTGGGGCCCCAGCATTCGGGTCTTATTCCCTGTGAATGTTCAACTATTCTTTTCGAATTTGCATTGGTCACGATGGGAACAGCGGTTTTTGCTCTATCATATCCTCCCAAGCTCGTCACGCCTGCTATCGGCTCTTGTGAAGAATAGCCACGAGTGGTTATATGACTATCATCTGACCCCTCATCTTCGTTTTGCACGTGTCCCAATCCTGTTACTATCACTTCAGGGGCTCGTTCTCAGGGATTTCTGCGGTAATTGGCATATAAAAGATGGGGTGCCAGGTAGGGTCATCATCATTCTCTCAGCTCTCCACTTGAAACAAACATGGGTCACCCGGAAGAAGTCGATGTTATCATTGCTGGGTAATTGCATGTTCAACTGGTGTTTTGTAATTATACTGAAAGTTATTATAGTGGAGGCCCTGCAGGTGCGATAGACATGAAAGCAGTTGTCTTGTAACTAACATAAGAACTTTCTACAAGGATGTGTCGTCGCTGGACGGCTTGCTTATGCAGACCCCACCCTCAAGGTCATGCTCATCGAAGGTATGTCCGCTGAAAAATTCTTTACTGACCGCTCAACGTGAGTTACAGGTGGTGCCAACAACCGCGATGATCCCTGGGTTTACAGGTAAGCTCTTCGCACAAGCAATCAAACTTGCTACGACTTTTGATAGACCTGGAATATACGTGAAGAACATGCAACGTGACGGAATGTTGGTCTTTACTATATGCTAGTGATTCATCCTGCTCACAGAAATTGTCAGCAATGACAAGGCTACATTTTACACTGATGCTCAGCCTTCCCCATACCTCAGAGGAAGGCAGAGCATTGTACCGTACGTTGTTTGTTATCGTCATACGGATGATTACTTAGTAACGATTGTTTCCAGGTGTGCTAACATCCTTGGTAATTTTTTTCGCCGCTCTACGGCTAGATATCTCATAAAGCTTCTTGGACCTGAACAGGCGGTGGTAGTAGGTAAGCTGCAGAATCCGCTTACTTGTCTATCGCTGGAATTAACCTCATCTCCGGCAGCATCAACTTTCAAATGTACACAAGAGTGAGTACGAGAATTAACCAAAAGATCATGTGATTAATTCAATTTAACAGGCATCCGCATCTGACTGGGGTTTGTCAAAATGGTCTTGCCAAGATGAAACTAAGTAAACTCGACAGATGACTTCAAGGCCGAAGGTTGGACAGCCGAGGGTATGTGTGATCATATCAATAATTATCATTCCTGCATTAATGGTTTCCTTAGATCTTCTCCCTCTCATGAAACGGGTTCGTTCTTTGGCACGAAAGAGGAGCAAGCAATACAATAACAGCTCTTATGTAGCTCGAAAATTACCAGAAGCCGGTGAACAACGATACTCACGGATATGATGGTCCAATCGCCATCAGCAACGGTGGACAGGTCACTCCCCTCGCCCAGGACTTTTTGAGAGCTTCACATGCTGTCGGTGTTCCCTTCAGCGGTAAGACCCGATGTCCCACTAGGAGGAAACACTAACTGGCTGGTAATTTACACAGACGACATTCAGGGTATGGGTGACTGACTCGCATCTCTCCCTGCTAACCGCCGAATACAGATCTTACTACTGCTCACGGTTCTGAAATTTGGGCCAAATACATCAATCGTCACACTGGTCGTCGCAGTGATGCTGCCACTGGTGAGTATATTGCTGGCCACTTGGGTTTTTAAGCTAATGCAATCCAGCATACGTTCACGGCGTCATGGACATTCAGAGCAACCTATACTTGCGCACGAATGCCCGTGTATCTCGTGTAATATTTGAAGGCACCAAAGCTGTTGGTGTCGCATACGTCCCTTCCAGGAATCGTGCGAATAACGCTGCGGTACAGGAGACCATTGTAAGCTTCACTCTTATCTACGTTGATGTGTTTATAACAAGAGCCACAGGTCCGTGCTCGCAAGATGGTTGTCTTGAGCAGCGGAACTTTGGGCACGCCGCAGGTAGGATATCATGCTCAAGTTTCATGTGGTAACCTGATATAGCTTGTGTAGATTTTGGAGCGATCTGGTGTCGGGTCAGCAGGTCTGCTCAAACAACTCGATATCAAGGTTGTCAGTGACCTTCCGGGCGTGGGGTGTGTCCACAACGAACCCCTTGTGAATATAGCGCTAACACTTGACACAGCGAGGAGTACCAAGATCACTACACAACTCTGTCAAGTAAGTCTACAGAGCACTCGATTTGGCACTGCTGAAGTTGTGATATTAGTTTACCGCGTCTCTAACGAGTCAACGACATTGGACGATTTCCTGCGTGGCGATGAACAGACCCAGAAAGAGGTGAGCCTATTGATAATGCAGGTGCTCATGCAGGCGCTTAGAGACCCAGATTTTCGCCGAGTGGGAGGTGAGCCCAGAGAAGGCACGCCTGTCATCGAATGCCATCGATGCCGGCTTTAAGGTCAGCATTCAAAGTGATTGTTAGACACAAGTTGTCTGGGTTCAAGCGCATTCGCAGATTCGTCCTTCTAAAGAGGAGCTGAAAGAGATGGGACCAGAGTTCAACGCTCTTTGGGACAAATACTTCAAAGACAAGCCTGACAAGCCCGTCATGTAGGTATTTGAAGTTTGTTCCAGTTCTTGGCTCAACTTTCTTCGTAGGTTTGGATCCATCGTCTCAGCAGGTAAGATTTAGTGAGATGTCATCCACAGTGATCTAACAACTGATACGCATTTCAGCTTATGCGGATCATTCCCTCCTTCCTCCTGGCAAGTACATGACAATGTTCCAGTACCTCGAATACCCTGCCAGCCGTGGAAAGGTTAGCTGACGTCGATCTCCAACCTGAATCTAGCTTTGAACTTACGTTGCGCGGCCAGATCCATATCACTTCTCCCAGTCCTTACGTCGAGCCCTTCTTCGACAGCGGTTTCATGAACAATAAAGCTGACTTTGCCCCGATCCGCTGGAGCTACAAGAAAACCCGCGAGGTCGCGAGACGCATGGATGGTCAGCAAAACCCACCCCCGAACGTTATCTCGTGAACTCATTTCGCCTTTCTTTTAGCCTTCCGTGGCGAACTCACTTCTCACCACCCACACTTCCACCCTGCTTCACCAGCTGCTGCTCGTGATATTGACATCAAGACAGCCAAGCAAATGATGCCCAACGGCTTCACCGTTGGAATCCACATGGGTTCGTCATTGACCTTCTCCTTGCACTGGAACTTTGCCGAATGATTTGCTACACGTAGGTACCTGGCACAAGCCTGGTGAAGCATACGACGCAAGCAAGGTGCATGATGAGATCAAGTACACCAAGGAGGACGACGAGGCTATCGACAATTGGATTGCAGGTAAGAAACTGGGAGATTTTGCGTGATTTCGTCTCTGAGTTCCAAACATTGTGTAGATCACGTTGAGACTACCTGGCACAGTCTAGGCAAGTACTGTACCGAGAATGACTTATGAAGAAATGATACTAAACTCTCCAATAGGAACCTGTGGTACGATGGTCTCTATAAGTCATCGAAAAAGACACTCAATTAGCTCTTAGCTATGAAGCCTCGTTCAGAGGGAGGTGTTGTTGATCATCGCCTCAATGTCTATGGTACCCAGAACTTGAAGTGTGTCGACTTAAGTATCTGCCCTGTAAGCGATTGTCGTTAAATATCCAAGTGGTTCTTTCTTACCTTACCGTGTAGGACAATTTGGGCACGAATACATACTCGTCTGCGCTCCTCGTTGGCGAGAAGGGAGCAGATCTTATCTGTGAGGACCTCGGTCAGTGACTTGTTATCTTGTTCAAGAATTGTCGTCGCTGAAAGAATTCTGCATTAGGCATCAAGGTTAGGACGCCTCACGCTCCTGTTCCTCATGCACCCATCCCACTAGGTCGCCCTGCAACTCAGCTGGTCCGTTGAAGTAGTTGGGCTCGAGAAAATGCCAAGTCTCAACACCCCGAATTTCATGTACACCGTGTATACGAGATATATTCATGTATGAACGCGTGAATCCTGACCTTTCTCATCTTCAGACAGTTTTGCCAACTCAGTTACTCGCGATAGTTGCGATATAGACTGCTCACCCAGATATATTCAAGGTAGCTCGGAGGGACCATTATTGCAGACGGCCCCGCAATACTTAATATGCAGGAAGAATATTTACTGAGGGGAAAACCCTGCGAGTTGAGAGCAAGCACATGATGTACCCGCGAGTTCGTGCTTTTGCGCTAACACATGCAAATCATCACAAATCATTTTGATATATAGAAATGAAATGATCCTGCATTGTCAATGAAAATTTCTATGCACGTCTTTCATTTTTTGAATGATTGTGTTGTGCAAGTGCTATGATACAATATATATCGTTTGGAGACAATTTGGCACACTGATCAGTGCCGGGAAGGCAAACTCACACCGATTTAACCCCGGAAGTGCTTAGAACATTGATCCTGACAGATATCTAGCTACAATGACAACTTCTGACATTGATTTAGAAGACTATTAATATTGATGTGCAAGTGAAGGATATGCTATCTGGCGTGACAATCTACTACAAGACGTGACATCATTTTGAAATCCCGCCATGCCGCAACAGATCTTTCACGGCATTAGCAAAGCACCTGACATGCATAAGTCAAGTCAAAAGTTGGCGGACTTCTAATCGGCAACGTCGGTAACCTGTGACACAGTGTGACAAATGCACGAACACTAGGTGAGTGCTCGCTCATGCTGTAGCAACACAACAGATCAATTTTTTTGTATATAAAAATTTGGGCCAAGTTAATGAGATGGTATTCTATCTACTAATAACTATCCAATATTGATTTTGTGTTGTGGATCAAGAGCAATACGCGAGACCGTAAAAAAGCGCGAACACTCGCATCAGAGAAAGCATGAGTCCTTGATTTTGTAGCCGTGGGAAGTATACTGCGTCGCAAATATGTTCTCGCCAAATAACATCTTTTATACTATGAACAATTAGAGTTGTACATACAAACCCATGGATGCCCGCAAATCCAGCTTAATGTGAACGGCCCATGACAATGCTGTGACATACCTCCTTTGTAGCCAGCAAGGAGTCTTAGTATATTTGTTCTGATTATTTTGTGCGTTCTAATTTTACCACAATTATTTTTGGATCACAAGGCCATGCAAGGCTTTCTCAAGGCAAGCGACGTTAGTATTGATCATCTAATCTCGATGATCATTGAAGCTTGTAATAATATTGCAGCATTGCACCATGGCAGCCTAAATCATATTGTAGCCTACATAGGGAAAAGTGTGTCTCCCTTGCTAAGTGTTCTCCAATTTTTTTTAGCATCACACGCCTATGCAAGGCTTTCTGGTGGAAAGCGACATTGGTATTGCTCATCTAATCTTGATGACCATAGGGTTTGTGACAATATTGCAGCGTTGCAACATGGCAGCCTAAATCATATTGTAGGGTAAAACATGTCCCCCTTGCTGAGTGTTCTCATGCATCACTCTTCAGGTGTAAAAATATGATATTATCTATTGAACTCGCAAGTTTATCCGACCCTGTCGAGGACAGTAATGCCAGAGCCTGACTGAACAACGATCACCTGCAAAAGCCGTCCAAGTGCATATTGCTTCTTCTCACCATGAATGACCGTGACAGGAAGGCATGGGGGTCCCATTATCAAGGGCTCAGTAGGTCACTCGACGTGAATGTGGTGTGTCAAAGAATTAGCACCATTAGTTATTACATGCATTTATGGCCCAATGCGTGTAGAGAAAATGGTCCAAACAAGATCTTCACATGACTCTGTTCTTGGCCCAAATCACGTACTATCCTCGTGAGCGGAACAAAAGTATGTCCTCTCCGTTACTTCTTCATGCGATGACACAACTTCACAAAGTATCAGAAAAAAATCACCGATTGAAATTGAGGGTCGAGACAATTTGATCGCGGGGTGGTGAGTACTGGCAATTGAATCAATGAAGCAGAAAAAGTGTCCCAGTTGTGATGCCCTAAAACGCATGTCAGAGAGCATGAGGCGGAGAAGGGATAACCTGACGTGACAGCTGCCACCTGTCCAGATGTCAGCAAATAATTGTATGATGATGCTCTGTGCAAAAGCTTCGTGTAGACATTTGAGACCTGCGGTACATGTTCTCTTTCAGCTGTATGCGAGCACCTTCCACAGCACAGATGATGTTTGACTCACCACCAGCGCCTTCATCGGTGGACCCAGATCATCAACTACATCGCTGAACATATCTGCCGCAACTTGTAGTAGGACCTCATCAGTGCCACTTCTCATGTCCGAGCCGCCATTGGTCATCCTCCCCTTCCTGGCTGGAGAACGATATCCGCTTGGATCATGCTCTCTTCCGCTCGTTTGGCTGCGTCGATTCAACGTCAAGCGTCCCTCGCTGTGAGCCTTCGTGAGTTCGAACTGCAACCGGGTGCCGCTTCGCAGGCTATTCAAATGTCGAGCAAGATGTGTGAAGCTATCAACCGCATCCTCATAGGCTTGTCAATGCTCCTTGCCTCCTTGCCCACGCAGGCCGCTGAACCATTCTAACTTAGCTTCTTCTAAGCTCTTTTTGAGATTCGTAAAACTTGCCTGAAAACGATTCTCGACTGCCTTGTGTATTTTGTCCTGGCTCCTCGAGAAGGAAGGTGCTTGTGAGCATGCCAAGGAGGGTGGCAAACAAATCCAAGGTTTTTGTCATGTTCAGCTGGAGGTTGCCTGTAGCGCTTTTGGGCCATAGCGAGAAACACGCAGCGTTTGATATCAAGGTGCCGACAAACACGACCAATGAAACTTGCAGGAGTGTCTCCCTCCTTGACAATTCTAAAAAAATGTAAGCGGAATATAACGCATGATAGCATACACAACAGATATGATTATCGCAGACATGCTACACGCTGATAGAAAGTCGGTATGAGCACGAATTAAAGCCTTTGACTGACATACCTGAATTAAATGTGGGATTGTTCATCCACGCTCTCATCCAAGTGAGACCCCACATGCTGACTCCGACCCATAGAATGGCGAGAGCATCACCAAGCCATTCCCATCCTGGTCTGACCTTGAGGTACTAAAACATGGACACGCTTCCCAAACAAACAAATGCCACATAAAGAAATGCAATCAAGCAATATGAATCAGCCTCCAAGATTCCCCCCATGGCTTCTGCGGGGTTACAGTAAACAGTGCTGCAAACGATCAGCGTCATGACTAAAATTGGAGTGAAGAAAGACACATACATTGTTGCAATCATGAGACCAGTGGGCAATGGGAGGCCATTCCCTGCTCCTGGTGTGGTAATATCACTGAGGAATCCAGAGAGATATGATGAAAACGTAAAAAGAGAGGCAATGAGATATGCCACTGCGCATTTGAAGATGTTCTTCCACAAAACGGTATCATAGGCACTTGCAAGGGAGGAAACCAATGGCGTGATGGCGATGTAGGGACTGAGGTAGCTGAAGAGCTGTCGGAGAAGGGTTGGGACTCAGACTCGTATGTCGAACTCCTGCAAAACTGTGCATGCATCTGAGTATATTGGCAGTTAATGGGGACAAACTTCATACCATTGAAATCGCCAACACCAGTGAGCTGTTGAGATATTTTAACGAGATCAGACCCGCCAACAAATCCTATAGCGATCTGCTTTCTAAGGTCGCGCAAGAGCTGAATTATTAATAGAGAAGCATTCTGTTGGGAGATCTTAATATCGAGCGGGGTAGTCGTTGGAATGCTGGATTACCTGATGTGCGGGCGATAACATACCATCAACATCAAACAGCATGAGCTTCTTGGCTGGATTGGACTGCTCGAATGACGCCTCCCGGATGTTGTGCTCCTGTGGATGTAGTTGAAGGACATTGTCGAATGGATCCGAGTCGTGGTCAGTCACGGTGGGGAAGAGTGACTTCTGTTGGAAACAGGGCATCAAGAGCAGTACCTGATTACATAATGCGCCCTCCTGACTCAGACTATCCTCGACGGTCTGAAGGTTTTACCTATGGCGCGAAATTGAATGTCGGATTGAAATATGCGTTTAGTAGCGACTTTAATCATCGCGAATGAAGCTAAGATTATTATATGATGTAAATATGGTACTCTGCACACATTTGTATAGTATTCGGTGTGCTAAACTTGAGTCTGTCGCTATAATTTGAATGGCTTGGATGACTCAAACACTTGGGAACGGCATGTATAGAGAGCTTTAGAAAGAGAGGTCATCATCATAATCAGACTGGTCATCCCCATCATACCCATCACGATCATTGTCCTGGGCCATAGCTCCCTCATCTTGTAATTCTCCGTCGTCAAGCACTTCATAACCGTTGTCGTTGTCGTTGTCGTTGTCGTTGTCGTTGTCGTTGTCGTTGTCGTTGTCGTTGTCGTTGTCGTTGTCGTTGTCGTTGTCGTTGTCGTTGTCGTTGTCGTTGTCGTTGTCGTTGTCGTTGTCGTTGTCGTTGTCGTTGTCGTTGTCGTTGTCGTTGTCGTTGTCGTTGTCGTTGTCGTTGTCGCTTTCCACTTCCTCTTCCTCATCATCATATTCGTGACCTTCGCCATCACCAGCCTCTTCATGGTCTGCGTTATCCTTGTTGCCTTCAATTGCATTATCCATAACCGATACAGAGCCAAGGCAGTCCCTAATAATCTTGCGTAGCATTGGAGAGTGTCTGACACCAAAGTGAGTGTACTGCAAAAACATATCACGATCAACGAATCTAACTCAAAATGTGAGTGTTGATGTGTCACAGGAAGATCTGCACCTACATGCCAACATAATACTCCTCCCAGTCATCCAACTGTCCTCCAGGACGCGCCAGCGACTTTCCATAGCCCAGTGAGCTCACACCACGTCCTGCAGCGAATGCGGGGATCAGATGTGCCCCCCGGATTACCTGCCCAGGGTCAAGGAACCCAAAGGCGTCCCGGTCGGACTCCTCCACAAACCCGACCTTTGGAAGACGAGCATGTTGAATGCCAGACCTATAGCCTTGTATGGCCACCAGCCATCTTACCCAGAGTACCTCAAGAGACCGCTTCACTGGTTGACCCCCATCGTTGAGCCATACCTCCATATGGTAGATGCCCAATACTCGGGCATACCAGTAGGGATGGTTGGGGGTTGTCTCCCCTGAAAGCACCATGACATCTCCGTGGGTTCTTGGGTTGATCGTGTCATACTCGTGCCTCAAGTTGTAGGTCGTATAGTGCACCTGCATAGTCTGGACGGAGTAGATCAGGTTATTGGGAATAACGACAGAGTTTCGTTCCTCATTTGTGAACACATGATCGCAATAGCTAACATCAAGCTCTCGCAACCTATAGATGATGTGGTCCTTGAGTTTGGGTATAAAATTCTAAGTGTTGTCGTGAATAAATGATACCTTGCCGCCAAAACAAAACATTACTTCTACCTTAAGGGCAGGATCACCATCGTTTTCTCTCATAAGCACAAAAATATTGACTGGGTTGTTCCGAGTAGTTGCGATATGGTGATGCTTTTCATAGGACTCCGATGGAGGGGCATGGGCTGGCGGTTGGCTGCTAGAGGGCTGTGTACCTCCATCATCTGCTACCCGTCGTAGTAGCCGGCGCCTACGCTCATGTTTGGCTAGTTGCGCTGGGGTATCTAATTTGCTGGTTAGCGGATAAAAGACTTTCAGTGCTCAGTGAGCAAGTTCTCCCTGACACAACTTAACTTTAAGTCCATAGCGTGAATGTAGTCAGTACTTACAATTTGAGTGGTGAAGGAATCTGTGGTCCCGAAGAGTCGGATGGTTCTCACATAATCCCCCATGGCGTGAAACTTGTAGGTGGCCAAGTTGAACCTCTTCGTCCTCGGCCCACTGGACTCTGGAATGGTGCCATTCATTTCAGAGCATTGAGTAGCCCTTCGCTGGCGAGCTGCCTTTTCTTTGGGTAATTCAAAGGTATTGAAAGCCGCGCAAGTGTGGTCTCAAAATTCCTGTAACGTCCGAGACAATTTCTTGAACGATCCCTTGAAAAACTTTAGTGTAGAGTCCGAGTGCATCCTAAGTTTGGCCAGTGCGTGCCACTCTGCAAATCGATACAGCAGAGATTGCACAAGCGCATCATGTTCCACAGGGAACAACTTGTCGAAGACTGGAATTGCACACTAAGAAGGACAATCTATCAGCGAGTCGGATACAGACAGTCAGTAACAACCTGTAAGATGTCCTCAAAATCATGCGCAGCTAATTTTTTCATCTCAGATGTGTTGTCTGAGAACTTGTGAATAACACCGTTGCCGAAAGTTGGGACCTGTCGAAACCTACAGTAAGGTTGAGGGTTGGCAACTGTCAGTAGGCAACAACACCCCTTACGAGATCGTACCTGGTATCGAGGGCCACGACAAGCTCACTACCGTGAGGAAGGGCATGGAGGAGCCTAAGGAGGTGTGTGAACAGCACTTTCCAAGTGCCAAGTTCGCACTCATGCATGAAGTCGACTACGAGCATGTGGAATGAGTCGAAGCCGAGCAGTCCAAGCTTTTGGGCGAATTGATTCTGTGAGTAGAGTGCGTGAGCTGATAGTAAAGGAGAGTAGTCTCACTTACCAGAGTAGGTACCCAAGAGCCCTCTCTGAGGGCATGTTCTACCTAGACACCGTCTACCATATTTCCACTCATATAGATAAAATCACGAGCCTTGACTACCCTCGTCATCACATACTGACGAAGGTTGGTGACGCGATTTCTCATGTCCCTCAAAAGGCCAAGAAAATTAAATAGACTTTTTGGTGTCAAACAGTGGGGACACGGACACAAACCCATGTCTTTGATAGTCGCGATCAGAGCCCTGTGAATTTGTGAGCGAATCAATCTTTGAGAAGGTAAATGGGTTAACGCACTTTTCAGGATAATCCGCGGAATACGTGAAGATTCGGGGAAAGACCCTTCGCATCACTCCGTCTGCACATTTAAGAACGATTCCGTGGCGGTATGCGAACTGAAAGTCTTCATCTAACAAGATACCCCAGCAGGACTGAAATAACTCCCGGAGACAGTGGGCATGAAGGGATGCCATGCCCGTTTTCGATATGCCAGATAGGCTGCTCAAGATGTCTTTTACACTGTCAGGAAGCTGATGTTATCAATAAGAGTAGTTAGATATACCACTTTAAGGAGGGCTCACCGAAGGTAAAAACCCTACCAGGTGACATGCCCCTGACTTGGGTGATGATCGCGCATATTTCGTCAAGTTTCCAAAATACAAGTATAGCGGCCAGGCCTTGGCAGTCCCGAAATTTGCTAGATGAGTAGCATCGGAGAAGAACATTAAACCAGTGATGACACGTTGTCCTGTTACTTAAGGGTCTTATATGAATTTGCGTATAATGACAACACTATTATACGCAGAAGACTTCTTGCCAGTCCTTAAGTACGCGGTCTACGACTTTTCTAGTTTTCGTGGTAGATAACGCGGTGAGTTCTTGGGAGGATTTAGTTTGTTGTCCTCTTCTTGCTTTATACAATAGCACAATATAGAATTCGGTGGGAAGTTTGTCTGTGTTCTGGTAAAATTTGGTAGGTATGTTTCACCCTAGTAGGTCGTGTTTCAACCTATGAAAGTTTGTTTCAACTTTGTCAGTGTTCTCCTGAGGTTCGTATCTCACTTTCTGTTGAAAGAGAGAGTTGGTGTTCGTAAGCTAGACTGAGAGCTGTAGGGTTTAGTTGTATATGACGCAGTTATACAACTGTTGGTTAGTAATATGTAGGACTTGGTCCTTCAAATAGATACGGTAGTTGTATAGGCGCAGATACAACTTTGGTTAGTTAAATGTAGGACTTGGTCCTTTCAATAGATACGGTAGTTATACAGTCAACCCCTGTAAGGTAGTGTATAACTTTGTGATTTGAGCAAGGTAGTCAAAACCCTTGAATGTCAACAGATCCCTTAAACGAATTAACGCTAGGATGGTGACGAGTATGACTTTGAGGGTCAAAATACAATAGTTAATACAAGAAACCCCCTGTGAGGTGTGTATAACTATAAAAGGAAATACTTAGTTTGTCTTCAAGGCACTTGTGTGGCCTGCACTTTGGATTCTTAGGTAATCACACTTGGATTTGAATCTCAGCAAAGTGGGAAGAACTTATATTTGTATGCAAAAACGGGGTCCTTATATACATTTTTGAATCCCCTTATGTAAGCATGATTATATCATCACTTTCTAAAAGTGGTGAGATCCAATCTGCCTTTTAGTAAGCTATATTACATACAAATAACAAATATGGGAAGTCACATGCCAGCATGAGTCAGTATGAGTCAATATGAGTCATATTTCCTTTTATGAATCACCTGTCAAGCATGACTACACATGGCTAAACAAATACAATCACCATCCAGAAAATCTACCAGTCACATGATGATCTGACATAATCTGGTGGCTGAAAGAGATGCCAAATAGAAATAAACGTGGCTGAACTAGAAGCCCAAACAAAAATAAACAGAAGAGTGGCTGAATCAAAGAACAAACAAAAATAAACAAACAAGAATATACAGAAGGTTACATAATGACTATAAATACAAGGTAAGAGATATTTGAAAGCTAGGAAACTGAATACAAGGCAATATAAATACAAGTAAGAAAAGCGAGAATTTATACGAGGCTTGAGAAATGAGATACAAGGCAATAGATTCAAGACAAAACGGTAAGGTAACTTGGTAGCAAGGGACTACACAATCTCATGTACCTTCCTTATCATGTCTATTATATGACAGGTATGGTATCATTCACATACCATGCATGACATCCACCCCGGACAAAAAATCAACTGTCCCAGTTGAGGTGTCTATCATTTAAGATTCTTTATATGTTTGGTCTCCATTGATGTTCTGGATTTGCGAGGTGAAAACACTCCTCGAGAATCCTGAATATTTCAAAGTATATGGCACAAGTTGGACATAGTCGCTGCAATACTTCCTGGTAACGTCTGTCCCAGTAGTATAACATTTGTTGGTAGTGAATACTAATATCTTGAAAAATGAAACCCTCATGAAGTTCATTACAGTCCTTCAGGAGAATATCAAAGAAAGTGGAAATTTGGTGTTGCAAACTGGCTTGGTAGATGTGGTCTTTACCGTTCATTGTGTTATTCGTCCTCAGAGAGGGAAGAAGAATCTGATTCAGATGGTGATAAATTTTCCTCAGAGTGTTGAGCATCAACAAGAGTGTCAGCAATTTCTTGCAGGGAGGGATCACTACGGCTGATATAAGGAATAAGTCTAAAGGCGGCTACACCACGTCTAGACAAAGTTCCATTCATTTCTCTTAGAATATATGATCCTCCTTTGGTTTGTCTCTCAACAACAAAGGGTCCTAAATATCTCGGTTTTGTTTTACGATTCAGTTCTTTTTCGACTTGGGTATTACGGACTAAAACAAGATCACCAGGATCAAATGATTTCTTATGCATCCTAAGGTGATATTTCTGTTCAAACTGAAGCTTGGACTTGAATCTTGCCTTCTTCAATGTCTTTGCGGCACGTCTCAAGTCTTCAGGTCTTCTTTCGATTTGGCGTATTCGTAATGCAAGGAAGTCAACGGGATTCATATTCGCGTGAAAGCCTTCAACAAGGAATGTAGCCTCACTTAAATCAAAAGGTAGAACGGGATGTACTCCATGTAGGAGGTAGAAAGGTGAAAATCCAGTTGCACGGCTGGTAGTGATGTTTTCAGCAAAAAGGGCCTGAGGAACTTTCTCAGGCCAACGTGAGATATGCTTTCTGCAGCTTTTGACTATTGCTTCTCTTATGTTAAAATGTCCACGTTCAACTACCCCATTAGCTTGTGAATTATAGGGTGAGATTTGAATCTGTGGAATGTCCACTTGTTGGAGTAAATTTTGAAATGCACCCTTGACTTCAGGGCCATTATCAGTTACAATTTGTCCTATGGCACCATAACGGCAGTACAAGTCTTCCCAGAAGAACTTGGCCATAGCTTTAGCAGTTGCAGAACGTAATGCTCTGCCTTCTACAAATCGTGAAAGATCATCTCGAGCTAACACTAGATGCTTCATACCATTCCCGGCAGGCATCTTGAGTATGTCAATGTAGATCTTCGTGAATATGGTGGCTGGTGTAGAAATGGTAATAGGAATGTGCATTTTCTTTGTGGTACGAATTTGACAGTCATGGCAAGACTGCACATGATGTTTTACGTCAGTGTACATATGTGGCCAGAAAAATCGGTAGCGTATAGTTTCAAAGGTAGACTGTACGCCTTTGTGGCCTAAGTCTTCATGTGCACTTGTGAGTATAGAAATTCGCTTGTCTGGGTCAAAAATGACAAGCAAAGGAGGTCTATCAAGCAGGCGTTTATACATTTTGCCCTTCTGGACAAAAAACCTAGTGGTTCGCTTAACAAACTTGGCACGTTTTGTGGTAGTCTCGAAGCTAGGAGCTTCCAATGTGGTAAGGAATTTGTAGATATCTGTCAAAGTCTGCTCCTGATCAGCAGAGGACAGGAATACGGAGGGTAGGTCATTTGGATCATATTGGAATGTTGAAGATGGCGAGAGGGAGGAAAATAAGGCAATCTCATCCAACCAAGAGTCATCTTCTGGTGGAACATCTTCATTCAAACCTAGAGGACGTCTAGATAATCCATCTGGTCCTTTAAAACTGGTGGCAGGTACGTGGTGAAGTGTAAAATCAAATAGGAGAATCCCTTGTATCCACCTATTGATTGTAGCATTGGGTTGAAGGTCAGGCTCATTGAGCATGCCTTTGATATATTTAGCATCAACTTCAACATGTAAATTCTGTACTCCAATGATATGGAGTCGGTAATGTCTCAAAGCACGGAAAAGTCCATATAGCTCTAGCTTGGGTTGGGAATACCGTGATTCAGCTTCGCCCATAGGGAGAGAACCATATCGTGCAGGACGTCTTTTTCCTTCATCATCAACTTGCGATAGGATGATTCCCACAGCAATGTAGCTGGAATCAACTGAAAGGTAAACTGGATTTGAAGAAGTATAGTCAATGCTCCTCATAGCAGGTGCTGAGCATATACGTTGCTTCAAAGTTTCAAATGCATGGTCTTGCTTTTCTCCCCAAATGAAGGGGGCATCTTTTCTCCAAAGTTGGGTGATAGGTTTGGCTAATTCGGAAAATCCTAGTATCCAAATACGAACTGTGCCACAAAGTCCCATAAATCCTCGTGCTTCTTTGACAGTAGTGGGAATTGGCCAGTTAAGGATTTTGGATACCTTCTCTGTGTCAGGTAGTCTTCCTTCTGGAGTGCAGCGTTGTCCAACAATAAGGACATCAGGAAGACAAAGCTGTATTTTTGTAGCAGAAAATGTGGCACCAACATCTTTTATACGGTGCATTATACGGTGAACATCATTTGCATGTTCCCAAATAAATCGTCTAATCCCTGGGTTTTCTTTTAAGACCTCAGGATTTCCTTCAGTGTCAGGATAGATAGTCTTTGGTCCCTTGACCGGTAGATCATCAATGAAAACATTAGCGACATGTGGAATTTCATCCTGCAGTACGAAGCTGGTACATTTCTGAAATTCTGCAGGAGCATTTGTATAGCCCATTGGTAAGGCTGTTAATCGTAGCAATCCTAATGGTGTAAGGAAGGCTGTCAAATCTCGGCTTTCTGGGTGCATTTTACGTGCATCAAATCCCCAGAATAAATCAAACACAGTGTAACACTGGGCTCCGGCAAATGATTCTACAAAATCATCTATGATAGGAATAAGGCCAGCATCACGGATAGATATTTTGTTGAGTGGTTGTAGGTCATGAACTAGTCTTAGTTTGCCATTCTTCTTGAGTACGCAAAACCAACGAGAACGGTAAGCGGATTGGCTTGGTTCATATACCCCGGCATTAATTTTAGACTTGAGCAATTCAATGACTTTCTGACGTATCCCAGGAGGGATAGGAATGTTCTTATATTCCCAGGGCACATGTGGCACGGTGGGAATTATATATGGAGTGAAATATGATTCCTTGAGAGTTCCCCTATCGGTTTCTTCAAATGCTAGGGTCTCTTGGTTCAAATTCATAATATGCTGAAAAAGCTTGACTTCTTCAGGTGACAAGTATCCTTGTGAATTTATATTAAGGCTTTCCATGCGTTCCTTAGTTAGGCGAGCATTAGGAATAAATTCAGGAGGATGGGGTGTTAGTGGGATAAGGTTCTGTAATGGGTCATGGGGAAATTGACGCTCTACTCGAGCTGCTTGGGGAAAAGTTCCTGACACGGGCTTGATTTTCTTATCAACCCTCTTGTACATTGTAAGTACTGGAATTTCCTCAGGGGAGCTAGTAGGGTCACAGGAAATTAATATGTCAGACTCAGGATCAGAATTGTGAATATCTTCGGAATCCTTGGACATAGACATTTCATATTGGTTTGGTAACGTGGGTCTTGTAAGTCTCTCAAAACAGTCTTCTATAGTTTCACCATCAAGCAGATCAGAAGGATACACTAGGATCTCCTGGCTTGAGTCTTGGTCTATAGGTTTTGAGCACTTGATGGTTAAGGCTTGAGTTTGTTGGCACTTAGAATTTTCCAACAATGATTTGGACCACAAAAGATTAGAATTACAGAACAGGTAATTCCTATCTAATGCTATCTCTTGACTTTTAACAACTTTTCCTCCTAGTAACGTATTCGTACACCCAAAAGTGAAATGAAGATGGAGTGGATAAGAAAATAGACTAGAAATGATCAATACAAGTAGAAATAGACAAGTGAAGATAGGAAAGGGAGCTAGAGTTAGAAAGAAAATGGAGATATAAATACATAGCTGCAAATCTGAGAAACTGAGGGTCCATATTTTTGGGGTTAGATCAGTTTTGATACGGAATCTCAAGAGACGGAGATTTTGTAGTTGGTTTTCAATTTTTCTGAGAGGGAAATTCATAAGTCGAGAAAATCTTGATAAATAATTGAAGTTTACCTCTAGAAAGCTAGAGAAAAAACTTCTTGCCCTTTGTTTTGGGCTCATCATAAGGGTCTTCAGAGATATCCGAGAGTGAGTACCATCCTTTGGAGTAAAAGGGGCTCTCAAAATTCTCGGTGCGGAATGGTGACGTGGGAATAACATGAAGTCCAGTTCGCGCGATGCAGAGCACGAGATCTCGGTCCAAAGCCATTCGAAGGATATCACGAACGGCTCCAACATCCAAGAGTCGAGACTCGACAAGGGTGTGGACAGTATCCTCATCAGGGTAAGGCATTAATAGAGCCTCGATGATTTTTGATGCGAGTTGAGGCTCTCCGTGAAGCTCGGCAATTGCCGCGTAAGAATTGAGCCGCTTGCCCTCGCTATGTGAGAAAAACGGATTGACATTTTTGTACCGACCTTTGTACAGTGCGGGAGTAAGGCTGCCTTCAATGTGCAAAATTTCGTCACATTTGATGATATTTGCTTGCGAGGAGGCCTCGGCAAGCATACGAGTAGATAGGACTGTTTCGACAACGTTTAGGAGGTGTCGCGAGTGTGCACGATGGTCTCGTATCTCGCGAACACGTTCGTGCCATGTCCGCGCAGATCGAGGGCCGCCGGTTGGAAGCTTCGAGTCTCCAGCAATGACAGGATGACCCCCATAAGTCCCCTTTAGAAACTGATCCATGTTCCAATCCAGGGCAATAAGGCCGTCTTGACAATAGCAGTAGGACTCGATAGCGTGAACCACGTTAGGAATGTATACTGAATGATAGTCGTTGTAATTCGCGCGTTCCGTAGTCATATGTGCTTCGGCATCATTTTGAGTGAGTCCGTTGAATGAAATTTCTCGTCGTCCGTCGAAACGAGTGACACCATGATACGGAATGGTACCTGACATTGGTGGGGGTGTCGGTGAACGTTCCTCAATGTTATCATCCTCACGAACACTAGATTCGGGGATAAAGGTCTGAGACGGAGCAAGAGAGGGCATGTATTCATCCTCATAGATGGTGCTAAGTCCCGTCTCGGAGTTAGGAGGTGTGACGAGGTTGGTGTGTGCTAGTTCTGGAGCTGGCATATAGGATGGTAGCTCATCAGTAGACGGACGCATATAGAAAACGTCAACGGAATTTTGGTCTCGATAGTCAATTTCGTCCTCAAACGTAACCGTCGAATGTGACGAAACGTTCGCGGACACTGCGGGAGGTGTAGATGCTGTCGAGGAACGAGAGCGGATGCCTTCGTCTTGCTTCGTGCGCTCGTTGTGTGCTACTTGCGTTAAAATGTTGGTGAGTAAACTATACAGTGCGGGAGAGTGTTCCTGCCCACCATAGAATCGACTGCCCTTCGTGTCTCCTGTCTCAAGGATCTCACCTTCCTCAGGCTCCTCCTTCACAAGTGTCCCCTGGCCTTGATGCTCCTGATGCGCGAAGTCCCCAGCTTGTACACTCTCTAAGATGGCGTCAATGCGAGGAATAAGAGAGTCAGTAGGGCGCGGAGCTAAATCAGGCACAGTGGTAAGGTCTGGATCAGAGCAAGGTTCATTGAAGGCGGATAGTACATTGCAAGTATCACATTCATCTAAGGTAGCGGTATGTTGATGTAAGTAGTTGTCAGTGGTAGTGTTGGCCATGGGAGGCGCAGCACCAGTCCCAAGGTCAAGTGATGAGACGGAATGTGATAAGCCATATGTGCCGTTAGGCATATGAGACATGGCAGCGTAGGGGTGGTCAGCATTTGGAAGACCGATTAATTGGAGTGGCGCGTGAGCATGCGCAAGGTCAGCGTATGGTGAGCCGAAGGATTCGTCAGATGTAAGGGGCACTTGAGCAAATGGACCGTTAGTGTGATGTGAGGTGAAGAGTACATCAGACGTACGGGTCCCAAAAGTATTCGGATAGTTGTTGAATGGGGAGCCGAATGATATGTTGGAGTGTGAAGGTACATGAACGTTTGAAAAGTTAGTGAGATGAAGGCCGAATGGTGAAGTAGGATGAAGAGGTGTGTCAGCGATAGAAACGACGTTGGAATAAGAACCGAATGGAGAAGTAGGGTGAAGAGGCGCGTCAGCATGGTCCAAGACAGAAGAGCCGTTGAAAGTGTAAAGGCCGTTGGGCATGAGGGACGCGTCATGGCCCAAGGCAGAAGAGCCGTTGAAAGTGTGAAGGCCGTTGGGCATGAGGGACGCGTCATGGCCCAAGGCAGAAGAGCCGTTGAAAGTGTGAAGGCCGTTGGGCATGAGGGACGCGTCATGGCCCAAGGCAGAAGAGCCGTTGAGAGAGTGAAGAGGCCCCAAAGGAGCAGTGAGGTTGGGCTGTCATGAGGGCATCATGAGATAAGGGATGATTGGGCAAGGTGTCAGAGGTTGCGTCCATGGTGTAAATGACATTGGGCAAGAAGCGGATGTTGGGCAAGGGGTCATCATCCATGCCCAGGGACAGGGTAGGAATAGACAATGTCTCTGTTAGATTCTGAAGACGGTTGGAAATAAGAAAAGACTCACCCGCTCCCTCAAGATTCCCTCCTCCTAACCCATCTGCAAGTGAGCCGCTAGTAGATACTCCATTGGGGAGAGATTCAGCTGGGAGAATCCCAACTGAAGTCTGAGAGGCGGCGCGTGCTTGAGGGTCCAAGGCGTCAGAGGGAGCAGACTGATCTAAGTCTACAGGCAACTCATCCCAGTTAACGGGAGAGTAGGCGGGAGAGGGGATGTTGTTATTGTCGGCGATGTCGTTGGAAGGTGGGAGGGAAGAGTGGAAGGAGAGAGTGAGGGCGTCGTTCTCAATAGAAGTTGTGAACCGGAAATTTCCGGGGTTCTGGACCAAGAAGTCTGCAATGTCAGCACGTGTTTGGCTGAACGCGTGTACCGGCATTTTCCGAGTGGACAATGAGTTACCGAATTTGGAAGTGTGTGAGAGATTTTGATGCCTCGCGCTGTACTTCTCAGACACGAGGCCAATGGGCGCTGGGCGTAGCGTTAATTTCGGCGTCTCTTTTATATGTTTTGTGCATTCTTTTATTTCAATTTCTTTAGACTTATTTAGATTTTTGCTTACAATTTCGTCTCGTGTAATTTGGTCAGCTGCCATTTGAGCATTTACAATTTTAGACACGTGATTCTCCAGTTCGGAGAGATCCAGATTAACAACGCGTGGATTTGAATTAATCACGTGACTTTTAACTTCGGAATGTTCCGCTGCAACGTTTGGGTTTGGTTGAGTCACGTGATCTTTAATTTCGGAGCTTTCCATACAAACGTCTGGGCTCAATTCAACCACGTGACTTTCATTTTCGGAGGTTTCCATTATAACGTCCGAATCTGTAAATTTCTCATTTATCTTGCAAAACAAAGATGTTTCGCCCATATTAGTGATCCATGTGGACGGTTCAAAGTCCCAAGTGAGGATCATTTCCATCAGGTGTGCACAGAAGTTCAGTAACGAACTTCTAAATCAAGAGGATCCTTGAATAATAACCAAGTACCATCTTTTCTTTCGTCAATGGTTACGTAGTTGCCTCGCTGCCAGGGTCGACCTAATAATAAGCTAAATGGTACATGATCTCCAACAAATAAATTCGCGTGGGTACTAACTCCGCCACAGTCTAGTGGAACGTTTTGTACCAATCCGCGAAGTTTTCCTTCACCACCATTAGCGTCATTCATAGATACTGACTTAGCAACATCGATAGGCCTATTAATTATAGTCTTCCAAATGTGCTTGTTTACGATATTGAGCTGGGAACCGGTATCAATTATTGCATTAATTGCTTGACCGTCGCAACGCATAGCTATTTTAATTAATAGCCCTCGAGTCTTAGTCCAAACCGAATGTGCCTCTATTTTTGAGTCATTAGGTAAGGTCTTAGGTTTGATAGCATTTGCGAGGATTCCACTAAGCTCGCGAGATGTTCCTAGAAGTTCTCCTACCTCAAGTCGGATAGGAGTTCTCAACACGGTCTCAAGAATTTTCTCTGGTTTAATTTTAGCAGCAATATCAGAGACTCGTTGACGTGTTGTCATAGTCTTACGATCAGGGTTCAACGTAGGTTTGAATGGTGAATCGTTATATTTCATACGTTTCTCGGTAGCCTTTTGGTCATCCACATCATCCATGACAATGTCGTCACTATCCCAACTCTTCTCTTGACTTTGCCCAACTTCTCGTTTGTTTACGGGCTTGGTCTTAGTATCTGGAGCGGGTTGTGTGGACCTAGGCTTAGCTTGAGTTTCAGCTTTCTTTGTGGGAACAGTGGGTAATTTATCTTTTCCCTTATCTTTCTCATTTGATTTCCTTAAGTTTTTAGATTGACCAGGAGGGAATACCTCCTTGAATCTTTCTTGTCTTCCTTGGGTGGAGTTTCGTGTAACTCTTTCAACTGGGAAGGCATAAGCTTCATCTTCGGTGTCAGTTTCATCTTTTTCAGATTCCTCATACTGGTTGATTGAGTTGTCCGAGTCAATAGTATTATTATCAGAACTCACGTAGTCTTCAATATACGCGGATCTGGACTCTTTCGATTTATTTTCCTTGATTGTGCTATAAGATCTGGTGTCTGCAGTGTTCACCTTAATGAAGTGTGTCACTGGCACCTTATCTTCTCGGTTAAGTGCTTCCAGAACTGATTCTTCAGGTAAGCGTCTCACATATTACAGTGACCAATCTCCGTATAATACGAGGGAACGGACGTGCATAATATCCCGTATGATACGGGCCAGCGGACCATGGGCCCATGGCAAAATTATCCTCGACTATGACGGATGGGCCGGGAGGTAAATTATTCCCGATGGAGGCGGGTGGGCCCATGCAGGGAATATGTAGAGTAAATGAGTGGGCCGATGTATATGAATATTGGGTAGACGGGTGGGCCGAGGTAGTTGGATATAATGCAGATGGGTGTATTAAGGTAGATGTGTATCAGATAGAAGGGTAGGTACTTGGTATCACATTCACGGATGGGCCCAGACACATTAAATTAGACGGGTGGGCCGAGGGTATTATAAAATATTGCATTAGACGGGTGGGCCCAGACACATATTACTTAGACGGGTGGGCCGGGAGTGTTTTATAAAATATTTCATTAGACGGGTGGGCCGAGGGTGTTGTACGGGATATTGTATTAGACGGGTGGGCCGAGAGTGTTTTATAAAATATTTCATTAGACGGGTGGGCCGAGGGTGTTGTACGGGATATTGTATTAGACGGGTGGGCCGAGAGTGTTTTATAAAATATTTCATTAGACGGGTGGGCCGAGGGTGTTGTACGGGATATTGTATTAGACGGGTGGGCCGAGGGTGGTATAAAATATAGACGGGTGGGCCCATGTGCATCATAATTGTAGACATGACGGAGCTGAGGTAGTTGTACATCCACCAAATCAGAGGAGGTAATAAATCAAAGTTACCAAGTTCCCGGAGCAGCAGGTGATCTCCTGACAATGGCCTTTGATGACATTATGTTGTCTTGCAGAACATCAAATCCCGAGTGCGAGGCTTGTGTTGCCCTACGAGAAGCCAAGTTCCGACCACCGAAATTCGAGTGAAGCATACTGAGTTCCGAGTTCCGAGTTCCGAGTTCCGAGTTCCGGGACCTGGGACTCGACACACAATTCAGTCAATACTTTCCATGTTAAATGCCAACCGAAGTGGAGATTTGTCCAATGAGAGCAAGGTGCTCCCTTGACATGGCCTTTGATGGTGCTTAGGTTGTCTTGCAGAGCATTGAAATCCAGCGTGCAAGGCTTGTGTTGCCCTATGAGACACCCACTTCTGACCACCGAAATTCTAGTGAAGCATACTGACTTCCGAGTGCCGAGTACTGAGTTCCGAGGTCCGGGACCCGGGACTCGACAGATGAATATCCGAAGTTGAGATTTGTTTGAAGAGAGCAGCAGGTGCTGTCTTGACATGGCCTTTGATAACCCCAAGGTTGTCTTGCAGAACATTGAATCCCGGGTGCGAGGCTTGTGTTGCCCTACGAGAAGCCAAGTTCTGTCCGCCAAAATTTGAGTGCCGAGTGCCGAGCTCCGAGTTCCGGGATCCGGAACACGACAACTGAATATCTGAAATCCGTCACACCTCAAATCAAGTAGTATTTCATTGAGAAATAAATGATAACACATCTTTGACGGCCAACATGGTCCAAGGCTCCCTTATCTGATCCTCACTATCTCCACCCCCTTTAACACCACAGTCTGGACGTCCAGCATCCAGCATCTGATTCCCCAAGATCAATTTGCAGCATGAATGTTTCATCCCCTTCCACTTCTGATGGCATCAACATCTGGCGCACTTGGGCCCTGACCGTCACTTATGAAGCAGGGGAATACACCGAACAGAAATTCAAGGCAGAGAAGACTGGAGGAGAGCCGGTCATACCTTCTCCCAACCTAGACACTGATCTGGTGATGGCGTGCGATCGCTTGGTCGGTGTACTCATAAAGGCACACAAAAATCCCAGTGGGTCTTCCTGCAGATTCAGAAAATTCGTTTTATCATTCATATGCCTTCATGACAGTTCAGATGCAGATGGATATTGCAAGATACAGCAAATTGATCTCCCCGAAGGACACCGGGCATAATGAACAGAGAGAGGCGAAGTTGCTCGAGAGGTGTCCTCCCGGCCATGAGGGCAAAAAGTTGGTGGACGAACCTGCCACAATTCTGGATGCATCCGGTGCCATCATCGCATGGTACCTCCCGGACGCCCTGACCGACACCACCCAGGTGTGTAACATGCATTGTCACTCAATAGATATTAAACATACAATGAAACCTACAGAAGGAAATCAGGGAGGCCACCGATTTGCTCGCTCCAAGCCTCGGAAAAAGTGTAAAGGCTGATGGCAACTGGCGAACTAATCAAAAGTGGTTCAACCAGGGCTCGGAAAATGATGGCTTGACTCCCGGATGCATCAATTTATCTCCGGCTTGGTTTCAACAGGCACACGAGGTAGGATCTGATGAGATGGTGCTTCCGGCAGTCAAACTCACCCATCCAACAGAATATGTCTGATCCAGAGGTATCTGCATCATTGAAGGGAGCTTCATCCGAGAATATCCTCAAAGCCATTGCAAGGCCAGCAGCCATCGCGTCCGCAGCACTCAGGGTGATGCATCCCGAGCAGTATTTTGCAGGGTTGCGAACCATGTCAAACCTCGGACATAAAGCAGTAAGCAAGGATCTGCCACAGATGCTGGAGACCCTGCAGTACTGGGCATCTGTGTTCAACACCCTCTCCATCATCTCCAATCGGGAAACCCCCAATCATCGAGACCATTTGTCCATTCCCGAATGCTTCGACATTCTCACCACGGTGGGGAACTATTCCAATGCTCGGATGAAGATGCCAAGCCTGCAGCTGGAGTTCAAGTACAATTCCGGCTGCATGATCGCGTTTTCCGGAAAGATCGTGAGACACGGAGTGTATGATGTGGAAGGGGATCGGATTGCTTGGGCATGGTATATGAGGGATTCTGTTCACATTTATGCAGGGGTTCCATCATGTGGATGGGCTAGTGTGGATGGTCCATACAGCATGTGAAAGATCATACAAGGAGCAAGCATTGTGACCTATATACATCCAAAGAAATGAATAACATGGACCAATTGTCATCCGGACCTCAACACTTGAGTAGAACAATGGAAAAGTGATATATGGGACTCGATATTCCTGAGTGCCAGGGTACCGAGTCCCGAAACCCGGAACTCGGCACTCGATATCTGAGACTGGGAGATGTATAAATGGTTGAATTGGGATTTGTGATTTCCAATAGTCATCCGAAAATCTCATGTCCCAACTCCCACATGCAATGTCCAGAGCTCCGAGTCCCGGTTGCGGGGTTCGGGACTCGTCGCTCGGGACACAGCAAATGACAACACAACCCAAAACATAACACAGGACATAGGAAACAACAATGCATGCAACATATGAATATGATAGGCTTTTCAAAATCTCATGTCCCAACTGCCACATGCCATGGCCCGAGTCCCGAGTCCCGAGTCCCGAATTTCGGGGTTCGGAGTTCGGGTCTCGGCGACCCGGAGCTCGGCAACCATGTCAGGAGTCAGGGTATCTGGGATATTGGAGATCAGATGTTTGTGGGTAGTGTGTCTGTTTTGTGTTTTCTTTGGTGGTCTTGTCGTCTCATCACAAGTCCCGAACCCCGAGCCCCGAAACCCGACATCCGGGGTTCGGGACTCGGTCATCCGGGACTTGTGGCTCGGGACAAACCACATGACAACACAACCCAATACATCACACAGGAAATACGAAACCACACTGCATGCAAGATATGAATATGACAGTCATCCGAAAATCTGATATCCAAACTCCCACATGCAATGTCCCGAGCTCCGAACTCCGAGTCCCGGATGACCGAGTCCCGAACCCCGAAACCCGAATTTCGGGACTCGGGACTCGGGACTCGGGACTCGGTCATCCGGGACTCGGAGTTCGGAGCTCGGGACATTGCATGTGAGAGTTCAGATATGAGATGTCTCTCAAGCTCCGAGTCCCGAGTCCCGAGTCCCGAAACCCGAATTTCGGGACTCGGGACTCGGGACTCGGTCATCCGGGACTCGGAGTTCGGAGCTCGGGACATTGCATGTGGGAGTTCGGATATGAGATTTTCGGATGACTGTCATATTCATATCTTGCATGCAATGTGGTTTCGTATTTCCTGTGTGATGTATTGGGTTGTGTTGTCATGTGGTTTGTCCCGAGCCACAAGTCCCGGATGACCGAGTCCCGAACCCCGAAACCCGAATTTCGGGGTTCGGGACTCGGTTGTCTGGCACTCGGAGGTCGGGACATTGCATGTGGGAGTTGGGACATGAGATTTTTGAATGACTATTATATTGTACATCTAGCATACAATGAAGACTGAATGGGACTAAACTCCTTTGGCTCTCTTCAACTTCTCCAGCATGGCAGTGTATATCTTCACCTCTGCCAGCTTGTCTTGGATTCCCTCATCTTGCTCCTCCAACAATGACGCCAGGCGTTCTCTCATCCACCTCAGTCCCATCAGTGGGGGATTCGAAGTGTCTTTCAACTTCTCTGGAAGAATCAAAGCCTCATCCTCAACAGCCTCCTACAACAGATGAGCCATGAATCAAGACAATAGAGCTGACATCTCACCGCCCAACACTGGTAGTGAGCAACGCAGGAGGCCATGATGTCATCCCAATGCAATGGCTCATCCGGGATTGTGGTGTCACCCATCCACCATGGATGTTCATATTTCCCCACAATCCGGGTCGGCTGTCCAGCAATTGCAACATCATCAAACGCCAGGAGGTGGGATGAGAAGACGTCGTCCGGAACGGTGTTCCAGGTGAGCATGGGATACAATTTGAGGATATAAGCGACTGGGACCGGCACAACCGACACAATATTGTGAGCAGCAGAGTACTGCAGCAGTGGTGTGACGAAGCTCTGTTCAGATTCTTAGCATGGATCAACACAGTCATCGGGGCAGCAGTGACATACATTCATCTCCCATTGCACCCCGGCCTTAAAATACTTGATCCGGTCAGAAGAAGGAACATTGCTGGCAGCTTCCGTCTGATATTGAGAGATGCATGCGCGGACGCGCGATGCAGCCATTGCCAATGTGCAGGATATGGTTGAAAGGCCCAGCTTCAGGGGTTGGTAATGATTGCCGGGATTGGGAGAGCCGGAACTGGATGCATGACTTGCAGACATGGCTGATGCAGGACGATGACGCTGGCAATGGAAGTGGAAGATGGTCAAGATGTGAAGATAACAATCACTGATGGATGGATAACAAATTCAAACTCCGACATGGGCTGTTCCGGACAATTCCCGGGACTCAATCATGTTTCTGGAAACAGGGACTTTGTGAGAACACAACATTCATTCATCCACATCCTCTATCAACGCGTTCTGTAGGTCTTGAAACGCTGCCTGCGCATCCTGTGCGAGCAACGAATACATTTGTGATTGCCTTCCGGAATAGCATGCGTGACCCGGAAGTCGTTTCTCCAATGATTCCTGCATCCGGTCGCCCCACCGGGTTGCTTTCCACAAAAAAAAGTTGCACGTCCAATCCATCTCCAATTTGACCAGTGTCATTTCTTCCCTCCATCGATCCCGCAGTGCCTTCGCCCTCAGCCAGTGGACTCGGTAAACTTGAAATGGGTCCCATCAGGTACCCGCAGACTATTTCATGCAGGCGGGAACTCACATTCCTCATTCCACGATTGATCCGGACCCCCGAGGTCGACTTCAACAGACCAAAACCAAGCCAAAGATTCATTGCGTTGACCCCGGGCATTCGGGTCGCCCACCGCAGTGCTGATTTTGAGTTGCTCCCGGAGCAGGGGTTTGTACTTCTCAAGCTGGTCCTGCCCCGGCTCAAGTTTCATCATTTGCTTCCTGGTCTTTGTGTATATGCTGGCATGGAGGGAGACTGCCTGCTGCACCGACGTCACCTGGGACCAGGCTCGAGTTTTCAGGGCTTGAGATTTGGCCTGCCTAACGGTCGTTCGGAACAGGATGGCCTTGTTGCACAGGTGGATGCGGAGATTGTGAAGGGCATCGTTGGCCTGCCCTTCGCGAAGCGACATCTCCAGGGGAATCAGATCCTCTGCCATGCATCGTCTGCATCGATCAACCCCAAGGTTTGATGGCAACGGGATGACGGTGAGCTCGGGAGAGTTTTCTCCATGTATCGGGTGCCTCCGTGAAATCTGCCGGGTCATCATCGAGGTCATCGAGAATGTCTATATTCAAGTCGTCAGGTTCATCATCTGCATCGAATCCCTCCCCGAGATGCGTCAGAGCAGACCGAGTGAATCCGTCTATCTGGCCTTGGAGCCGATCGCGTTGACGGGCGATGTCCAATCTCTGTGTCTCCGTGGATCTTCTTCCGATCCTTCGTACCTCTATGAGCAATGCGATCTGAGCCTCTTCAATTGCCAACCCCGTCGATATCCACGTCGCCACAGATCTGCGAGAGGGTGCCGCATTGCGGGCATCACCCTCCTCTAATAATCTAAGCTCGATCTCCTTTTTGCTCGGTGCTGAGTGCATTATTAATTTTGAACTTGATGGAGACAATGGACGTGGACGTACCCTTCTTTATATTGATCTCATATTCGTCCATCGCCGCAGGATCATTCATTCTGCTTGACTGAGCTATCCTCTCCCTGGCCAACCATTCGGTCTTTAAATCAGCGGGTGCTGCTTCATCCAGTCTGTCGAATGCCTTCCCGCTTTCCGAGATGCCATTCCTCGCCAGCTTGTATTTCCGGCATAGAGTCCTTT